>CM064351.1:12906848-12937720 GCA_032595735.1 Pelochelys cantorii | reverse complement strand
CTCCATGGCACAAAGGCACCAGGGGAAGCTGGGACAGCCCAGCACTCACCTGTCACATTGATGGAGACAGGGGGACTCTCCACAGACTGGATCTCCCGTCCAGACAGATGTATCCAGTACCGGCAGGTGTACAACCCAGAGTCCCATGACCACAATGTTAAGTTCATGACATCAGAGTAGCTGCTGCCAGGTGGGAAGATCCTTTCCCCGTTCTTGGAGAACTGAAATTTTGTAATTGTCTCATCACCACTGGGAGGAGAACACATGAGCTGAACAGACTCCTGGGAGAAGCACAGCTGGTGCAAGGGGCTCTGGGAGAGGGTGGGAGCTTCTGGGGGGTCTGGAAAAGACAACGGGTTAGATTTCAAAGCTGAAGGGATACAGGGAGCTGAAAGGAGGAGATGAAGGGCAGGAGGCTGTTACTACCTAAGTAGAGGAAAAGGGGGATTGCCACAGAGAAATAAATGCTCCCCTGAAACCTCACTGCCCCCCATTCAGGTGTCTCACTGTGATGCTGTATCACACAGCCTTCCAAAGGTCACAGGTTTCATTTGGAGGCACCTGGGGTAAGCAGGGTTCAAGGAGAGGGACAGGGCTGCAGAAGAGTCTGGACACGGGGAGTCAGAGTTAGGTACAGAAGAAGGGGCCCAGCCAGCAGGGATCTCTGGAGGGATCTGGGAGCAGGGGCAGATGTTACTAGGCTAAATTCATCTCAAGGGGAGTGGAGTTTCCATGGGAAATGCCCTGCACCCCTGTGCCTCACTGTGCCCACGTTACCCAGCAGCAACCTCAATCCCCAATTCCAACACTTTCTGGGGAAAGTGTGTGTGTGTGTGTGTGTGTGTGTGTGTGTGTGGCAGTGGGGGGATGTTGTTACAAATGGATTAAACCCAACACATCCATTCCCATCAGGATATTCACCCCCACAGTCCCAATCCATGGACAGAGGCAGAAAATTGGGGAGAACCCATCAGTCGACCACCAGACCGTGCTGCCTGCTCCCCTGGGCACTACCCCTCAGCAGCACCTACACACTGGATTCCTCCCCTCCCAGGCAGCCCAATCACCCCACAGCCCACCTTGACTCTGACTCACAGCCGCTCTTCACCAAGCCCCTTCCATCAAGGCAAATAGCACTGGCCACTCAGCATCGGCAAGGGGGGTTGGACCTGCTGCCCATTCCTGCCCTAGATGCCCCCATACAGTCCTGGTATCTACTCAGTCCCGTGTCGCTGGGCCCCCAGCCTGGGAGTGGGTCAGGCCAGAGCTCCCCTGGCTCCTCCTGCCTGCCCCCTGCTAGCAGCCAGCTGCATCCCTGTCTCACCAGGGCTAAGAGAGACTGGGTGTCCCCCGGCCAGCCACCTTTTTATGCTGCCCAGCAGGGCTCTGATTGGCTGACTCTAGCCTGCTTGTGATTGGCTCCCTGACCCAGCCCTTTCCCCTTATATGGGGTTATGTTTTAACCCCTTATGTGCCAGTGCAGGACAACCACGCTGTCAGACTTTCATTCACCAGATGTGTGTGTGTGTGCACACACGCACGTATGTTTGTACCTAGAGATGTGAGCACCCTGCTCTGTTTGTGCAACACTCATCTCATGGGCTACAAGTCCTGGATTCCATGCAGGGGATGCATCTCTGTAGCAAAAACCAACCAAGGGAAGCTGGAGACAGCCCAGCACTCACCTGTCAGAGTGATGGGAACAGGGGGACTTTCCAGTGACTGGATCTCCCGTCCGGGCGGGTGTATCCAGTACCGGCAGGTATATGACCCGGAGTCCCCAGGCTTCAGTTTTAAGTTCCTGACATCAGAGTAGCTGCTGCCCGGTGGGACAAAAGGTAGGAAGATCCTTTTCCCCTCCTTGGAAAACTGAAATCTTGTAACTGCCTCATTGCCACTGGGAGGAGAACATGTTAGCTGCACGGATTCCCCTGAGAGGTACAGCTGCTGCAGGGGGCTCAGGGTGAGGGTGGGAGGTGCTGGGGGGTCTGGAAAAGACAATGGGTCAGATTTCAGTGCAGGAGAAGTGACACAGAGAGCCGAGAGGCAGAGATGCAGAAGAGGAGGCTGTTTCTGCCTAAATGGAGCTAGAGTGTTTCTTAAACTCTGTGCCGTGGCCTCTTTTAACTTTTTTCCCCCCTTCCCCCGGTGGAGACAGAAGCTCAGTTGGGACAACACATGCGGCAATTAAAGGGGCCATGACCTTTTCTTTTTTCTTTTTTTCCCCCTCAACAATTTTCCTTCGGTGTTTCGCTTAAAAAAATGATTGTTTGGTGTTCCGTGGTCTTAAAAAGTTGAAGAAACACTGATCTAGAGAGAGTCCCACAGAAAAATAAATATCCCCCTGAAATCCCACTGCACCCCCCTCCCCTGTCCAGTGTCTCACCTTGCGCCTATATCACGTGACCCTCCCAAGGTTCCCTGTTGGGGTACCTGGGTAAGCAGGGCTAAGGGAGAAGGGAAGGGTGCAGAAGGGTTTGGAAACCAGGGTCGGGGTTAGATACAGAAGGAAGGGCCACCCAGAAGGGGTCTCTCAGGGGATTCCATTCCTGCTTTGAGAGAAGAGTTTGTATCCACTGGTGCTTTCACCCCAGGGGTGAGCATATCCGGATAGCTCCTGCCCCTCTCACACACATGGGCCGTAGGGGGTCCTGACATATTTGTGCCGCCAGGATCCTGCGTAACATGATAGACACCAATCCCTGTTTTGACAGCAATCAGAGTGTGCCTCCCTGGCAATGCCCACCCAGGACCCCAGTGCTGTGAGCTCTCTACAGCAGTGCCCTGTCAATGCCCAGTCTATGCTGATCAGCTGGGAACCCCAGTCCCACCATGGACGCTCTGAAATGCAGGGAGAGAGTCTGGGCAGACTGAAGGTGAAGGTGAGGTGTTGGGGTGGGTTTCAGGTTCCCAAAGTCTCCTCCCATCCAACGGCAGGGAAATCAGGGGCTCACCTCTCACAGTGAAGGAGATGGAGCTGCTGTTCCTAGAGGAGATCTCTCCACTGGATTCCCGTCTCCAATATGCACAGGAGTAGGCCCCAGCCCTCCCTTTCTCAGCCATGAGTGCCAGCTGGGCCCATCCATTTGGGTGTGGGACTATGCTGGGCTCCTGCAGTTCATTTTGAAGGAAGAATCTGTATCCTGAGATCCATTGATTCGAAGGAGCTGAACAGGTGAGGTTCACCTGCTCCCCTGGGAGATAGACTCGGTAGGTGCGGTCCAGAGAGAGGCTGGGGGCCGGCAGGAGATCTGGAACAGAGACACGGGGTCAGTGGGGAGGGAGATGCCGGGATGGGATGAGAAGGGAGAAGGGGCAAGAGATGAGTCCTGGGCAGAAAGGAACACAAACCAGCCTCACTGCACTGCCCTGTCCCACCCACACACACCCTTTCATAATTCTGGGCCTTTTTCCTAGATCCCAGGTTCAGAAGGGCCCATTGTGCTCCTGGAGTCCAACCTGCTGTGTCACCCAGGCCCTGGGACTGCCCTCAATTGGTTCCTCTGTCACCCAGGTTCGATCTCTGAGAAGCACATTGTGGTTTCATTCAGAAATCATCAGTGCTGGAGAATCCACCCCAGCCCCTGGGGAAGTGTCCCTTGGTTAATTCCCTCATTGGGAAAATCTGCCCCCGATTCCAGCCCGAGTTTGTCTGGTTCCAGCTCCCAGGCACTGGGTCGTGTTTGCAATCAAGCTGTTGATTGTTCCCCAGATAGGAGCTTCTAGACAGAGATCAAGTCCCCGCGGCCCTTCTCTGTGTTGATAAACAGCTCCAGCTCCTGGACTGTCTTTCTCTAAGATGGACCCGACCTCCATATGGCTGGACAAATTCCAGCTCCCTCCATCTGTGCAACTTCACTCCCTTCCCACAGCCTGCTCCCTGCACCCCTGATTTCCACTAACCCTCAGTCAGCTACTCCCCATCCCATACAGGCAGGAGATGGCAGGGTGATGGGGGGAGACCCAGACTGTTCCAAGGGGCAATTCAGGGACAAGGGCAGGAGCTCTGCAGATGTCCACATAGGGCAGCAAGGATCATCCCTGTGACTTGGAACGAGCAGATCCCCTCGCTCTCCATCCAGAGGAAGTGGGTGATCTCATTTGGAGGGTGGAAGAACCCTTCCTCCACTTGGGACCCCCAAGATCCCAACACTCTCCATTGAGGGGAATGTGGGGTGCAAACAGATGGGGCAGGGATGTTAAACTGAGAGATGGGGGAAAGCCGATTGGTGTGGAGATGCACGTAAATCGGAGGGAGACTACTCTTAGAGGAGAATCCATTGATAGAGATTCTCTAAGCTGTAGTCAGAAAGAGAGGAGGGGAGAGGGCAAACCATGGGCCAGAGCAGACAAACAACCGTGTACAAAGGAATCCAATGCATCAGGGAAGGGCAGACAAATAAGCAGTGGCAAATTTTTAAAGTGCTTCTACACAAATGCTAGGAGTCTGACTAATAAGATGGGTGAACTAGAGTACCTAGTATTAAATGAGGAGGTTGACATAATAGGCATCACTGAAACCTGGTGGAATGAGGAAAATCTGTGGGACACAATCATACCGGGATATAAAATATATCGAAAGGATAGAGCAGGCCGGGTGGGTGGCGGAGTGGCACTGTATGTGAAAGATAATGTAGAATCAAATGAAATAAAAATATTAAATGAATCAACATGTTCAATAGAATCGCTATGGATAGTAATTCCATGCTCCAAAAATAAGAAATTAGCAGTAGGGATATATTACCGACCACCTGACCAGGACAGGGATACTGACATTGAAATGCTGAGGGAGATTAGAGAGGCTACCAAAACAAAGAACTCTATAATAATGGGGGATTTTAATTACCCCCATATTGACTGGATACATGTCACCTCAGGAAGAGAAGCGGAGATAAAATTTCTCAATGGCTTAAATGACTGCTTCTTGGAGCAGCTAGTGCAGGAACCCACAAGGGGAGAGGCAATTCTCGATTTAGTCCTGAGTGGAGCGCAGGAACAGGTCCAGGAAATAACCGTTACAGGACCGCTTGGGAATAGTGACCATAATATAATAACATTCAACATTCCTGTGGTGGGAAGAACACCTCAGCAGACCAGCACCTTGGCATTTAATTTCAAAAAGGGGAATTACACAAAAATGAGGAGGTTAGTTAAACAGAAATTAAAAGGCACAGTGACTAGAGCCAAATCCCTGCAAGCTGCATGGAAACTTCTTAAAGACACCATAATAGAGGCCCAACTTAAATGTATACCCCAAATTAAAAAACATAGCAAGAGACCTAAAAAAGAGTCACCGTGGCTTAACCACCATGTAAAAGAAGCAGTGAGGGACAAAAAGGCATCTTTTAAGAAGTGGAAGTCCAATCCTAGTGAGATAAATAGAAAGGAACATAAACACTGTCAAATCAAGTGTAAAAATGTAATAAGAAAAGCAAAAAAAGATTTTGAGGAACAGCTAGCCAAAAACTCAAAAAGAAATAACAAAATGTTTTTTAAGTACATTAGAAGCAGGAAGCCTGCTAAAAAACCTGTGGGTCCCCTAGACGATCGAACTATAAAAGGCGCAATCAAGGACGATAAAGCCATTGCGGAGAAACTAAATGATTTCTTTGCTTCAGTCTTCACGGCTGAGGACGTTGGGAGATTCCCAAATCTGCACCGTCCTTTGTGGGTAATGAATCTGAGGAACTGTCCCGGATTGAAGTGTCATTAGAGGAGGTTTTGGAACAAATAGAAAAACTTAATGTTAACAAATCTCCGGGACCGGATGGCATTCATCCAAGGGTTCTAAAAGAACTCAAATGGGAAATTGCTGAACTATTATCTGTGGTTTGTAACCTATCCCTTAAATCGGCTTCCGTACCTAATGACTGGAAGGTAGCCAACGTGACACCAATATTTAAAAAGGGCTCTAGAGGCGATCCGGGCAATTACAGACCGGTAAGTCTAACTTCAGTACCGGGCAAATTAGTCGAAACAATAGTAAAGAATAAAATTGTGAAGCATGTAGAAGAACATAATTTGTTGGACAAAAGTCAACATGGGTTTTGTAAAGGGAAATCCTGTCTTACTAATCTATTAGAGTTCTTTGAAGGGGTTAACAAACATGCGGACAAGGGGGATCCAGTAGATATAGTATACTTAGATTTCCAGAAAGCCTTTGACAAGGTCCCTCACCAAAGGCTCTTGTGTAAATTACATGGCCATGGGATAAGAGGGAAGGTCCTTTCTTGGATTGAGAACTGGTTAAAAGACAGGAAACAAAGGGTAGGAATAAATGGTAAATTTTCAGAGTGGAGAGGGGTAACTAGTGGTGTCCCCCAAGGGTCAGTCCTAGGACCAATCCTGTTCAACTTATTCATAAATGATCTGGAGAAAGGGGTAAGCAGTGAGGTGGTAAAGTTTGCGGATGATACCAAACTGTTTAGGATAGTCAAGACAGAAGCAGACTGTAAGGGACTCCAAGAAGATCTCACCAAACTGAGTGATTGGGCAACAAAATGGCAAATGAAATTTAATGTGGATAAGTGTAAAGTAATGCACATTGGGAAAAATAACCCCAACTATACGTACAGTATGATGGGGGCTAATTTGGCTACGACAAATCAGGAAAGAGATCTTGGAGTTATCGTGGACAGTTCTCTGAAAACTTCCACACAGTGTGCAGCGGCGGTCAAAAAGGCAAATAGGATGCTAGGTATTATTAAGAAAGGGATAGAAAATAAGACCCGGAATATCTTACTGCCCCTGTATAAAACTATGGTACGCCCACATCTTGAATACTGTGTACAGATGTGGTCTCCTCACCTCAAAAAAGATATTTTGGCCTTGGAAAGGGTTCAGAAAAGGGCAACTAAATTGATTAGGGGTTTGGAACGGGTCCCATATGAGGAGAGGTTAAAGCGACTGGGACTTTTCAGTTTAGAAAAGAGGAGACTGAGGGGGGATATGATAGAGGTGTATAAAATCATGAGTGGTATGGAGAGGGCCGATAAAGAAAAGTTATTTATTAGTTCCCTAAATAGAAGAACTAGAGGACACCAAATGAAATTAATGGGTAGCAGGTTTAAAACTAATAAAAGAAAGTTCTTCTTCACACAGCGTGTAGTCAGCATGTGGAACTCCTTGCCAGAGGAGGCTGTGAAGGCTAGGACTATAACAGAGTTTAAAGAGAAGCTAGATAATTTCATGGAGGTTAGGTCCATAAAAGGCTATTAGCCAGGGGATAAAATGGTGTCCTTGGCCTCTGTTTGACAGAGGCTGGAGAGGGATGGCAGGAGACAAAGCGCTTGATCATTGTCTTCGGTCCACCCCCTCTGGGGCACCTGGTGCTGGCCACTGTCGGCAGACAGGATACTGGGCTAGATGGACCTTTGGTCTGACCCGGTACGGCCGTTCTTATGTTCTTATGTTCTTATGATGTTGTTGAAAATGGATTGATCCCAACACCCCCATTTCCATCGGGACAGTCACCCACAGTCTCCATCCAGGGGCAGAAGGATAAGTGGGCGGGAGAATCTGTCATGTGACCATCAGCCCTGCCCAGCAGTAGCTAGAAGGCGCTGACTAGAAATGAGGAAGCTCGGGCAGATGTGGCGGAGGGAGGGGGGAGTTTTTCCACCCATCACGTTTCCTCTGGAGCCTCTGCAGAACCTGCATTTACTGCCCTGCTACATGGGGCTGGGTCACTGTCCCTGTCCCTGAGCCCTCTGATCTGAGAGCTGGGGCAGAGAGCTCCACATGGCTGGGCCCTGCCCAGGGGTCAGTGTCATGGGGAGGTGGGAGCTCAGTCTCCATGGCCCGCCCAGCTCTCGCTCTCTCTGATGAGGCTGTCAGTGAGGGACTGCGCAGTGCCCATGCGGATGGGGGCAGCCTCTCCCCTATGATCTGCGCTGGGACCCACCAAACAGACCCTCCCAGCAGGCATCAGATGGAGTCGCTCTTCCACCCCTCTGGATGTCAGGGGAAGACACGGGGACATCAGGGGATGATCCCCCCTTCCTTGCAATTCCCAACACCTTGGTGTGAGAGGATCAGGATCCCAGCCCCGCTGACAGAACCCCTCTCCCCTCCCCCACCCCGCCACCAGCATCTCAGGGAGGCCAGGAGACGTCATTACCTGCGGGGGACACCAGCCTGGGGAGACTCTGGAGAGAGGCTGGAAGAGAAGAGGAGAGAGGGGGTGAGAGATCTGGGGATGCAGAGCTGGGAGAGGGGACTCTCCAGGCAGACAGACAGACAGACACAGATGGACTGTGGGGGGCTGAAGCAGGGCACTTACCCAGCAGAGGCAGAAGGCGAGTTAGTTCCATGCTGAGCCAGTCACTCTGGGCTGGGAGCTGGGTTCTCGGCTCAGCAGGGGAAGTCACAGCTTCAGGCGTGGCTCGGGCTGGAGACACGCTGCTGTGTGGGGCACAGAGTGTGGGGGGAGGGGAGCTGCCCATTTCCTGGGCTTGACAGTGGGGTGTGGGGAGCGTTTCCAGTCCCCAGACACCAACCTCATGTGATGGGACTGATCCCACTCTGGGGAGCTGGAGCTAGGCCAGGCTGAGGAAAAGCTGGTGGGGGGCAGAAAGGGGGGCATCACAGGTGAGATGGGGCTGTGGGGAGAAGCTTTCCCACCTCCTTGTTTATCCCCACAGGGGAGAGTCTTTAAACTGAGGGGGCGCTGCAGCCCTGAATCCCCACTTCCCCACTCAGCCAGACCCTCCCCCTTGGCTCACACCTTCCTACCCAGGTGTAATTTTCACATCTCTGGAGGGAAAGAATCCGACATTTTCTGATCATTGTGAAAGAGCCACTTAGTCACCAGCCGGGCCGTTGCTGTGGCTTTGGTTTCCTGCTCACTAGTCTGAGCGCCGTGAGTTTCAATTCCTCCCATCAGGCAGAGATTCCCATTTGCCCCGTGACCAAGATTTATTTCTCTCTCCTTGCACTGCCCCTGAACACCAGGCACAGAATTGAGTGAGGTTAGAGATCTGGAGTGTGGAATGGTTTCTGGTTTTACATGTGCACAGGGAATCCATCCAGGGTGTTTCCCTCAATGTCTGGGTGATCACCTGTGGCTCTGGGCTGGAAGCTGGATTCTCGGCTCAGCAGTGGCAGTCCCAGCCTTAGGCGGGGCCACCGCTTGGCTCAGAGGCTGGAGAGACACTGGAGTGTGGGGCACATGGTGTGGGGAGGGGAGCTGCCTGTTTCCTGGGCAGGACAGTGGGGAGTGGGGATGAAGCAGAAGCCCCATGTGACCAGTAGCTCAGGGAGGGGTTGGGACTCATTCGGTTCAGAGGAGGCTCAGAGGAGTGACACTGGCTTACACCCACTGGAGATCTGGCCCCAGGGGCTGAGGCCTATTGACACCCTCGTTCACCCTGCAGACTTGGGAACTGCCCCGGCACTGCTGGGGCCTGCAGGCGTCTGTTAAACTAGCGCTGGAGGCTCTGCTGTGGCACAGGGAGCCGTAGCACAGATGGGCAGTGATGGGTTTCCAGCCCCCAAATCCTCACCCTGTGTTATCAGACTGACCGCGATCTGGGGAACAGGAGCTGGAGGCCGGGCCAGGCCCAGCTGGAGATGGAGCCCGGCTGGGGAAGGGCTCGGGGAAGCAGAGAGGGGGGCTGTGGGGAGAAACCCTCCTGTCTCTTTGTTCATTTCCACAGGGGAGTGTCTTTATACCAGCCCAGCTTCAGGGACACATCATGGGAGGAGAAATCACCTCAGGGCCTGTGGGTCTGTCATCAGTGGTGCTGTGCCAGGCTCTGCCATGAGGGGACACTGCAGCCATGAGTCATCTCTGCCCCACCCTGACAGACCCTCCCCCTGGGTCCAGGCAGGGCCGGCCCAAGACATTTTGGCGCTCTGGGCCCCAGGTGCGCTGCGCCACCCCCGGAATGGCGGGCCTGCCCCCGGGGTGCACAGCCCAGCCCCCGGGCGCACAGCATGCCAACCTACGCCCCCCAGGGTGCCAACCTACGGGGGGCGCCTGATGCCATCAGGCGCTCAGCTCCTGGCGGGCTGCAGCAGCCACCCGGGGCAGGGTCTGCTGTGACGGAGCATGAGGGCTCCGCACCGGCACCACGGGAGGCCCGCTGCAAAGCAGATTGCCGTGCGCCGCGGACCGTGGTGAGGGAAGCCACTGGCGCACCAGCCCATGACGGGACTGGGCGCACCAGAGATGTCACCGGGAGCGCCGGGCCAGAGGGCGCCGGGACGCTGGGCTCGAGCGCCCCAGGGCCAAAGGGTAACCCTGCTGGGCCCTGCCCCCTCCAGCGCTACCAGGCCGGCCACAGTGCCCTCCGAGCCTGGCACCCCAATGACGCGGGGTCTCGTGCCCTCTGCGGGGTTACCCTTTGGCCCTGGGGCACTCAAGCCCAGCGTCCCGGCGCCCTCTGGCCTGGATCTCCCAGTGATGTCACCAGTGCGCCCAGTTCCGTCATGGGCTGATGTGCCAGCGGCTTCCCTTGCCGCGGTCCGTGGTGCGTGGGAACCCACTTCGGTTTGTGGCGGGCTGCAGGACTTCCGCGGCGCCGGTGCAGAGCCCTCGCGCTCTGTCACAGCGGCCCCTGCCCCAGGCGGTCGCTGCAGCCCTCCGGGAGCCGGGTGCCTAATGGCAGCTGTAAGGGGCACTGTGCCCCATAGGTTGGCGCCCTGGGTAGCTGCCCGGCTTCCCACCCCTTAGTCTAGCCCTTGGGTCCACGCCTTCCTACCTGGGTGCAATTTTAACGTCTCTGGAAGGAAAGAATCTGACATTTCCCATCCCCGTGAAACCTGCCTAGTCTGTGCTGCGGTGTCGGTTCACCGTTCTCGGTTCTGAGATTCAGTCCTTCACACCAGGCAGAAGTTTGCGTTCACCCCGTAACAAAAAACTTTCGGGATTAACCCTCTCTTCCCTTGTGTGTCCCATAAATACCAGGCATTAAGTTTTCCACCATTGTACTTGATGGGGTGTCTGTGCTCCACTGGAGATGGAGCTGCTGTTCCCAGAGGAGATCTCACGATTGGATTTGCATCTCTAGTACACACAGGTGTCTGGCTCAGTCTCTCCATTCTCAGCTGTGAGCTCCAGCCAGGCTCCTGCATTGGGGCTGTGGACAGTTCTGGGGCCCTGCTGCCCTTTGTGTGAAAAGAACCTGTGTCTGAAACCTGCACAAGGCAAGGAGCTGAACAGAAGATCATAGCCCAGTCCCTGGGAGAGCCCTGGTGAAGCAGGGCTACAAAAAGTGTGTGTGGGCTGGAGGGGGAGTGAGGACAGAGGGCGGGTGGGTCAGTGGAGAGGGAGAGGCCAGGATGGAATAAGAAGGGGGAAGAGATGAGCCCTGCACAGACATGAAAACAAACTAACCTCATCTCATTGCCTGTCTCCACCCCCACACTGGGAAACACACCCCAGCAAATAAACCATGGCCCAGCTTTCTGTCCGTCCATCCATCTGTCTGTCTGTCTGTCTCTGTCCATCCATCTTTCTGTCCATCTGTCCATCTCTCTCTCTCTCTCATTTCCTAGATCCCAAAGTCAGAAGGGATCATTGTGAACTGGAGTCCAACTTCCTGTGTCCGCCAGATCCTAGGAGGTCCCTGAACTGGTCTCTCTCTGACCGAGAGCAGGTTTCTGAGAAACACATTCAGGCTTGATTCAGAAGTTACCAGTGCTGAAGAATCCACCACAAGCCCTGGGGAACTGTTCCTGTGGTTAATTCCCCTCAGTGTTACACTCTGGGCCTGGTTTCCTGTCTGATTTGGTCTAACATCAGTTCCTGAGCACTGGGTTGTGTTTCAAGCTTCTCCGCCCTCTCACCCCCCACCCTGTCTTGCTGAGACAAAACCTCTGGTCTCTCCCAGCAGAGCGCAGAGTTGGGGTGAGACACCCCCCCCCCCAGCAGAGTAAGACAGACACTGATAACAGCCCCGCTCAGGGAGGGCTCAGCTTCAGGGATGTGACAGCACCTGGGGCACAGGCCCAATGGGACCAAACCCCACATCAGTCCATCTCACTCTGCCTAGGGCAGCACCTGGGACATTCGTCCCACTGACACTGGGCCCTGCGGCTCCAGTTCATCTTCTGTCTGAGCGAAATCGCAGGAAACCGAAAGTAAAACCAGAGCCGGGGCCAAGGCAAACACAAGGGCGAGGTTCTCATGAAACACATGTACGGGGGATGGGGAAGGGCGTGGCCAGCTTGTATTACAGCCGGTGACAGACATTGCCTGGCCCTGGGCAATAGGAGGGGTTTGACTCTGGCCCTGCTGGAAAGGGCGGGGCCTCAGTTTGGAGGGGTAGGGCTTGGAGCAGCCAGTCTTCAGTATCACACAGATCATGCTGCCCCTCCCCCAGCCAGCCCTCAGACTGGATGTGGCTCTGCTGGTGGTTTAAAGCAGAGGTTCCCAACCACCGGTTCATGGACCGGTGCCAGACCACAAACTGCTGGCTGCTGGGCTGTGGTGGTTGCTGCAGATTTTACCCGGCTGCGGTGCTGGGGCTGAGGAGCCAGCAGGAGGAGGCAGAGCAGAAAGTGCCTCCCTCCTCCCCGCTCCTATCCAGTTACGATGGCAGCCTGGCCCTGCATCCTCGCTTGGGGAGGGGAAGGAGGTATCATGCACACTGCCCACTGGAAATAACGACCATGCTCCCTAGAGGTGGCAGCCCCACTCTGCGGAGTGCTGGTCTGGGGGGGTGTCAAACGGCAAAGGGGTGTTGGGAGAGGGCATGGTGGGGTCATGGAGCAAGAGGGTGTTGGCAGGGGCTGTAGGAGTCAGAGGTTAAAGGGTCAAAGGGCACGGGTGGGGGGGTCAAAGGGTATTGAACACTGGGGAACAAGGGGCTGAGTTGGGGCTAGGTAGACTGGCAACATGTTATTTGCATAATCAATATGCAAATACAATGTTACTGGTCCACCAAATGTTTGTGAATGGGTTTGCTGGTCCGCGGTATAAATAAGAATGGAAATCACCAGTTTAAAGTGGTCAGAGCCCAGGACCTTTTAAATCACCAGCCCTGGGGCAGCTGCCCCCACCCACCCACCCACCGCTGGTCCTGCCCAGCATCAACCATAAAAAACTTCAGCGCAGTCTGTCTAAACCAGGGCAGGCCCTGCCCACCTGATGGCAGGTTCTGTGGCACAAGTTCAGCAAGAGAGTGAGAAATGTGAAGTCCTGATGCACTGCAACAGCCTTCCCCTGGAGGCACAGAGTCCCCTTGATGGTCCTCTTCATCAGTGGGGGACACAGTCAACTAAGCATTTTGTTCTGTGATGTGCCACAATCGTCTGTCTGGTGTCTCTGGGACTCCAGCTGCTGAGCAGGGAATAACCCCTTTTGGTACAAATGCATATTGCACACTTGGTCCCACTTCCCACCAGACTGGGAGTGTTTATAGTTATAGAGCAAACACTGAACTATCCCATTAAAACACAGGGAACTGCCAGCATCCGCAAGATTAATGCAGGCAGAAACTTGCAAGTGTTTCCCAGCATCTATCTGCTAAATGCTGTCTTTGAAATTGAATTGCTTTGTAGAGTAAAAGCAACATAACACATGATCTGGTCTATCTCTAGGTACGAGTGTGTCTGTTCTTAGCTCATCCCCACAGACTGGGCAGCAGCTAGCATCAGACATTCCGGTTGTGCACAGGCCATGCTATTTGATCCATGCAGATGTGCAAATCCACAACCCTTTGTCCAGCGTTGTTTTTTTTATAAATCACCTCCAGAATATAGATCCAGCATCTCTAAATACGTGCCTGTGTACACGCCATACGTATATCACACAGGGATCGTCATAGCCGGGGTCATCAGCTTTCCATGATTGCTGATAAGACACTGGTGTGATGAAGCAGGAGATCTCAGGGGTTTCTGAAGGGTTGGCATGCAGAGGAGAGACCCTCAGTGTCCCTGGGTGTTACTGTTTTCATGAGGAGGTTTGTTGTTCAGTGTTCAGCACAGAACTGGAGATCCCAGCCACAAGCCTGGAGAACAGAAACCCCAGCAACTGGTGACCTACTGACGGGGAGGCCCAGCTCAGATGGCACAGCCATTTCTGGCCAGTGGGAGGAGAATGGCCTCTGGAGAGGACCCTGGTGACCTGCCTAGCTGGTTCTAGCCTGGGGGGAACAAAGGGCAGGGGAGAGGAGAGGCGGAGAAGAGAGGGGCCCAAGTGACCCTGTTTATCTGGACTGAAGACAAAGGAAAGGGGCGGGGATGCTGGGGGCAATATCAGAGACTTGGTTGGAAGGAGAAGGGGACATCAGAATGGGCAGAGGCAGCAGGCAGAGCCCCACCTGGCTACCGGGGAGACTGCGGTGTGCTGGGCTGAGGGAGGCCAGGCCTTGAGAGATCCTATGCTTGTTTCAGGTGCACGATAACCCCCCTCCCCCCCCCCGGTTTTATTCTGACTGAGTTGCTTTGGTCTAGAGATCAGGGTGTTGAAACCTGTGTGTCCCAGCCCTGAGGATCCAGAGCAAGTGGGCTCCCTTATAAGGCCAACAGTCAGAGACAGGCGTGCTGGAGACTCCAAGCAACAGAAGGAAGGGCTCTTCTCAGAAGAATCCAGTCACTTTTATCTACAAGCAGCAGTGGGAGACGAGGAAGATGAGGCCGTTGATAAGGAAGAAGAAGCCGCCCACGACCAACTCCCGGGCCCAGAGGAAGCTGTGAGCTGCAGAGAGAGGAGAAGCATGGGTGGAAGCAGCAGTTTCGTGTTACTGCTGAGAACGATGGATCTGATGTCTGTGTATCCCTGCCTCTAGAACTCATGGAAAACTCCCCTGGTGCTCACAAGCCATCAAGCTGAGATGTGAATCCCACCCCCAGCTCTTCTCTCTTTCACTGACCCCAGATTCTTCCCACTTCGGTGTTTGTCCCTCTCCTCTCTGCACATCCCCGAGCCCACCTGTGCCCTGCCCTGGCCTCACCAGTCCATGAAAAGAGCTGGGTAAGAGCATGTGGGAATTAAGAGGGTGAATTTCTGTAAGGAGACATTAGCACCCAAGAGCCACCTCACCTGACACTGTGACGTTCCCAGTGACGGTCACAGCCTGGCTCCTTAGGGATGGGATCCACCTCCCACTCACGTTCTCCTCGTACCCACAGGTGAATTCCCAGGTGTTGTTCAGACTGGCCCATGGGATGCTGGTGCTGCTCTCCATGGTGCTGTTCTCTGAATCTGCTTCCCTAGGAGCAAACCTGAGATTGTCTCGGTAGAAGTGAAACCTCCTCTCGCCAGCATCCCGGGGGGCCGTGCAGGTGAGGAGCATGGGGAGCCCTTCGCTCACTGCTCCAGATGGCAGATCCATGCTCAGTGAAGGCTGGGGAAGGGGATCTGTGGGGATTAAAAATGGGAGGGGTCAGAAGGGACAGGGCATAGGAGAGGATGTGGAGCTGGTGCCCAGAATTCAATGTACTCAGCGCTGACCTCTGCTCTCTCTCTAGAGACTCCTGTTTCACTTCAGCATCTGGAGAGGCCTCCCCTCAGAAATGAGTGAGGGCCAGGCCAGGAGCTTCAGATGCAATGTGGGGCTGGGATATTGGGTCAGAAGGTGTCCACGGTCAACAGGGCTTGACTTGGTTTCTGTCACCCCTCCATTGCTAATAGCCCAACCCCTGACATTTACGGAGCCATCTGCAGACAAGGAGGGCCCTGGGAATCTGGAGATGCCACCCTTTCTGGGCAGACTGGCTGAGAGCTGGGTGGTCCTGCAGGGACTGGACTCTCCCATAGGGCCGAGGCACAAGGCAGCCACATTCATTCCCCTGGTTTGTGCCTCTTGGTCAGCCATGTTCTTGGCCAAGTTGAGGACTCAAAAGCAGTGCTCCTCTCTAAAGGGTGGCCATGTTGGGTGGACTTGTTTGAGGCTCTTTTGAGTAGCTTTGTTCTGTGGCTGTTTGTGTAAGTTTCAGAGGGGTCACCGCATTGGGCTGTGTCTCTGAAAGCAAGGAGGAGCCTTCAGCAACCATAGAGACGAACAAATGTCTCTGGGGGTAAGCTTTTGTGGGCTAGAGGCTGTAGCCAGACATGAACCCCATCTTGTTTCCCCCCCCCCCCCCAGAGAGCAAGAGAAAGGCAGTCAGCCTTTGATGCCCTGGGAACGCAGGTGTGCTGCCTGTCCCTGACTCTAATAAACAGAAACCAGACAGTAAATGGGCTAGCTGACGACTCAGGGCCTCCCGCTGCCCTGATGGCTAGTACCAGTAATTGACATGCCTGCACTGTCCCAGGAGAGGATTCTTCGCCCATCACATACCAGAGGTGCCCATTGTCTGCATTTTCCCAGGTGTGTATTATGTTTTGCACCCTTCATGGGAAACTTGGCATTCAAAGCCATTTTCCCTAATTGGCCACTTGAGACCAGGAAGAAGCCTACGTGACCCAAGGGGTATAAAGAGGGGTTTAGTAGCCCACCCCATTTGAGCTCCAATCATCTACACCTGCTGGCAGGTATTGGTTGTCTCCCGAGGTCTGTGGGATGCCCAACCTCGCCCTATTTCTTCCCGAGGGATTGAGAGAAAGATGCTGGCCACACCAAGTCTGGAACGCAGGGGTGAGAATATATACCTGCTAGGTGTCTATTTTGCATGCATTTAATAAGAGCTCAGAGAACCAAAAGGGTTTCATGGTACCTGTAAGTGACTTATTAGTGTAATTTCTGTTGTCCTGTCCTTTGTAGTGGCTGTGTTATCTGTAACACAGTAGTAGCATTTAACAGCTAAGTTTACCCTGTAACAATAAAATAGTAACTGTTTAAGCTGTGACCTGACTCCTTCAGTTGCTGTAACAGAACCAAGCACAATTTAAAAAAAAAGAACTCCAGCCGGTCATAAGGGACAGATATAGGGAGAGCTTGAGTGTTGGATCATGTCGCTTCCAGGGGACAGATCCATTGGGGCATCTCTCAGCCTCCCCAGGCTGCCCGCTGCGAAGGGATAGTGCATCCTAGCAGTTAAAATCTGAGGTGTAATAAGCTCTCCCTGTAAACTTCTTGGGGCGCCCGTCAACCTCCTCCAGGTTGCCCACTGCTGAGGGACCCCAGTCCTAGCAGTTGAAGTCTCGGGTGTATAATACACACATACCACTCACTGCCCTGACCGCCGGCTGACAGAGGCCAAGAGATTTTTCCATGGGAAATTCCCTGCACCTCTGAAACCCAACCCTTTCCTTGCCTATATGTTATCCAGCAAGAGGCAGGGGATTATCCTCTATGGCATATTGGAGAGGGCAGGGGGAATGATTAAGATGCCATTACCTGATCCATCTCCTGATGATCATCATGTGTGAAGCGGCAGGGCTGGAGGCTTAGAATGGGCAACAAAATGATCTAACCACAGCAGTGCCCTCTAACTGACCAACTTACTGATCAGTAAGCACTGTCCTGCTGTTGGGTCTGACATCAGGGCCTCACAGAGACCAGAAATAGGGGATATTTGGGGTTTGCTTAACTAAATGTCCCCTAATTTTCAAATGTTATTTCTGGCTGGGAGCCCCCGGTCTCCAAAGTAGCACTGAGAAGCCCCCCAAAGGATCCAGAGGAACCAGAGACCCAGAGAGTGACACCAACCATGGACCAGGATTGAAATTGACCCAGGCACCTGATCTGGACCTGAGCAACTGGTTTGTGTCACACCTGGTGCATGGAGCAGAGAGACCCTGCCATGGGGCCAGCAAATAGTAGCAGATGGGGCAGTCTCACCAGCTAGTGCTATGGAGATGGGCTGGCTCCACTTGTATGGGATCTCTCGCCCAGACTCTGTCCTCCAGTAACCACAGCTGTACGCTCTGGCCTGTGACAGCTGAGAGTAGGAGGGAGGCACTGACACTGCACCCAGACCAGTGGAGCTCTCCGGAGTTGATGCTCTGGCCATCCCTGAAGAACTGGGTGGGAACACTGGGGGCTGAGCACGTCAGGGTGACAGATTCACCACGTAGGAGGATGTGGTAGGGTGAGCTCAGAGGGAGTTTGGGGGCAGACAGCCAGGCTGGGAGGAGGAGGGAGGCAGCAGAGAAGTCTCTTTAGTACAGTGTTTCTTAAACACTGGTGTGCCGCAAGGTGGTTGAAGGTGTGCCACGGAGAACAACAGAGTTCAAAATGGCCACCAGTAAAGGGGTAGGCGACCCTTTTTTTCTCACTAACTTATTTTTTTTCTCAACAAAAAAGCCTTGGCATTCCTTATAAAAAAAATATTGTTTGGTGTTCCTCGGTCTTAAAAAGTTTAAGAAACACTACTTCAGGAGCAGCACCCCACTCATGTAAACAGTAACCCTGTCCCCTCAGCCAGGCCTGCCCAGAGCTTCTCCCAGCCTCCCCTTTGCTCCTCACAGCCCCAACTCCTCTCCACAGTTTGGAGAGCCCTTCCAAAGGTCATAAGCTGCATCTCTGGAGGCTGCCAGGGTGGATGCACTGAGACATGTACAGGTGAATGGGGACCCAGCATAATGAGCTAAGCGTCCTTGGGCGGGGCAGGTGTAGAAGGCAAGACCGGGAGGGAACCAGGGTCTATGAGGGACAAATAAAGCAGCCCCTCAGTTATCCTGGGAAGTCAGGCCCCTTAGTACAGCCTGTCAGGACACGCAAAATATGGGGTCACATGACTGGTGGGCACACACCACTGAAGCCAGGATATGACCCATCTGGGACCCAGCTGAGCAGCTGAGATGACCTGCTGCTGTGAGAGACCCTGCTCCTTTCCTGGCTCCCTCAGTAGTCACTCAGCCTATTCCTGCCCCGCTCCTCCCTTGTTCCTAGTTCTGGCCCTGCTCTGACCATCAGGCAAGGCTGCCTCCAGCCTGACTCCCAGCACCCAGAGTGGAGCACAGGGCTGCACCATCACTGGTGATTTTTCAGCCAGCGCTGGATGTATTTTCGGTAAGATCTGCCCTGTCCCAAGCAGGGTTTAAGCTCACCCGTCACTACAATGGAGGTGGGTCGGCTCCTTTCCGATGGGATCTCTCGCCCAGACTCTCTCTTCCAGTAACCGCAGCTGTATGCTCTGGTCTGAGATCTGGATGCCCCTGACAGCCCGGTGAAGTAGGTGTAATGCTCCTGAGGTGAGATGAAGTTCCTGGAGTGGATTTCATGGCCATCCCTGAGGAACCAGATCCCAGACATGACAGGGACCCCAGCAGCTGAGCACGTCAGGGACACAGTTTCTCCAGAGATGTAGACAGGCTGCTGTGGGAACAGGGTGAGCTGGGGGACTGGGAGAAGAGCTGGAAAGACAGGGTGGGACTGACTGTCATTCAGCAGACTGGTGCTGCCTTGAGCCCACTGGGACTCTGTGATGTGGCACCCCCTGCTGCTCACTCCAGGAATTAGCTCAGTCCAACCTCAGTGCCCTCTCCTGGCCATGTGTCTCCCAGTGCCCCTGCCTTCTCCCTTGTTTTCCTCCACATCACATCAGGCCCTGTGTCCTTGCCAAGCCAAGGTGCCCATTCCCCTGGGCACTGCCCCACAGCAGCACCTACGCTCTGGGCTTCTCCCCTCCCAGGGAGTCCAGTGACCCCACAACCCCACTTTCCTCAATGACCAAGATACAGAAGAAGGGGCACACTGGGCAGGGTGCAAAAAGAGGGGGAGGGATGTTGTTGTTAATGGATCCATCTCAGCATCCCCATTCCCACCTGGACATTCACCCCACAGTCCCTGTCCTGGGCAGAGGCAGAAGAGGGGGGATAACGCATCACCTGACCATCAGCCCTGCCCAGCGGTAGCTAGAAGGCCCTGCCCAGAGATGAGGAAGCTCTGGCAGATGTGGAGAAGGGAGGGGGGAATTTTACCACCCATCAGAGCTGGGGCAGAGAGACCCGCCTTCACACTCACCCCCCACACTGATGGACCCTGCCCTGGGTTTCAGTGTCATGGGGAGGCGGAAACTCAGTCTCCATGGCCCCTCCAGCCCTCACTTCCTCTGCTGGGAATGCCAGTGAGAGGCTAGGGATGGGGGAAGCTTCTCCCCTATGGCCTTGGGTGGAAGCCACCAAACAGTCCCTCCAAGCAGGCACCAGATGTGCCTCCTCCTGTGTCAGGGGAGGAGATGGGGGCACCAAGGGACAATTCCCCTTCCCTGTAAATCCAAACACCACAGGGTGAGAGGAGCAGAATCCCAGCCCCACTGCCAGAACCCTTCTCCTCTCCCCCACTCCACCCTGAGGATCTCAGTGAGGCCCAGAGACATCATTACCCGCAGAGGACACCAGCCTGGGGAGACTCTGGAGCGAGGCTGGAAGAGAAGAGCAGAGAGGGGGTGAGAGCTCTGGGGATGCAGAGGGGGAAGTGGGTCAGGGAGAAGGAGTCTCCAGATAGATACACAGAGGCACTGGGAGTGGACAGGAGCACTTACCCAGCAGAGGCAGAAGGCGATTTAGCTCCATGCTGAGCCGGTGTTGCTGGGCTGGGAGCTGGGTTCTCGGCTCAGCAGAGGCACCACACAGCTCAGGGGCTGGAGAGACACTGGGGTATGGTGCACAGGGTGTGGGCTGGGGAGCTGCCCATTTCCCAGGCCTGACACTGGAGGGTGGGGACAGAGAATGAGATGACAGCTCGGGGGTGAGGGAAGAGAGTCATCTTATAGAAAGGAACCTCAGAGGAGTGACACTGACTCACACCCACTGGGCATCTGGTCCCAGGAGCTGGGGTCTATTGACACTAACTGGGGCCCTTGCTCATTCGCCCTGCAGACTTGGAAACTGCCCCGGGCCTGCTTGGCCTGCAGGTGTCTATGAAACTAACGCCCAGAGACTCTGCTGTGGCGCAGGTGCCTTAGCACAGCAGGAGAGTAATGGGGCAGGGGAGGGTTTCCAGTCTGCAGACCCTGACCCTGTGGGATCAAGCTGACCCTGCACCAGAGAACATGAGCTGGAGGCCTGGCCAGGCCCAGCTGGAGATGGAGCCCAGCTGGGGAAGGGCTGGGGGCGGGGAGCAGAAAGAGAGGCAGCCCGGATGACATGGGAAGACTTTGGCTTTTGCAGCTCCCACGAGGCAAGGGGAGGAAACACAAATAAGGAATCAGGGTCACCCCCTATTAAATATGCATTAGACATGGTAATATCAGTGTTACAGCTTATGAAAGGAGCATCCCAGGGCAGCCAGGGGAGAGACAGGCTGTGGGAGGGGCCACAGTAGTGGCTGCTGCTGAGGATGAGGAAGGGGACGGTGATGAAGAAGATCAGGGCCGACATCCAGGGTGCTCTGCAAGGCCTGGGGTGAGTGTGAGTGTCACAACCCGCTTTCTGTATGGGCTTCAAATTCTCGCTCTCTCTCTTGCTGAGCCCGTGTGCACAGCGGGAAATAAAGGATTTCTTTGCAAACAGAAAGGAGTTGCTAGGGTGGGAGTGTCGGGTCTGTGCTCATGAGGGCTCCCAATGACAAAAGAATTGAACTCAGAGTGTCACTGGGCCTGATCTTGGCACCAGGACCTGTCAGCCCTCAGAGGAATCTGTGGGAATCTTTGGCTCAGATGAGAAATTTGACAGCTGAGCAGGGACCCAAAGGTGGGTGCAGCAGTAACCTCCCTCCCTGGGATAGGAAACTCCCTTTCTGTAAAACCTAAATTCAACCCCTCAAGCTGAATTTGGTGCCTGTCACTGTAACTTGCCAGAGACTTCCTCTTTCCCCCTCCCTCTGTGGTTCCTCTTTCCACCTCTGTGATGCTCCTACGCTTCTGTTTTCTTAGCCAGGAAGGGAGGGGTGAACCCCTGGGAGGAGAGCGGTTGCACAAACACACACCAAAGGACTGTCCCACAGAAGGGGGTTCTCCTATTGACTGCACGGAGACAGGAGCGAGCACGAGGCCTGTGAATCTGCGTTGCTGGGTTCTGGCACTGACAGGGTAAGTGGAGCTGGAGGCCGGGCCAGCCCCAGCTGGAGGTGGAGCCCAGCTGGGGGAAGGGCTGGCTGGGAGCAGAAAGGGTGGCTGCCTGGCAGAGATGGAGCTGTGAGGAGAAGTTCTCCCGTCTCTGGTCGCTGGAGGCTGGAGGGGAGGTGGGGAGAAGCAGTGGTGCCCACAGCCCGGGGAGGGCCCAAAGGCAATCCAAGGTGGGAAGGAGACTAACAGGCAGCTGTGAGGCATCTGAGGGACCAGATCTTAGCTGCTCACGTCAGGGCCTAGGTTCCCCTGTTGGTCCCTGGCAATGGTAGGAGGGATCCCCCATCACATGGAGGAGAAACCCCACTGAGATAGGCAGAGGGTCTGTAGAGGGAAAGTGCTGAGCAGCTTTGGGCTGCAGAAGAGCCAGGGACGTGCACACACAGGCATGGCTGGATTCAGGGCCCGGGGCGCCAGCCTATGGGGGGCGCCTGATTGAAGTTGTAAGGGCCACCGTGCACCCGGGGATGGGGCTGCGCATGCGCCGCGCGCCCGCTACCCAGGGCGCAAGACTGGCTCAGGTGGCACTGCACAAAGTGTAATTGTCACGGTGCCAGTATTCCTAACTGTAGACACAGGCATGAGCTATGCGCGCAATACATTGCATTGAACAATAACCGTCAATACATTCAAACTTTTCCAATGGTCCCTTTCAAGACCCCTCTGGCCTAACATATACCTCAGTTACAGCAGATTCATAAAAGCACATTTCCACAGAGAACACGGAATCTGGATGTTGTGAATTTCAAGCCTTTGTAGGAGGAAGAGATTTGTATTAATCAGGTGCCAAGGAACTATAGCAACTCCCCAACCCAGGGACGGTGTCACGGCTCACAGATCGTTCCCGCACTTGATCCCTCAGCTCCTGGGCGGAACCCCCTGTGGCGTAGTGGGGGTGCTGTCTGCTCTGTGACCTGGGGTCCCCCACTGACTCTCCCAAAAGTGTATTAACCCAGACACCCAGGCTCAGCCTCCCAGGGAGGGAGACAAAGGAAGGAAGGCGGAGACCAACACCTGGCTGGGGGGCAGGGCTCAGAGGGAGTGGGAGTTTCTGGCTGGAATCATGGACGAAACAGCCTAAGCAAGGGGACTGGGATTTAAGGGCCCAGTCTCCCCCATCTCAAGGGGGGCTGAGGCATCCTAGGCCTGCCCTGTAACCAGATGACATCTGTGCTGTGCTGTATCCTGGAGAAGCAATAAACTCCGTCTATTCTACTGGCTGGCGGAGTCTGTTCGTGTCACTACAGGGGTGCAGGAGTCGGGGGAACCCCAACACGCCACCACACGGGGCTCAACATGCGGCCCACAGGTGGGAGCCAAACCAAAAAAGTAGTCAATATAAATTCCTGGGACTGTCATTGCTCATTAAAAGTGCTCTCATATGGGTGGAAATCGGGTAAATATTGATTTTATGAATAGCAGCAGAACTGATTTAAATGGGGCCTGCATGTTGTGTAGTCTTGACTTAATATTTGTATTCATGCCTGTCAGTTTGAGAGAAGCTATTTGCATATGTATATGGAACCACAATTAAGTTGGGGCCCTCGGCATGTGCTGTGAGTATGACTGTGGCCCCCAGCGCTTCCAAAGTTGAGTAGCCCCGGTCTAACCCCATCACATTATGTCTAAATTAAACACTTTCCAATCTGTTCTGATTAAAAAATACAACATTTTAAAGTTGCTACACACTAATCATATTGTAGTGTGAGTGAGAACCTTTTCTCTATGTGCCATGTTGTTCAAAAACCTAAAGTCACAGCAAAACAGTATTTAATTTCAAAAATTCCCCCATCATGAAGTAGTGAACAAATGTAAAAAAATTCATTTGGCAGGGCAGTCCTGGCATTAGGCATAAGCAAACTAAACAGATTGAGCACTCCCTATTTGCTTTCTTAGTGTTGGGGGGGGGTGCCCCATAATGTTCCTGGTTAATAGGGCAGTACAGCCTCTGAAAGGGTAAGTCTTTAAAGAAAGTTAAGCATGTGAAAACAAGATGATTAAATAGCCTTCTCAACTACTTGTTGCCACAACAATACTATAATTCACTAACTTAAGTATTTACTTATGAATTTTCTAAGATGCTATGGCAAACCTCTTTCACAAGACACACATGTGATTAAACATGTAAGAACATGTTAATGTGAATTTATCAAATATGCTGTAACAGTAAAATAGAATGTGTGAAATCCTGGCATCACTGTGGTCAGAGGGAGTTGTATCACAGATTTTAATGGAACCAGGATTTCACCTAATATTTTACTTAAGCAGGAAACACCATGTAGTTTTTGTTGTAATCTTTTAAGATCTTCAGGGGGGTAGCCAAGTTAGTGTGTACCTATTTAAAAAACAGCAAATAGTCTAGTAGCACTTTAAAGCCTCACAAAACATGTAGACGGTATCATGAGCTTTTGTGGGCAAAACACACTTCTTCAGATCACTGGAGTATTAAAAGTCCAGATCCAAGAATAAATAAGGGAATGGGGGGGGGGGGGGGAGGGGGGAGGGGGGAGGCAAGGCAGTAAATAGATTGTTCAAGTTACAAAAGGCTGATAAGAACAATTAGCACCTCCATTGTTTGGTTGGTTGGTTAAGTCATTAAGACATGAAATCTGATAAGAATTCAACTTGTAAATGAAGTGAAGTTCCAACCCTTCCCTGTGTATTTGGGGTGTGGAATTGGCCTGAAACAACAGGGTGACTTGGAGATCCATTAATGAGTATCCAGGCAGATTAAAGTGTTCTCCAACAGGTTTCTGTGTGTTGCCTTTTAGGATATCTGATTTGTGTCCATTGACTCTTGTAAATCTATTCACTGTTTTTTTACTACTCCTCCCCGCCCCCGCTCCCGCTCCCGCTCCCGTTCCCTTATTTATTCTTGGATCTGGACTTTTAATACTCCAGTGATCTGAAGAAGTGGGTTTTGCCGACAAAAGCTCATGCTACCCAGAGTCGAAATTAAGGTTTTCTGCACGTGGGGCAAACTACTGAACTGCCCCCCCTCACCCCGAAAAAAAGAAACAATTCTTAATTTGTTTGTATTTTATTAATTGTATATGTGGTTAATTGCACATATATTGAATTTGCAAATAGATGATAGTAAAGATATAAATGAAATAATATTTTAACTTTCTAATTTTTAATTTTGCACCCCTAAATGTACTCCACCTGGGGCGATTACCCCACTTGCCCCATCCTTGTTATAGCTCTGATGATACCATCTACATGTTTTGTTGGTCTTTAAGGTGCTACGAGACTATTAGTTGTTTTTTAAGCTGAAGACCTGTAATCAATAACTCACACTATATGCAGAATAACCCTATTTAAGCCTTAGTGGCACTCTGCTCAATCTATTTCTACCAGGCCAACGTGTAACACTCTAAAAAAATCAATAAACAGCTTTCAAGCAATCCAGGGTGGGGCAGAAACTATGCCTCCATGTTTTATTTTTTCCACAAATAAATTATTTTCCCGCTCTCTACAGTACACTCAATCCACAAAAAACGATACAGGCCCAGCACTGGCAGTAGGCTAATATGAGCCTTAAAGTAAAATGACTTGTCTCATTGAAGACCTGTGACTTTCCCTTTCCTAGTGCTATGTTAGCAGTGTTTCTAGCCTTGACACTTCAGCATGTGCAAGTAATGTTGCCAGTACAAAAGGCATTAGGGCATGGATTTGTAAGTCTACTGTTCCTTTTGCAGCATACAAAATAAAACAATATTTATGAAATTACACAAGCAAAGAGAAGTACTGAAAACATTCTAAACATGGTTACAAACCCTAATGTGGTCAGAGACTTGGAAGTAATTGTCTCTAACGCAATGGAAGGAGGGCCTTTAGAACTGGCAACTGTGCACTAAGAATCACTTTTAAATAACAGGGCTGTTAAAGGTTTCTTTCAAAATGTTTAGCTGGGCTTCCTTTTGTAGTTTTGTTTTGTTTGCTTCTGTATGATGTATAATGAAGACCTGAAAGACTAGGTGATGCTTACCGGTAACCAGTTACCCGGTGCCCAGCCTGATCAGAGCAGCCTTGCCAGGCTACACCACAGGGGGCAGTCCAGGTAAGCTGGGCTGGCTCTAACCAGATGGGACAGAGCAGCCTGACCCCGCCGACGTGTAGTTTAACCCAGTGTTACTCAAACTGTGGGTCGTGACCCCCCAGGGGGGTCACAAACAACTTAGAGGGGGGTTGCAGCTTGATTCGGTTTTTCATTTGTGACTCCTCTCCCCCGGGCCGTGAAGAGCGGCAGGGCGGTGGAAGGCAGCTGCCGGCTAGCTGTGCAGCGTGGCCGGGGCCATGGGACTCCAGGAGCGCAGCTCAGCTGCAGGAGAAGACAAGGAGGTGGGAGAGCGAGGCCGGCACCGGAGCACGGTTGCCGGACGACCGAACGCTTCCCCAGCTGGGAGAGGGCAGGGTCCCTCAGGCAGCGGGCTGGGGGATTGGGCGCTCAAAGGAGCTGAGGAACCCGTCAATGTCACCCACATCCTTCAATTGGGCCACCACGAGCTTCTCCAAGTGTCTGGCTGCCCTTTGGAGCCAATCTGCACTCAGCGCAGCCGGGGCCCTACCGCTTCTCCGCTCTGCCATGGCCAACTCATGCTGTCGCTGACTCTCTCGGTCCTGGTGGTCCCTCTCTCGATCTTGGCGCTCCTTCTCTCGGTCCTGTACTTCCAATTCCTTCAACTGCAGCTGGATCTCCAGCCGCCGCAGCTCTGCTGGGGTGACCCCTGCCCCGGACGAACTATGGTTTGCAGGGCTTCCCTGGGAAGCTGTCCCATCTCTCTGGCAGGCTCCAGTGCTCTGCCCCCTCTCGTGACTGGTCATTCTCTTCAAGCTGGGCAATCAGCTGGGTCTTGGTTGCATTCCACATAGAAAGCCCCTCTCTCTGCACAGCCTCACCAGCTCTGCCTTCAGGAGTCGGGCGTAGGCCATCTCCCCGCCTGTCCCCTCGGTTCGGACTCACCAGTCTAGTGCTGCTGCGCCCCATGATTCTCAGGAACCGCTTCACTCTGTCTCCAGCACGCCTGGCTCTAAGGCCCTTCCTTCTACTGCACCTTGGCACTCGCTGCTGGGAGCTCCATCCATGGGGTGCAGTGCATCCCACTCGTGACACCACCGTAGCGGCGTGTTGGGGTTCCCCTGCCTCCTGTCCCCCCACAGTGGCACGAACAGGGTGGAACCAGGGTGGAACCAGACTGCTGGCACTAAACATTAAAAAGACCATAGAGCAGTTTTTAAACTAAGAGATGGGGGAAAGCCGATTGGTGCGGAGATGCGAGTAAATCGGAGGGAGACTTCTCTTAGAGGAGAATCCATTGATAGAGATTCTCTAAGCTGTAGTCAGAAAGAGAGGAGGGGAGAGGGCAAACCATGGGCCAGAGCAGACAAACAACCGCATACAAAGGAATCCAATGCATCAGGGAAGGGCAGACAAATAAGCAGTGGCAAATTTTTAAAGTGCTTCTACACAAATGCTAGGAGTCTGACTAATAAGATGGGTGAACTAGAGTACCTAGTATTAAATGAGGAGATTGACATAATAGGCATCACTGAAACCTGGTGGAATGAGGAAAATCTGTGGGACACAATCATACCGGGTGGGTGGCGGAGTGGCACTGTATGTGAAAAATAATGTAGAATCAAATGAAATAAAAATATTAAGTGAATCAACATGTTCAATAGAATCGCTCTGGATAGTAATTCCATGCTCCAATAATAAGAAATTAGCAGTAGGGATATATTACCGACCACCTGACCAGGACAGTGATACTGACATTGAAATGCTGAGGGAGATTAGAGAGGCTACCAAAATAAAGAACTCTATAATAATGGGGGATTGTAATTATCCCCATATTGACTGGGTACACGTCACCTCAGGAAGAGAAGCAGAGATAAAATTTCTCAATGGCTTAAATGACTGCTTCTTGGAGCAGCTGGTGCAGGAACCCACAAGGGGGGAGGCAATTCTCAATTTAGTCCTGAGTGGAGTGCAGGATCAGGTCCAGGAAATAACTGTTACAGGACCGCTTGGGAATAGTGACCATAATATAATAACATTCAACATTCCTGTGGTGGGTAGAACACCTCAGCAGTCCAGCACCCTGGCATTTAATTTCAAAAAGGGGAATTACACAAAAATGAGGCGGTTAGTTAAACAGAAATTAAAAGGCACAGTGACTAGAGCCAAATCCCTGCAAGCTGCATGGAAACTTTTTAAAGACACCATAATGGAGGCCCAACTTAAATGTATACCCCAAATTAAAAAACGTAGCAAGAGACTAAAAAAGAGTCACCGTGGCTTAACCACCATGTAAAAGAAGCAGTGAGGGACAAAAAGGCATCTTTTAAGAAGTGGAAGTCCAATCCTAGTGAGATAAATAGAAAGGAACATAAACACTGTCAAATCAAGTGTAAAGATGTAATAAGAAAAGCAAAAAAAGATTTTGAGGAACAGCTAGCCAAAAACTCAAAAAGAAATAACAAAATGTTTTTTAAGTACATTAGAAGCAGGAAGCCTGCTAAAAAACCTGTGGGTCCCCTAGACGATCGAACTATAAAGGCGCAATCAAGGACGATAAAGCCATTGCGGAGAAACTAAATGATTTCTTTGCTTCAGTCTTCACGGCTGAGGACGTTGGGGAGATTCCCAAATCTGTACCGTCCTTTGTGGGTGATGAATCTGAGGAACTGTCCCGGATTGAAGTGTCATTAGAGGAGGTTTTGGAACAAATAGAAAAACTTAATGTTAACAAATCTCCGGGACCGGATGGCATTCATCCAAGGGTTCTAAAAGAACTCAAATGGGAAATTGCTGAACTGTTATCTGTGGTTTGTAACCTATCCCTTAAATTGGCTTCCGTACCTAATGACTGGAAGGTAGCCAACGTGACCCCAATATTTAAAAAGGGCTCTAGAGGCGATCCGGGCAATTACAGACCGGTAAGTCTAACTTCAGTACCGGGCAAATTAGTCGAAACAATAGTAAAGAATAAAATTGTGAAGCATTTAGAAGAACATAATTTGTTGGACAAAAGTCAACATGGTTTCTGAAAAGGGAAATCCTGTCTAACTAATCTATTAGAGTTCTTTGAAGGGGTGAACAAACAAGCGGACAAGGGGGATCCAGTAGATATAGTATACTTATATTTTCAGAAAGCCTTTGACAAGGTCCCTCACCAAAGGCTCTTGTGTAAATTACATGGCCATGGGATAAGAGGGGAGGTCCTTTCTTGGGTTGAGAACTGGTTAAAAGACAGGAAACAAAGGGTAGGAATAAATGGTAAATTTTCAGAATGGAGAGGGGTAACTAGTGGTGTCCCCCAAGGGTCAGTCCTTGGACCAATCCTGTTCAACTTATTCATAAATGATCTGGAGAAAGGGGTAAGCAGTGAGGTGGTAAACTTTGCAGATGATACCAAACTGTTTAGGATAGTCAAGACAGAAGCAGACTGTGAGGGATTCCAAGAAGATCTCACCAAACTGAGTGATTGGGCAACAAAATGGCAAATGAAATTTAATGTGGATAAGTGTAAAGTCATGCACCTTGGGAAAAATAACCCCAACTATACATACAGTATGATGGGGGCTAATATGGCTACGACAAATCAGGAAAGAGATCTTGGAGTTATCGTGGACAGTTCTCTGAAAACTTCCACACAGTGTGCAGAGGCGGTCAAAAAGGCAAATAGGATGCTAGGAATTATTAAGAAAGGGATAGAAAACAAGACCCAGAATATCTTACTGCCCCTGTATAAAACTATGGTACGCCCACATCTCGAATACTGTGTACAGATGTGGTCTCCTCACCTCAAAAAAGATATTTTGGCCTTGGAAAGGGTTCAGAAAAGGGCAACTAAAATGATTAGGGGTTTGGAACGGGTCCCATATGAGGAGAGGTTAAAGCGACTGGGACTTTTCAGTTTAGAAAAGAGGAGACTGAGGGGGGATATGATAGAGGTCTATAAAATCATGAGTGGTGTGGAGAGGGCCGATAAAGAGAAGTTATTTATTAGTTCCCTAAATAGAAGAACTAGAGGACACCAAATGAAATTAATGGGTAGCAGGTTTAAAACTAATAAAAGAAAGTACTTCTTCACACAGCGTGTAGTCAGCCTGTGGAACTTCTTGCCAGAGGAGGCTGTGAAGGCTAGGACTAGAATAGAGTTTAAAGAGAAGCTAGATAATTTCATGGAGGTTAGGTCCATAAAAGGCTATTAGCCAGGGGATAAAATGGTGTCCTTGGCCTCTGTTTGTCAGAGGCTGGAGAGGGATGGCAGGAGACAAATCGCTTGATCATTGTCTTCGGTCCACCCTCTCTGGGGCACCTGGTGCTGGCCACTGTCGGTAGACAGGATACTGGGCTAGATGGACCTTTGGTCTGACCCAGTACGGCCATTCTTATGTTCTTATGTTCTTATGAACAGACTCCACCAGCCAGTAGAATAGAGGGAGTTTATTGTTTCTCCAGGATACAGCACAGCATAGAGGTAATCTGGTTCCAGGGCCAGGCCTAGGATGCCTCAGCCCCCCTCAAGATGGGGGAGAGTGGGGCCCTAAATTCCAGCCCATTGCTTAGGCTGCTTCCTCCATGATACCAGACAGAAACTAAAACTCTCTTCCAGCCCTGCCCCCCAGCCAGGTGTTTGTCTCCACCCTCCTTCCTTTGTCTCTCCCTGGGACGCTGAGCCTGGGTGTCTGGGTTAATACACATTTGGGAGAGTCAGTGAGAATCTCCCATCACAGCGCAGGGGGACCCCGGGTCACAGAGCAGACAGCCCCCCCACTACGCCACACCCCCCATAAACCCAAACTGCACCACAGGCCGCAAATAAACAGGTCAGCCCACGGATGGCATGTTGAGTAGCCCTGTGTTAGACCATTCATATAATGATGATACACAGTGCCTTCCTCTCCCACCCACCCCTAGCCCAAATTGTGTGTCCGGGTAAGAGCTATCTATCTTCCAGACATTTTAGTCTAGGAAGGAAATTAAAGTTATCCAACATAACCTGCACATTCTCTGGCTC
>CM064351.1:12886622-12906748 GCA_032595735.1 Pelochelys cantorii | reverse complement strand
TTAGGAGGAGCATTGCCAGCAGATCTAGAGAAGTGATTATTCCCCTTTATTCAGCACTGGTGAGGCCACATGTGGAGTATTGGGTCCAGTTTTGACGTCCCCCCCCCCCCGCTTCCCCCATACAGAAAGGATGTGGACACATTGGAGAGGGTCCAGCGGAGATCAACCAAAATGATTAGGGGGCTGGAGCACATGACCTACCAGGAGAGGCTGAGGGAATTGGGCTTATTTAGTCTGCAGAGGAGAAGAGTGAGGGGGAATGGAGAGAGGCTGTTCTCAGTGGTGATGGATGGCAGTAGAAGGAGCAATGGTCTCAAGTAACAGTGGAGGAGGTCTATGTTGGATATTAGGAAAAAAATATTTCCTAAAAGGGTGGTGAAGCACTGGGATAGGTTACCTAGGGAGGGGGTGGAATCTCCATCCCTAGAGGTTTTTAAGTCCAGTGGCTGGGATGATTTAGTTGGGATTGGTCCTGCTTTGGGCAGGGGGCTGGATTCCAAGATCTCCTGAGATCTCTGCCAATCCTGGGATTCTATGGTTCTATGACTGGTGAACAGGGGAGAGTTGGGGGTTTGTCAGTGGTTGCCCTGTTCAAACCTTGGCCCTGAAATAGTGACACCGATTTCACTCCTGGTCTGCGATATCCGTGAGTCGTGTGCTCTTTATGAAAGCTGGATTCCTAGAGACTCTCCCCTTCTCTGTTCCTGCCTCTCTCGGTCGTAGAGGGAAATGAGCTGTTAAATGCCCTGAATGGCTCTATAGAAACCGCTTCCCCTTTTTGTACGGGCCCTGCTGTGCTCTTTGTCACTGTGTCTCGGGCGCAGTAATAGGTAGAGGTGTCTGCAGCTGTCAGCGAGCGGAGCTGCAGTGAGAACTGGTTCTTGGCGGTGTCTCTGGCGATGCTAATCCGGCTCTGGAAGGCCGGGGCGTAGTCGGTGTCCCCGCTGGGTCCATACACATCCCCCATGTATTCTAAACCTTTCCCGGGGGCCTGCCGATTCCAGGCCCAGTTGTACCTAGAAGAAATGGTGTAACCAGACACGGCTCAGGTCAGGGTGAGGGTCTCTCCGCGTTTCACCGCTCCCGGCCCGGACTGGACCAGCTGGATTTGGGACCGGACACCTGCAAAGACACGAACCGTGACAGTTAAATCCTCAGCTCGCTCCCTGAGGCTTTGATCATCCCCCGGGTTTCCCCTCCTGATTCACAGGGCGAGAGGGCGAATAACAGCAGCAGTGACACCGGGGTGTCCATCCTTAGGAAACGGTGCGACGAGAAGGATGCAAAACTGAAACTCGTTGCAGCCCCTGGGCATGCGGGTCCCGGAGAACCCAGGAGCTGCGATTTAACCCGGGCCCTGACGGGGAGATTTGCATAAAGTCCGACACCTCAATACCCTCTAGAAAAGGGGCGGTGAGCACAGGAGCTCTTAGCGCTTCTGCTCCGCTGCGGCCTCGTGTCTGGGTCACAGGGCAGGGAAATGAACAAGCGACCAGCCACCGCTGCAGGCTCCGGCCCTTTTCTTTCTTTCTTTCCCGTCAGACTAGGGGTCTCCCAATGAAATGAAGAGGCAGCAGCTTTACGAGAAACTTGCGGATGTGACGCTACGTTTTCCTTTCGCCCTCAAGGGGGATTCCGTGTGGCAAAGCTACAAAGGTTTCTGAGATTGACACTGACCCTGTCCCACCTGGCCACTGTTAGGGACTCTTTGTGGGCAGGTCTACATAGCCTTGAGTACTGATGCTACTGCTGTAGATCTGCAGGTCTTTGTTTTAGCCAATGTAGTAGATCCTGTTCCTGACCCTTTTGTTTTCTATGAGAAGAAGTGACCTCATTTCACTGTCTCTCCGAACATTGTAAGAGCAGGCGCCTATGATCTCTCTCAGAGTCGTGACAAGAAAAGTTGAAGGGAATTGAAACACCTTCAGAAACTGCCAGTTCAGGGCATCTGGACGGGTCAATTCGGATTTCTCTTAGAGCAGGGCTGGAAGTGCTGAGGAAATGGGGAATGGCTGCACTTTGGAGTTGGAAGCTGTTTTCTTGGATTATAAACTAGAACACTTTTAAAGGGGGACTTCGAAGAGGGCGCCATGGCTTAGCTGGGCAAAGCGTTTGTTTCGTAAACAGAAGATCCTGGCTTCAACTCCCAGTGGTGCCTTTTCGCTTTTACTCACGTTTTCTTATGTTCTTCTGGGAAACAAGAGATCTCCACTGGCCACCCAAGCAATTGTTCGGACATGATCGCGCTCTGCTAGAGCGATCGGGAACCTGATGGCTGATATAGAATGAACTTGTATTTATCCCCTAACCCCAATCAGTGTCATAAACGACTGTGTAGGCTTCACCTTCAGCGATTACTCCATGAACTGGGTCCGACAGGCTCCCGGGAAGTGGCTGTGCCAGCCAGACCCGGCACTTCAGCTGCTAAGAGCCCTGCAAACACCCCCCAACCAGCCCTTACCCAGGAGCTGCGAGGGGGAGGGAAGTGGGTGAGCTACAGGGCAGGGGGCCTTGGGCCACAGCATATGGGGAAGGGGATGGACGGGACTGGTGCCGGGGAGAGCCGGGCAGGGACGGTTGTAAATTCCATTCCTGTCACTCAATCCTGGGGCGCTCAGACTGGGCCAGACCAAACTCGTGGCTATAAAGCGGCTTCCCAGTGGCTCAGCGCCCAGCGTCTCTACAAAAGCCGCTCCCCCTTTTGTACCAGTCCCCGCTGCGCTCTGTGTCACGGTGCGTGTCCCCCTCTCGGACGCAGTAATAGGTGGCGGTGTCTGCAGCTGTCAGCGAGCGGAGCTGCAGCCAGAACTGGTTCTTGGCGGTGTCTTATGTGATGATCACTCGGCTCTGCAGCGCGCTGGCGTAGGTGGTGGACCATCCGCTGGATCTGTAGTAAATGCGCCCCACCCATTCCAGCCCCTTCCCCGCGGGCTGCCGGACCCAGGTCCACGTGACGCTGGTGCTAGAAACCGAGTCACCGGAGATGGTGCAAGTGAGTGTCAGGGACTCCCCGGGCTTCGCCGCTCCCGGGCCCGTTTCCTTCAGCTGCACTTGGGAGAGGACACCTGAGAAGGAAACACGGAAATGACGGAGTGAGCCAGGCCCTGTTCCCTGGGAGCGGGGAACATGTGAAAATCAAACACCCCCAGACTGCACCTAAGGAAGTGAGACACCCCAGTGTCACGGAATTGCCTTGGGATCTAGGCACCTCATTCCCTTGTAGTGGCCTTTGCTCTTCTCTGCTCCTCTTTTCCTATGGCCCTCTGGGAAACAGCTGAGATCTGCGCTCCAGGTAATTGCTAGTTCAGACCTGATCGCACACAGACACAGGGAGCTGGAACCTGATGAGTTTGTTGCTGCGCCTGGCGCGGGATTCCCTGCGGAAGTGCTGCCCCGCGCGGCACAGGGGAGCGATTCTGCCGCTTGAGTTTTTGCATCAGCCTGTCGGGATTCCCCTCGCTGTGTGTCTCGCACAGTAATAGCGGGCGGTGTCCTCGGGCTTCAGGCCGGTCATTTGCAGGTACAGCAGGTTGTTGGGGTCATCTCTGGACACGGTGAATCGCCCTTTGACCGAGTCGCTGTAGTATATGCTCGACCCGTGAATATAGGCGAGCCATTCCAGCCCCTTCCCGGGAGCCTGCCGGACCCAGCCCATCCAGTAGCTGCTGAAGGTGAAGCCGGAGGCTTTGCAGGAGAGGCGCAGAGAGTCTCCGGGCTTCTTCACATCCCCTCCGGACTCCACCAAGGTGATCTGGGAGCGGGCACCTGGGAACACAGACAAGTTATCAGTATTGGTATCCACGCAAGGGGAATTTAACTCTCCTCCGCCGTTAGTCAGAGGAAGAAAATACCTTCCCAAGCCGCTACAGCGACACACAGAAGGAGCAAAAATTGCATGTTTCCCGGCGCTGGCGGGGAAAGTTCTGCGGGGGATGCGGATTGTCCCTGCGGGTGCAGCCTGGGCAGAGAGAGGGACAGATTTAAACAGCACGTTGACTCCCTCATTTGCATACCGCGTTGCTTATAAGAGCCCCGCCCTGCTCCCGCCAGTGATGTGCTTGACTCGCTCTGGGGCTCCGGGTGCAGGCGTCAGACTGGCCCGTCCCGGGTGTCTGTGCAGCGCCGGGCACAGGGCGCCGGGACCCTCCTGGCACTTTCGGCGCCCAGCGGGACTGAAGCCTGCAGTGACTGTGTTTCCTTACGTCGGAATTGAGAGACTGGCTGGTGCCAGGTGTTATGGGAGCCAATGGCCCGTGTGGGAGCGCATCGGTCTGTGCGCGGGCAGGGGGCTCGTCTCTGGGCTAGTCCGTCCCTTTGGAGCAGCAGCGCCACCTGCTGGTAAACACGCGGCACTTTCCCTACAGGAGATTTTACTAGATACAGGGGAGCGATTCCCGTGGCTTGTGCTCCTGCCTCTGACCTGGCCGGGGTCAGGGAGCCAAAGAGCTGTGGGGCTCTCCCGGGTGCTCCGTGCACTTGCTAGAGAGCCCCGCAACTCTGCCCATGGGCTCTGGAGGCTTCTCCCTTACAGGGTGCACTGGGCATGCAGGACTGAACCCTGCCACTTCCAGCTTGGGCTGCAGCATTCATGGCTTTGGACGTGGGAGGGGGCAGGGACTGTTCCGTCAGCAAGATGTGTGTGTGCTGGAGATTCAGGGGGCCACCACAGATAAGGGCTTCAGTCGGGGGGGGTGCTGGGGCTTCAGGGGGCACTGCGCATTACGGCCACAGCCTGGAGAGGTGCTGGAAAATCAGGAGGTTGCACTGGGTTCCAGCCTTCAGCTTGGGGGGCGCTGGGAATTCAGCATGGAAGGTGCTGCCAGGAATGAACATTTCAGCCCCGCAACAGCTGCTGGGATTTGGGGGTTTCAGCACCGCTCCCCCCTTGAGGAGCCTTCTTTAGGGTGCCCATGGGGAGGGGTGACACAAACCTCTGACTCACCCCAGCACCATGACCCCACTATCACACACAGGCTGCCTCGTCTCTTGCTGGCTGCCTGCCGTTCTGCCTCTGCACCCGGCCTGAGAGCGCCCCCTGCTGCTCCCATCTGCCGGATTCACCTGAATTTATTCCCCACACCCCCTCCGGATAATAAATGTCCTGTAAATTCGGTGACCACCCGCCTCGTTTTTAACGGGAGAGTCCTGTAGTTAAGTCCCCTGAAGATGTCTTGACGCGTGAATTGTCCAGTATTTGCAGCTCGTGGGCTCCCCTTGCTGGTCAGCTGGTGTCTCCTGTTGGTGGCTGGCAGGTGAATGCGATTATTGCAGGAATATGTCACTGAAGCCGGTAGTATTTTTAGGATAGAAACTGAGAGACTAGAACATACATAAGAACATAAGAATGGCCATACTGGATCAGATCAAAGGTCCATCTAGCCTAATAGCCTGTCTGCCGACAGTGGCTAGCACCGAGGAGGTGGACCTAAGACAATGATCAAGCAATTTGTCTCGTGCCATCCATCTCCATCCTCTGACAAACAGAGGCCAGAGACACCATTTCTATCCCCTGGCTAATAGCCTTTTATGGACCTAACCTCCATGAAATTATCTAGCTTCTCTTTAAACTCTGTTATAGTCCTAGCCTTCACAGCCTCCTCTGGCAAGGAGTTCCACAGGCTGACTACACACTGTTTGAAGAAAAACTTTATTTTATTAGTTTTAACCCTGTTACCCATTAATTTCATTTGGTGTTCTCTAGTTCTTCTATTATGGGAACTAATAAATAACTTTTCTTCATTCACCCTCTCCACACCACTCATTATTTTATAGACCTCTATCATATCCCCCCTCAGTCTCCTCTTTTTTAAACTGAAAAGTCCCAGTCGCTTTTGCCTCTCTTCATATGGGACCCTTCCAAACCCCTAATCATTTTAGTTGCCCTTTTCTGAACCCTTTCCAAGGCCAAAATATCTTTTTTGAGGTGAGGAGACCACAGCTGTACACATTAGTCAAGATGTGGGTGTACCATAGTTTTATACAAGGGCAGGAATATATTCTGGGTCTTATTTTCTATCCCTTTCTTAATAATTCCTAGCATCCTATTTGCCTGTTTGACCACCATTACACACTGTGTGGAAGTTTGCAGAAAACTATGCACAATAACTCCAAGATCTTTGTCCTGATTTGTCGTAGCCCAATTAGCCCCCATCATTGGATACCTCCTGGCAGGATTTGAGAGACCCCCCTTGGCAGGGGGCTGACACAATGGAACGGGGCTCTTGGCTTTAGCTGCCTCCCAGCCTGGCTGCTGGAGTTTGAATTCTGTGCCCTCAGGAAGCGACTAAACCGAAGCAGGCGGGCTCCTTCCCGCACCCCGGAAACCTGGAGCTGGGGCTGACGCTGAGTTTCCTCAGCACGGGCTGGGGTCCCGCCCCCGCCAACCGCCGCAGCCTGGGAGCCGCTTGTGCTGCCCGCCCGGCCCGCCGCCAGCAAGGCCGTCAGGTGCGGGGGCAGGGGCGTGGGTACTGGGGGGCATGGGATATGGGGCGGGGTATGGGCTGGAGGAGGGGATGGGACTCTGGTTTGTGCACGAGCAGCCGCAGGGTTCGTGTCGCTGTGTCTCTCGCACAGTAATAGCGGGCGGTGTCCTCGGGCTTCAGGCCGGTCATTTGCAGGGACAGCAGGTTGTTGGGATTGTCCCTGGAGATGGTGAATCGCCCTTGAACAGCCGGGGAATACCACTGGCTTGATCCAGCTTCGTTAGTCTCAGCCACCCACTCCAGCCCCTTCCCGGGAGCCTGCCGGACCCAGCTCATGTAGTAGCTGCTGAAGGTGAAGCCGGAGGCTTTGCAGGAGAGGCGCAGAGAGTCTCCGGGCTTCTTCACATCCCCTCCGGACTCCACCAGCTGCACCTGGGACCGGGCACCTGGGAACACAGACAGGTTACAAATCACTCCCATGTCAGGGCCAAGAGTGTGATGTCGTCCAGTTCTCTCCCTGCAGTTACGGGGCTAAAATACCTTCTAAAGCCGCTGCAATGAAAATCAAATGGAGCCAAAATCCCATTTTTTCCTGGTGTTGGAGGAAAAGTTCCCAGGGGACTGGCTGGGAACTGCGACAGGGTGGCGAATTGCCTGCTCGTGTGGAGTCTGGGCAGCGAGAGGGGCCATTTAAACAGGAACCTCTCACCCCTATTTGCATATCCCCCTCCTTATAAAACAAACAAACTGACAGTGGAGGCCAGACATCCCCAGATCGTGTCTGTGCAGCGGCAGGCACAAAGCGATAGTTTCGCTTGTGACAAGGAAACACAAACAACGCCCTGGAAAACTCTGGATTCCCCAGAAGGGACATTGGGGGGCCGGTCACAGGCTCCTGGTTTGGCGGCGGGAGACTCCGAGATGCCGATAGAGATTTGCCACGTGATGCAAAAACGTGTTTTAAATGTGATGTGAAAGAAAGGAATGAGGGAGACTGGCCCATAAGGGAGAACAAGGCGGGGGAGGGGGCAGCTCTCAGCTCTAGAGCCCCCAGCCCACACTGCGGGGCTTTGGAAGGCCGGTCCCTGGGGTCAGTGACTGGGGTAGTGCGTTACCCTCCCGCTGGGGAGCGCAGATACCGGGGGGCGCTGGGAGAAAACTGGGGTTTCGTTCCCCATGCACGCCCTGCCCAGCAGTGCCCGGCTGCACCCGGCTGCAGACAGATACTGACTGGGGGCTGGGACAAGGGACTGGGGGGCTGCCCGCCCTGTTCTCACGCCCTGGAGTCTCCCCCGTTCACTGCAGCTACAGCAGCAGCTGGTAGGAGATGCGCGGAGATGCGCGGGGCTTTGCTCCGGGTGGGTGCCTCCGTGGGGACCTTTCCACGGACCGTGGCGCTCACAGCTGGTGTCACACGCGTGGCCAAGGAGCTGATTTCCGGGTTATTTGGCCTCCTCTCCCATCCCAGCCCCTGGGCAGCAGGTCGGTGCGGCTCTAAGCCGGCTCAGGCATGTTCGCTGGAGGACTGGGAGGTGGGTCACTGAGCGGGAGCGAGGCGGAGGCGCGTGTGCAGAATCGCTGGGTGACCTGACCTGGAACTGGCCGCGCGATCTCTGCTCCGCCCTCTGCGCGGACCCTGCAGGTTCCAGGCTCCTCTGACTCCTCGTGGCGCTCGAAGCCTGAGTCTGGGACCCTGCTCCCAGCACAACCCGCCTGGCAGCTTCCCTGGGCAGCCAGAGCCCGCGGCTGCGACACGCGGCATCTCTGTGCTGGGTCGGGTCCTCCCAGCGCACAAGGGAGCCCCGGGTCGCTCCGCCGCTTGGTCCCTGGGGGCTCAGAAAGTCCCTTCCCGCCTCTCTCCTGGGCCCAGGATTCTAGGTGTGCGCGCTGCCCCCTGCTGCAAAGAAGGAGAGAGAGCGAGGTAGGGTGCGTGTGTTCGCCCCGCTCCTGTGATGAAGAAACCAGAGACTCTCTGGGGAACGAGCCACAGGTGCCCCGAACTGGCAGATTCCTAATCGCGTGTTCTTGCAATGACAGGGGGACATGGAAATGCGGTTACTTCTCCGCACAGGAAGCAAAGGCGGTGTCCCGAGCGGGATTTGAACCCACGGTTGAGTTCAGAGACCAGAACACCCAGTAAATCTTCTTGCGCAGGAGCGGGTGGGCAGCGTGGATGCACTGCGGATTATTGAGCAAGAACAGCACAACTTTCAAAGCAAAAGGAACACAACCCCCAGCATCAAAGACTGCCCCACTTTACACACTCTGGCAAGTTTAGCTCTTGGAGGAATCTATCTCATCGTATTTATTTGCATGCGTGAAAAATAAATAAGGATCGTTCACCTCGGCTTAATTGTCTATTACTGGCACAAGATTATCTTTCTTTCAACAACAATACTAGGGGAAAGCGCGCACGCAGTCCCCCACTACCACAAATTGTGCAGTCGAGTTTCCCCTATTTGGGGAAATCGCAGAGATCAGCGCACCCGCAGTGCAATAAACGGACCTCACGCTGGGAAAACCACCTTCCCGATCATCGTATTTCCCCTACCAGATAAGCATAAACTCTTGTCCCCGAGCCCCCGCCAGCCCTCAAGCGCCCCGAACTCTCACATCACGGTGGCTCCCACCTCCACCTCCAAACAACCCCGCCGGCACCGCTTCCCGCTGCTGCAAGCTGCCCCCCCCCCGTCCCCAGACCCCACCCAGAGCCCCGCTTGCAAATTAGGGCCCCGCTCGGCAGCCCGCTCCCACCCCTACAGTGCTCCGCTCGCGCATACATCTGCATACGTGCTCACGCGGCTCCGCCCCTCCGGATGGGCCACGCCCCTGACTGCCGTTGGTCCGCACTCTCCCATCTCCCACACTCTCCCATTTCATCTTGTCCATGAAATTGTGAGCCATGGAACATCAAAGCGTAGGAATAGGTACGCGTAGTTATATAGATCTCACATGTTCAGACTGGCTGCGGTTCAGATGCTGTAATCAGAAATGAAATCAACGCCTCTCTCTCATTTTCTGAATTACTCTCTGTCAGTCTCCGTTGCTCTACCTAGCATGTTGCCTCTGTCCATCTGGGAAATAAACTTTGCCTGCATCCATTCTATAAATACTTTTTTAAAGTGGTATTATTTCATCTGAGCTCTGCCAATACCAGTGGGAAATTACAAATGCAAAAAGTCTCCTATCACCTGTTGAGCTATGTAAACAATTGAATAGAAAAATGGTCATCTTCTTTATGGATCACATTTAAAAAAAAAACTAAAGAAGTTAGGTACAAACCTCCCATGGAATTCAGATGCTCAAATCCCATAGGAATCTTTGAAAATCCTACTCTGTACTTTTAAACAGAGGGGGGTGATTAATTCAGCTTTTTTGAATTCCCCACATTTTCATTATTTTTCCCCCATCAAAGTTTGGAAGGATGCTCTGAAAACACACTGGAAAATGTTTCCCTTCAACACTCACCAATTCTTTATCCATATTGCAAACACTTCTATTGATTGCATTCTTAAACAGAGAGACTGTAGGAGTTGTAGCAAATGATTGTGTGTCAGGGTAGCTGTGTGAATGAAGGTGTTCAGTGACCTTGCATCTGAAAAAAATATTTGAGGGTGAAAAAAAATTAATTTACCTTTGTGAAAACAAAAGTAAAAACAAACAAACAAAACTCCCTAAACTCTTCTTAGATCAAATTCACCCCTGAAATGCATTTCTTCAAGTTTTACTGCTTTAGAATGTTTCTAGGTACTCCACTTGAGAATCAACAATCAGTTTCACACACACTGAATGGGAAGTGACCCACAAGGAATGGACCACAAGCAGAGAATAAGCGAGCCGTGCAAACATGGCAAACATAATTCTGGGAAGCATGAACATGAGTGTTGTGAGCAAGACACGAGAAGTCATTCTTCTGCTCTACTCTGCACTGATTAGGCCTCGGAGTATTGTGTCCAGTTCTGGGCACCACATTTCAGGAAAGATGTGGAGAAATTGGAGACAGTCCAGAGAAGAGCAACAAGCACGATAAAAGGACTAGAAAAGATGAGATATGAGGGAAGACTGAAAGAATTGGGCTTGTTTAGTTTGGAAAGGAGAAGACGGAAAGGGAACATGATAGTGGTTTCAAGTATGTAAAAGAGCGTCACAAGGAGGAGGGAGAAAAAATGTTCTCCTTGGCCTCTGAGGATAGGACAAGAAGCAATGGGCTTAAACTGAAGCAAGAGAGGTTGAGGTTGGACATTAAGAAACATTTCCTAACTGTCATGTTGGTTAAACACTGAAATAAATTGCCTAGGGAGGTTGTCGAATCTCCATCTCTGGAGATATTTAAGAGCAGGTTATATAGAAACCTGTCAGGGATTGTCTAGATGGCACTGGGCCCTGCTGTGAGGGCAGAGGACTCGACTCGATGACCTCTCGAAGTCCCTTCCAGTTCTAGTGTTCTATGAAGAAGGGGTTGGTGCGAGGACATTGGAACAGCCTGGGACAAGATTCTCCCAACTTGTAAACCATTGGGGGAATCAAAAGAGACAATTAGACAAGGCACATGGAATGCAAATGCCTCTATGCAAGTCCCATTGGGCATTGTTAGCTCCAAAGCTCTGGAGACAAAACCAGTCAGCCAGGGAAAGGCTGGCTCTGGGCATTCATGAAAAGTGTCAAGACATCAGAAGATACAAATATCAGGAAGTGCTAAGCACAGTCCCAGTGGGGCCAGGCTGGGATTGCTCTGCTGGGGCAAATGGCAAAGAACGGGGCAGACAGTCCCCCAAACTGTCAGTCTGATATTTAGATTGTCAAAACTGGGGAGCAAAAAGCTTCCTCAGGACTTTGCTGGGTGCCCATGAGCCAGAAACACAGTTCCCTTAAAGCAGTGGTGTGACGTAGTGTGGGTACCTTGCTGGTTGCTATGCTGGGTGGTGGGCTGTGAGTGACCCCCGCTGACGGCTGTTTGTACAAAGCACGGCCCAGCAGGACAGGGGATGAGTCATTATGCAAGGGTCTCTCAATTGGTCCGACCACTTACTTCCCAGGGAGAGAAACAAAGGAAGGGGGCGAGGCCAGGCCTGGCAAGGGGCACAGGGCTAGAAGAGAGGGGCAGTTTCTGTCTGGGATCATGGAGGAGATGACCTAGGGAAAGGGGCTGGAATTTAGGGGCCCAGCATCCTCCACCTCAAGGGGGGCTGAGGCATCCTAGGCCCAGTTCCTGTAACCAGATGACATCTGTGCTGTGCTGTATCCTGGAGAAGCAATAAACTCCCTCCATTCTACTGGCTGGTGGAGTCTGTCCGTGCCATTACGGGGGTGCAGGAGTCGGGGGACCCCGACGCGCCGCCACAAGTGGTCACCAGCCAGTAAATCTGAATCTACCAGTAGATCTTGGAGCCTCTGACAGGGGATCCTAACTGGTCTGGCTGGGAGGCTGTCAAGTGCTGGCACTTCAGTTGCTCTTCCACCCACTGTCATGCCGCTCCTGCCCTCTGCCTTGGATCTACCCTTTGGGAGCGTCCTGCAGAGTGTGGGAGGGGGAAGAGAGGGGGGGGGAGCTGATTTCAGGGTGTCCCTCTCCCTCCTTCCCTCCTTCTCTGTGTGGGTTCAGAAGAGGGGGATGCTTATGTTTAAATGTGATTCTTTGAGCAGTGAGTTCTAAAATGCCAAACCTGTCACGTCTGGAGTCATTATCCCTGTGGTAACTGCTGCTCCTGGAGGTGACTGGCATGTCCCTGCAGACCCTGGGTGAGGCAGAGCAGGGGGTCACCACAGGCCATCATCCTTGCCTGCAGACACCACGCCTGCAGCTCCCATTGATCAATACCAGGGAGCTGGGGCAACAGGGCCTGTAGATGAGGGACATCCCATCAAGCCATGGAGACACTGCTGTACATGCCAGCTGCTTTCAGCAGTGCTGCAGGGCCAGGGCAGGAGTGAGCCATCCCTGGGGCAGCTGTCCACAGCCACTCCCAGGGTGGGTGGAGATCAAGCACCCAGTCTTTTGCTCCCCAGGTGAATGCCCTAGCCCCTAACCTACTACCCCTCCATAACTTCAGGGAGTCCCTTATCCTGCCTTCCAAATACAGAGGCCAGCTCCCTCCCTGGGGGCAGGTGCTGTTGGCTCCACAGCTGCTCCCAGGGGGGATAGGACCTGAACCCACCAACCTGTGCTCCCAGGCAAATGCTCTATACTCTAAGCCACTCCAGCACCCAGCCACCCACCCCACCTGCTTACTTTCAGAGGGTCCTTTGTCAGCTGTCTGGTCACTCCTAGGGTGGGCATTTGCAGGGGTGGGACTCAAGCCCCCAACCTGTGCTCCCCAGGGAAATGCCAGATACCCCAGGCCACTCCAGAACTTGCCCCACCTACCTATTCTCAGAGGGTCCCTTACCCTGTTTTCCAAATGCAGGAGCTAGTCTGTCCCTGGCTATCCTGCCCCTCTCAGGGTGGGTGAGGCATTAACCCAACACTCCTAAACCTCCCCCAGGCAAATGCCCTATTCACTAATGCACTCCAGAGCCCTCCCGTGCTCCCTAACTTTAGGGTGTCCCCTCCCACACTCTGAACCCCTTGGCCCAAGACCAGAGCCTGCACCCCAACCTCCTACCCCAGCCTGGTAAAAGTGAATGAGATTCGGGGAGGAAGGAGGATGGATTTTATAGGATGAGGCCTTGGGGAAGGGGTGGAGCAGGGACGGGGCCTCAAAGAAGGGGGGAAGGAAGTCGGGCAAGGGTATTTGGGTTTTAGGTAGATCTCACATTGCACTTAAATTGAAAATGTGATCTAAAAGGTTGGAGAGCCCTGCCTTAAAGCAACCCAGCCTGGGGCTCCCACCTGAGGCTTGAACCCCCACCCTACACCCACCCCAGGCAAATACCCTATCCCCTAGAGGCAACTCCAGAACCCACCCCACCTCCCTACCTTCAGGATGTTCCCTCCAACACTCTGAACCCCTTGGCCCAAGACCAGAGTCTGCACCCCAACCCCATACCCCAGCCTGGTGAAAGTGAGTGAGATTCAGGGAGGAAGGAGGATGGAGTTTACAGGGTGAGGCCTTGGGGGGAAGGTGTGGGGCCTTAGAGAAGAGGAGGGAATAAAGGGGGCAAGGGTATTTGGGTTCGAGGTAGAACTCACATTACATTTAAATTGCAAATGTGATCTTGTGGTTAAAAAGGTTGGAGAGCCCTGCCTTAAAGCAACCCAGCCTAGGGCTCCCACCTAAGGATGTTAAATTGCGGTTAATTTACTAGTCGAGTAGTCGATGGAATTTCCAATGACTACTCACTAGTCGATAGGCATGTCCCCATTCCTCCTTTGAAATGAACAAGAGCCCCCACTGGGAACTGCGCGCACAGCCTGGGGCCAGCGGGACGTCCCACTGACTACAGGCTGTACGCAGGTGCCGGCTTTGAAAGTTACAAGAGTCTCCAGCGGGGCCTCTTATGTACTTCAAAACTGGAAGCTCCCTCATGGAGCAATGTCAGCCAGGCTCAGCTGTGCAGCGCTGCCCTTTGAAGTATCCCCTCATCTCCCCCCTTTGCTGCCTCTATCTGATATCTAATAGAGGCAGCAAGGGAAGGGGGGGCGGTGAATCGACGAGTCGACTGGTCTGTAACAGCCTTACTCCCACCCAGACGGCCAAGTCACATACAATAAGAATTAATGAGACTCTTGTTCATCGTATAAAAAGTTTCACCAGTCCCTAAAGACTGGGAACATCACCAACCAGGTCAATGTTTATTTCAGCCCTTAGCCAAATACAGATGCACAGACAATTCCTATTAACTGAAAAAAGATTTATCTAAAAGGAACAGAGTGAGAGTACTGGTTAAAAGATCATTAGACAAACAGAAGAGCCAGACTGAGTCAGACCAAAGTTCCATCTAGGCCACTGTCCTGTCTGCCAACAGCTGCCACTGACAGGTGTCACAGATGGAGTGAGCAGAATAGGGAATCATCAAGTGATCCCTCCCCTCTCATTGATTTCCAACCTCTGACAATAGAGGCTAGAGACACCATCCCTGCCTATTCTGTATAATAGTCAATGATGGACCGATCCTCCATGAATTTATCTAGCTCTTTTTTTCAACCTTGTTAAAGTCCTGAGCTTCACAACATCCTCTGGCAAGGAGTTCCACAGGTTGACTGTACCTTGTGTGAAGAAAAACTTGTCTTTGCTTGTTTTAAACCTGCTGCCTATTAATTTCATTTGATGGCACCTAGTTCAGGTGCCAAAAGATTTCTGGGAGTTAATTCCCCAGGTTACAGCCCAGCGGCCAAGACCAGGGTGAGAGAACTGGAGCTGCAGACTCAGTCTGGCACCTCCAACTTCCTCACAAGAGGCTTCTGAAGAGCTGGGAGAAAGGGACAGGGCCGCAGGTTTCTTTTCAAACTTCTTTAGTGGGCTCCTGACTGTAGGCCCCCCTCGGGTGCTGCGGCGTGGCAGGAAAAACTCCCCTTTCCTACAGATCATGGGCAGCTAGTTGCATTCATCAGCCCGGGACAATTGACCATTCAGCAGCCGAGTTGCCAATTAACTTCAAAAGTGACCCCTATGGGTCTGACATTGTCACAGCCAAGTCCTGCCCGGTCACAGCCCCTTGGGGTCTCGGAACCCATAGAATAGAGCAGGGACAGAAACCGCCTGGGATCATCACTGACCTCCAGGGAGGTGCAGGGACCCCCAGAGCAGCACAGTCACTAGTGAGCAACCAGCCAACCTTTCAAGCGCTGCTGTGTCGAACGTGGCTCCATTCGCCATGTGTGGGGAAGGGCTCTAATGACCATTTATACCCTGTGCTAATCTGCCTTTAGTGTCCTGAAGTTTCCTGTGTCTTCCCAGCTCAGTCTCAGAGACTGTGGGGAACATTTTCACACACACCTCAGTGAATCTTGAAAGTGACTGAGGAGTCGGTTTAATTTCAGCGAGGCAGAGACTGCTCACCCTTAGCAATGAAGTCCCTTTGAAAAAGGGATTCAGGCTTCCAAATCGCTTAGATGCTCATTAAAATGACAACTGAAGTGAACTGTTACAGACCCTGATAGGACAGGGACCGGGTGTTTCTTTCTAAGGGCAGCAGGAGGTTTGTTCCCAGAAGGGGAAGCTCAGCCAACAATGCTGAGATTGTCAAACCCGCTTAAGGGAATTGGATGAGAACTTTGTGCCTAAACCACTTAGGCAGCTCTGACAAACTCAGCCACACAACGTGTCCCTAGAACCACTCTGTTATTTCTTGAGAGCCAGCGCAGACTTCGCCCGCCACAGAGAGATTTACTTTAGGGCTCAAAGTTTCTCCCCTCTCCGGGATTTTGCCTTTGAGACTAGAAGTTTGCATCTGCTGATGTCATCGAGAAATAGACCAAACACCAACTTACCTTGCCGGTGATGTTCCCCGTGGGACTGGCACCTGGGGAGGCGGCCCCTGCCCGCAGCAGGCTATACAGCGCAGCAGAGATTTTCCACAATTGGCGCAGGGCTGAGGTGTGCGACGCGTCACCGGACAGGGTGAAGGAGCCTCGGTCGCTGCTCTGGGCTCTGACGTTCTATTGACCGCACTAGGGTGCAGGGGAATGCGCCGGGCAGAGCAGATGGACGGAGGAACCTGCCTCTGGCCCTGAGACGCTGCGTGCGGAGGGGGGAGCCGGGATCCCGTTGCTGCCTGACCTGCTTTGGAGGTAAATCAGCCATTTCCTCCCTGCTCCCTGGCACTCCAGGGCTATGTCTACACTCTCGGCTTCTTGCGCAAGTATGGCCGTTCTTGCGCAAGAATCTGCAGAGCGTCCACACTACCTGCCCGCTCTTGCGCAAGAAGATTTACAGTACGGCGTGGTAAGAGAGGGCTCCTTGCGCAAGAGCTACGCTCTTTTTTATCTGGTGTAAGCCCTCTTGCGCAGGAGCTCTTGCGCAAGAGGGCAGTGTGGACGCTCGGCAGGGATTTCTTGCACAAGAGAGCCCTACGGCTAAAATGGCCATCAGAGCTTTCTTGCGCAAGAGAGCGTCCACACTGCCATGGGAGCTCTTGCGCAAAAGCACAGCTCGCACATGGCAGTGTGGACGTTTTCTTGCGCAAGACTTCTTGCACAAGAACCCTTGCGCAAGATGTTCTTGTGCAAGAAACCGCCAGTGTAGACATAGCCCAGGGTTGTGAAGCAACGTGGGTTTGGTAGGACACTAGTGGGGGGGAGGGTGTTCCTGGGGCACAGGGCGCTGGTCTCTAGCAACCCTCCCACCCAAAAGGAGAGGATTTCAGATCAGTGAAGAGCTTTCAGCTCACAACTTTCCTTGCTCCCTTCACCTGGTGTCTGGGCACCGCACTCTCTGGAACGTGTCTCTCCCCCTCCGCCCCCGTGCATTGCTACCAGCCCAGTTTGGCAGCAGGGTGTCCAGCACACAGAGGGACTGATCTCTGGAGGTGTTTGGGCAGCTAACGCTGTAGTATCACCCCACACTACCACAGAGCCCATTCTGAGGCAGTGGCAGAGCCTTTCTAATGGGCCTGGCGAGTCCCAGAGAGAGCTGGGGGCAAAGCCAGGATGGGAATCATTGAATCATAGAACACTAGAACTGGAGGGGAGCTCAAGAGGTCATTGAATCCAGTCCCCTGCCCTCGCGACAAGACCCAGTACTGTCTAGACCATCCCTGATAGATGTCTATGTAACCTGCTCTTAAATGTCTCCACAACCTCCCTTGGCAATTTATTCCAGTGTTTAACCACCCTGACAGTTTAAGCCCATTGCTTCTTGTCCTATCCTCAAAGGCCAAGGAGAACAATTTTTTTCCCTCCTCCTTGTGACACCCATTTAGATACCTGAAAACTGCTATCCTGTCCCCTCTCAGTCTTCTCCTGTCCAAACTAAACAAAAAATTGTCAGAAAATGCCGATATTGATGGCTTGTACAAAAGTGATTGGACATTTTTTAAATTAAGACTTGAGGCTCGACTTGGGACTTGACTCGAAAGTGACTGTAGGGACTCGAAACTCTACATGAGACTTGAACTGTAGTGATTTGAGACTGGACTTGGACTTGATAATGACAACTTGGAGACAACACTGGCTTGTGGTCCACTATAACCCCTAGATCTCTTTCTGCAGGAGTCCTTCCTAGACGGTCGCTTCCGATTCTCTGTGTGTGCAATGGATTGTTCCTTCTTAAGAGGAGTACTTTGCATTTGTCCTATTTACCTCAGACCATTTCTCCAGGTTGTGCAGATAATTTAGAATTATGACCCTGTCATCCAAAGCACTTGCAACCCCTTCTCTCTTTGTATCATCTGCAAACTTAATAAGCATACTCTCTATGCCAATATCTAAATTGTTGATGAAGATATCGAACAGAACCAGTCCCAAAACAAAGCCCCACTTGTTATGCCCTTCCAGCAGGATTGTAAACCATTAATAACTACTCTCTGAGAACAGTTTTCCAGACAGTTATGCACCCACCTTAGAGTAGCCCCATCTAAGTTGTATTTTCCTAGTTTACTGATAGAAGGATGATGCGAGACCGTATCAAATGCCTTACTAAAGTCCACTTCTTCTCCCTTATCCACAAGATGCATGCTCCTATGAAAGAATGCTATCAGATTAGTTTGACATGATTTGTTCTTTACAAATCCATGCTGGCTGTTCCCTATCACCTTATTATCTTCCAGGAGTTTGCAGATGATTTCCTTAATTACTTGCTCCATTATCTTTCCTGGTACAGAAGTTAAACTGACTGGTCTGTAGTTTCCTGGGGTATTCTTATTCCCCTTTTTATTTGTCCTTTTCCAGTCTTCTGGAATCTCTCATGTCTTCCAAGATTTTTCAAAGATTATACCTCCTCTATCAGCTCTTTGAGTATTCTAAGATGCATTTCAACAGGTCCTCGTGACTTGCAGATATATAACTTTTCTCAGTGATTTTTAACTTGTTTTTTTATTGTTATTTTATCTTCTAAACCAGTGTTTCTCAACCTTTTTTTTATAAAGTACTCCCTTTTAAAAAAAATAATAATTATAAGTACCCCCAGTACCTACAGTTTTCAGACACACAAAAATATTTTCTATCATTTCAACACATTTGTTTAAACAACTTAATCGTAGCCAGGCGGGCAATTAAATTTTTGGGTGTAAAAAGTACAAAAATAACAAAGTGCTGTAAAACTTCAAACAAAAATTTGGTTTTCTCCAAATTTCAGTTGTGTTGATGTACCCCCCAGTCTTCTCTCAAGTACCCCTGAGGGTATTCATACCCTATAGCCACGCAGGAGGGGCAGGAGTGGTTGCCAGGGAGGTCAAACACTCAGTGACCAGAGAAATGCCAGCCCTAACCCACTCAGCCTCCCCCCTTACCCCTCCCAAGGGAGACCAAAGGGGTGGGATGCAGACCATGACTCACGGCCCCCCGAATGGAACATGACTTCTAACAGGTGAGACTGGGTGTGCACGGCGGGTGTTTCTGGGCCTGCGAAGAAGGAGAAGTAGGAGTGGGAACGGGGTTGGGAATGGGGGGATGGACTGGGAATAGGGGAATGAGGAACAGGGACCCAGGCAGGGCTCTGCAGCATGGGAGCTGGGAACAGAGCAGAGGAACGAGGGAGCCCATTGGTGTGCACCGCTGGAGGTTACAGAAAGGGGTCTATTGGGTGTAGCACGGTAGTTGGGGGAGAGGAAAACTCTATTGGCCCATGGAGATGTGCCTGACTGGTGCACAGGGCCTGGGAACTCACCTGCTTGGAACTGGTCCCAATACAAGTCTCACTCTCAGCACTTCAAACTGTGCCCTGCTGCTTTCTGCCTAAAGGAGCAGAACCAGGGGCCAGGCCAAGGGGAAACCCCTCACACCGGCCCTTACAGGTCCCAGGCCCATTTGCTTGGTTGGTTTCTCTGCTGGAGCTCCCTGTCAAATATTCCCTCCTGGCCCATCTCCCCAGTGGAACGGCCCCTCCCTCGTTCGGCTTTTAGCCATCAGGCATTGACGGGCGTGACTGTCTGAGCCAGTGTCTGTCGCATCTGTCAGGGGGTCTGTACCCCCTGTCCAAGCCCAGCACCCCACAGTTTGAGTGCCTCTCGAGATGCTCCCCAGGGTGTAGAGACTGTCTGTTTCCCCTGCACTCTGCTGAGATGTCGAACCTCTCCCTGGGGCCAAGAGACGGCAATTCCCTTCCCTGCCCTTGATTCCTCATTTGGCTATCGTGCCGCGGGCCGGCAGAGGGAGGCAATGAAGACAAGGCTGCCATATTGCAGTGAATGTTAGTTATTGCTCCCAGTGACCCTGTTTCTGTCCCACAGACACACCCCATGGCAAGCCAGGGACAAGGAAACCAAACATCTGTCTCAGAATTCATCCTCCTGGGATTTGGGGATCTTCTTGGCCTGCAGGTTCCTCTCTTCCTGATCTTCCTCGTGATCTACCTGGTGACCATGGCTTGGAACAGTCTCATCGTGCTGTTGGTTGTGGCCGATCAGCACCTTCATACCCCCATGTACTTTTTTCTTGTCAACTTGTCCTGCTTGGAGATCTGCTACAGCTCCACCCTCCTGCCCCAGCTGCTGGCCGGGCTCCTGGCTGGGGACTGGACAATTTCCTTCACTGGGTGTCTCACACAATTTTACTTATTCAGTGCTCTGGTGGGCACAGAATGCCTCCTCCTATCAGCGATGTCCTACGACCGGTATCTAGCCATATGCAGCCCGCTGCACTACACAGCCCGCATGAGCAGCAGGTCT
>CM064351.1:12400515-12880658 GCA_032595735.1 Pelochelys cantorii | reverse complement strand
AGAAAACATCTCTTCCTCCCCTCTCAGTGTTCAGTCCCTTCTCCGCCCCAGCCTGAGGTCCTTTCTCCCCTCCTGTGCCAGGCTGTTTGCTGCCTCTTTTTGTCTCTGCAAAATATACTGTGAGGCACAGACTTTTTGTGGGGTTTTCCTTGACCCACTCAGACCGGGCAGGCAGTATGACGTAGTGGAACCAGCGCTGCCTAGGTGGGGTTCTACCACCCCCCAGTCTGCTTCTGTGCCCGAGTTTCTCCCTCTGCCCCATAGCCTAACAACAAGGCACTTTCCAAACACTCTCGGTGTCATCAGCATTGTATGAAGGGGGAAACTGAGGCATGGAGCGGCAACTGATTTATACAGCTCAACCCAGTCCTTGCCCCTCTGTCTGCAAGAAAAGCAGCCAGGTGCTCTTGCTACTTGACCCCACTCCCTCTCCATTCCCCTGCTTCCACCTGATGTCAACTACTCTCAGCATGCACAACTTCCTTCCTGCGCTGAAGCGAAGCAGATCAGGATGGGGAGGAGACATGAGGGAGCACCCAGGCTCTTGCTCTCTCTCTCTCACACATACACACACGTACCAGAATCATGTTTGCTTTCTTTGCAACAGCATCACACTGCTGACTCATATTCAACTTGTGGTCCACTATAACCCCTAGATCCCTTTCTGCCGGACTCCTTCCCAATTTCTCCAATTTGTCCAGGTCATTTTGAATGATGACCCTATGCTCCAGATTAGTCGTAACCCGTCCAAGCTTGGTATCATCTGCAGACTTAATAAGCGTACTTTCTATACTAATATCTAAATCGTTGATGAAGATATTGAACAGAGCCGGTCCCAAAACAGACCCCTGCGGAAATCCACTTTTTATGCCTTTCCAGCAGGATTGTGAACCATTAATAACTACTCTCTGAGTACGGGTATCCAGCCAATTATGCCCCCACCTTATTGTAGCCCCATCTAAGTTGTAGTTACCTAGTTTATTGATAAGAATATCATGCGAGACCAGATCAAACGTCTTACTAAAGTCTAGGTATACCACAGCCACCGCTTCCCCCTTATCCACAAGACTCGTTATCCTATTAAAGAAAGCTATCAGATTGGTTTGACATGATTTGTTCTTTACAAATCCATGCAGGCTGTTCCCTATCACCTTGCCACTATACAAGTGTTTACAGATGATTTTCTTAATTACTTGCTCCATTATCTTCCCTGGCACAGAAGTTAAAGTAACTGGTCTATAGTTCCAGGGGCTTTTCTTATTTCCCTTTTTATAGATGGGTACTATATTTGCCCTTTTCCAGTCCTCTGGAATCTCTCCTGTCTCCTCATGATTTTCCAAAGATGATAGCTTGAGGCTCATATACCTCCTCTATCAGCTCCTTGAGTACTCTACGATGCATTTTGTCTGGTCCTGGTGACTTGCAGGCATCTAACTTTTCTAGGTGATTTTTCACTTGTTTTTTTTTTTATTTTACCTTCTAAAACTACCCCCTTCCCACTAGCATTCACTATGTTAGGTATTCCGACAGATTTCTCGGTGAAGATCGAAACAAAGAAGTCATTGAGCTTCTCTGCCATTTCCAAGTTTCCTGTTACTGTTTCTCCCTCCTTATTGACCAGTGGGCCTACCCTCTCCTTGGTCTTCCTTTTTCTTCTAATGTATTTCTAAAAAGTCTTCTTGTTTCCCTGTATTCCCGTAGCTCCTTTGAGCTCATACAGTGCCTTTGCCTTTGCCTTTCTAATCTTGCCCCTGCATTCCTGTGCTGATTGCCTATATCCATCCTTTGTATTTTCTCCTACTTTCCATTTTTTATATGACTCCTTTTTCATTTTAGATCATGCAAGATCTCGTGGTTAAGCCAAGGCGGTCTTTTGCCATATTTTCTATCTTTCTGACACATGGGAATAGCTTGCTTTTGGGCCCTGAACAATGTCACTTTGAAAAACTGCCAACTCTCCTCAGTTGTTTTTCCCCTCGGTCTCGATTCCCTTGGAACCTTACCTATCAGCTCTCTGAGCTTACCAAAATCCGCCTTCCTGAAATCCATGGTCTCTATTTTGCTATTCTCCCTTCTACCCTTCCTGAGAATTGTGAACGCTATGATTTCATGATCACTTTTACCCAAGCTGCCTTCCACTTTCAAATTCTCAACCAGTTCCTCCCTATTTGTTAGGATCAAATCTAGAACAGCTTCCCCCCTGGTCGCTTTTTCAAACTTCTGAAATAAAATGTTGTCTCAAATGCAGTCCAAGGACTTATTGGATAGTCTGTACCCCGCAGTGTTATTTTCCCAATATATCGGGACAGTTGAAGTCCCCCATCACCACCAAATCTTGGGCTTTGGATGATTTTGTTACCTGTTTAAAAAAAGCCTCATCCACTTCTTCCACCTGGGTAGGTGGCCTGTTGTAGACTCCTTGCATGACATCACCTTTGTTTTTAATCCCTTTTAGCCTAACCCAGAGACTCTCAACACTTCCGTCTCCTATGTTCATCTCCACCTCACTGCAAGTGTGTTCATTTTGCACCTATAAGGCAACACCTCCTCCCTTTTTCCCCTGTCGATCCTTCCTAAGCAAGCTGTACCTTTCCACACAAATATTCCAATCATGTGTATTATCCCACCAAGTTTCTCTGATGCCAACAATGTCATAATTGTACATATTTAATAGCACTTCCAGTTCTTCCTGCTTATTTCCCATACTTCTCCCATTTGTATATAGGCATCTATGATCCTGAATTGACCTTGCCTCCCAGTTTTGCCCTGACCCTCCTTTCTTTCTGCCATTGTAGTCTACGCTCTCTCCCATTTCCGACCCATCTCCCAGGTCTCCATGTTCTCCACTTACCTGTGGGCTTTGCTCACCTGTCCCCCTCAAACCTAGTTTAAAGCCCTCCTCACTAGGTTAGCCATTCTGTGTCCACATAGGGTCTTCCCCCTCCTCGAAAGGTGGACGCCATCCCTGCTGAGCAGTCCTTCCTGGAATAGAATGCCATGGTGGAGGAAGCCAAAGCCCTCCTGGAGACACCATCTTCGCAGCCAGCCATTCACCTCCAGGATGCACCTGTCTCTGCCCGGGCCCCTACCTTCGACAGGAAGGATCGAAGAGAATACTACCTGCTCTCCAGACTCCTTCTCCCGTACTCCCAGGGCCCTGGAGTCAATCTTGATCCGCTCAGTGTCACACCTCGCAGTATCGTTAGTGCCCACACGGATGAGGAGCATGGGGTAGTAGTCAGAGGGCCGGATAATCCTCGACAATGCCTCCGTAACATCTCGGATACGGGCCCCTGGCAGACAGCATACCTCCCGAAATGAAATGTCAGGGCGACATATGGGCGCCTCTGTCGCACTCAGAAGACAGTCTCCCACCACCACTACCCTATGTGGTGGTGCGTTGGGGTTCCCCCATCTCCTGTACTCCTGTAGTGGCATGAACAGACTCCGCCTGCCAGAAGGATTGAGGGAGTTTATTGCTTCTCCAAGATACAGCACAGCACAGATGTAATCTAGTTACAGGAACTGGGGCTAGGAGGCCTCAGGGCCCCTCCCTTGAGATGGGGGGTGGCTGGGCCCTACCATCCCAGCCCCTTGCTTTGGCTGCTTCCTCCATGATACCAGACAGAAAACTGCCTCTCCTCCAGCTCTGCCCCCCAGCCAGGCCTTGGTCTCTGCCCTCCTTCCTTTGTCTCCCTCCCTGGGAGGCTGAGCCTGGGTGTCTGGGTTAATACACATTTGGGAGAGTCAGTGAGAATCTCCCATCACAGCGCAGGGGGACCCCGGGTCACAGAACAGACAGCACCCCCACTACGCCACAGCCTGCGTTTCTTATTGGCAGTGGTGGCAGCAGACCTCCCGGTCTTGGGGTTTGGGGCTTCTCCTCCTCCGACGTAGGGGGTGATTGCTTATCTCCTGTATAAAAAAGAGCATAACGGTTTCCTAGTCCCACGGAGGCAGGGTTCAGAGCAGGGGTGGAGCAGTGCCTGCTGCCAGAAGTAACCCGCTGCCACTGTCCACCCTGAGCCGTCTCCTCCTCCACCAGTGGTGTGTCCACAATCCTGTGTACCGGGACAGCTACCTCAGCTGTCTCCTCATGAACAAGTTCCAAGAATTTCTCATGGATGCGGGTGCTCCTCAATCTAGTCACCTCGTCCTGTAGCTCTGCCACCTGCTGCCTGAGAGATTCCACCAGCAGGCACCTTTCCCACTGGATGATTCCCCACCCTGGATATCAATAAGTGGGAATTGCAATCCACAGTCCCTGGAAAACCACACCAGGATCTGGGTAAAGGCATCCATGCGCAGGCGCTCTGTCTGGATTCAGGCGCAGGTGGAGGAGACAGAAGCAGTGCTAGCACAGGTGTTGCGGGTCTTCCTGATCACCCCCCACACACATCGCTCCCCCTCCTTTTCCAAATGCCCCGAGACTTAAACTACTGGACACTACTTATCAGCTGTTAGTTGTATAGGAACTATGACACACACATGTAGTTCTGATGCCATCCAGCAGAGGGCAGCAGAATGCATAGAAAAAGTTGTGTATGAAAAAACAAATCTTAGTGAAGTTTTTCGACAATATTTTACCACCATTTTTAAAGCAAGGTCAGGCAGCAAGTCTGTGGCAGAGCTTGGAATGGGAACCAGAGAGGTGGAGCTACCAGATACCGCTCCAATCAAAGCCCAGCCCACCTGAGCTGACTAAATGCAGGCACCTGTTCTAAACGGGTTGTCAGGTTTATTTTCCTGTTTCATGTACCTCTTCCATCGGGCGCAGAGAAAAGCAGAAAAACTCCCTTAATTGGAAAATACCGGACACTTATACATCCAGTATTTTCTCTGTTTGTTTACTCGACACAAAGTCCAACTACCGGACTGCCCGGTTCAGTACCAGACACTGGCAACCCTACCCCCGGCCGCGGAGCCAGCCCAGCCATTACACCTCTCAGGGACAGGGACAGGGGATCTCGTATTGGCCCAGTTTGTGCAGGGAGAGAGACAAGCTGGGAAAGGGCCCAGCCGCATGGCTAACCGCAGGGGCAGCAGACTGTGTGTCCGAAGCTAACCCAGCTTCCAAGGGCTCTGTGGGAGAAGTGGCCCATAAGGCCTGCAGGAGAAAGGCGGGGCCCCTAGGCTGCAGGTTGCAGAAATAAGCTGTAAACCCGGGGTGTGTAAGAAGGCCGCAGGAGTTCTAGCATCTAACGATGCTGGCGTCATGGCTTTTGCCCCTGTGACTGTGAACAGGCCATGTCCCCTCGACTGGTTCCTAGCAATCTGGGCTAACGCTTAGGTAACCCGTCTGCATCGCCATGGGTTTAGCTATGGGGCTGGGAGTCCATTTCCCAGCCTGCCGGAGAGCTCTGTGTCAGCGTGAAAGCTCGTCTCCCTCGCCCGCCCGCCCCCCCTCCCTCTGGTGCTCTCCAGTGAGAGTCACGACCCCAGCCATCTCGTATTGCTGATCTCCTGGGGCCAACTGTGTGCTAACACACTGCCGATATCTATTTATCTGTCCCTGTGTACCCCCTCTGCCTGCCTGTCTGTCTGTGTATCTATCTATACCCATTGCACCTCCTTTCACAGAATCATAGAAGTCATCGAGTCCAGGTCCCTGACCAACGCAGGACCAATCCAAACTAAATGAACCCAGCCAGGGCTTTGTCAAGCAGAGACTTAAAAACCTCTAGGGATGGAGGTTCCACCACCTCCCCCCAATCCCGTCTCCAAACAACCCTCTCTCTCTTACTACTCCTACAGGTGGAGCACACACGCAGGGACACAAACGTAAACATCCCTGCAGGGACACGGAAAGATTCAGAGATGTTCACTCACATTCACATGCACATACAAGGACATGCACACACACATAGTGCGCACACAGACACGCACACACACATACAAGGATACACAAAAATACAAACACAGTGTACACATACATACAGGGACACAGCAACATACACAAACACACATTCGGCCACACAAGCACACATAGGGACACACAAATATACACAAGAACACACTCAGAGACACGTGGACACACAGAGATATGCACAAATGCACACACGGGGCATAAGGATGCATTCACACACACGGAGGTGCACGCACACACAGTGTACACACAACACATACACAAACACAGGGATGGACACACACGGACTCCCCAGTCCTGTGAAGACGCACGCACCCACAGCCAGAGCCGGAGAGCCATGGGGGAGCCATGGGGCGGGGGATGCTGTGCGTAGTGTGTGCCAGGGGCTGAGGCAGAAGTGAAGCTGTCATGTCAGTGGTGACCGGGACTCTTCTCCTTTCCGCACCCGGGGTGGGAGCAACCTGGCCTGGCCTCCCCCCGCTCTCTACTTCACGCCCTGGCCAGCGGGGAGGGTGTGAAACCCCCAGTTCCTCCTGTGCCCCACTCCTGCCCTCCCCCCACACTCCTGCCCTCTGTCAGGCCAGGCTGCGTTCTGGGACTCCCCGCATGGGCAGGGTCGGCAGGGAAGGGGGAATCACCTCTGTGGGGGGTGTGAGTGATCCCAGTCGTGGCCCAGCTTGGGCGTCCGCACTCCCACGGCATGGGCATAGCAGGGAGGGGCCAGAGAGGGGTACAAGAAGCACTCTGGGGCTAGGAACCTGCTGGGCAGGAGGAGGCTGAAGGAGCTCTGTGGACTCAGTGTCTCTGCCCAGAGGAGCCCTGATTGGGTACCTATCCGGGAGCAGATTTCAGAGAGTCAGGGGCCAGTGTGCCCTGGAAGCTATGTGTGTGCATGGGCAGCCACTCAGGCGAGATTCAGGTGCCACTCAGCTGATCAGCAGAGCACCCACAGGAGGCAGCATGTGTTACTGGTGGTGCACGTCCGCACATGCCTTGGTGCACAGAACAAAACTGATTATGTCCGTGAATGGGAAAATGAGAGAGAACGTTGTCGGGGGCTCCGTGCGCTCCCTGGAAAAGGCAGAGCTGGACCTGCTGGCTGGAGCTGACACCGGAAAGATGCAGGCTGGGAAGAAGGACAGATGTTTGGGGAACACAGAACTGCTGGTCTAGGGATACCGGGGGATTCCCATCTCGGCAGTCTGCACAGCACCATCCGCTCTAGTGGGGCCAGGAGAGAGGGGGTGGAACCAGGGCACACTGTGGGGCTCTCAGGCCTGGGCACTCGAGTGGGCCAGACAGGAGGGACTCGGGGGTCCCTGCAGACCTTGGGATTGATGACTCTGAGCTCCATGGGGCCAGCCATCCCCTTGCAAACACAGATTGAAGGACACTAAAACTTGAGGCAAACAACCCCTCTGCCCCACCCCAGATGCAGCTGCATCACGGCACTGGAGAGGCAATCCCTGTAGACACAGCTGAGTGTGGAGAGTCCCCTCTGGCCTGGGGCACCTTTGCGTGACCCTGTGAGGGGGCCATCCAGCCCCCGCACTGGCCAAGGGAGGAGCGAACTGGACTGCTGGGCTGAGCAGGCCTCGCCCCCGCAGCAGTGCCGGGTATGCTCCAACTGCGGGCCAGGTATAAAAGCCAGGGAGACAGCTCAGTCGTGGCTGGCCTCCAGGGGTGGGGGCGGGAGAGGAACTCCTGCCCGGCCTCTGAAGCCCCAGCCGGGCCAGCTGCCTCCGCCGCTCCAGTCCCCGGGCCGAGCTCGACCGCAACGCCAACTACGGTGGGCAGCCCGCCCGGCCGCTGTTGATGCCCCCGTCGCTGCTGCTCCAGACGTCGGGCCTGCCAACGTCATTGCCGCCGCCAGCCCAGCGGCTGCGGGCGGGATCTCCCTCGGCCAGAGGGCTGGGGTAGGAAGCGACCTGGGGCAGGAAAAGCCCTGGCGGGCTCGGCGCCTTTAGGGGAGGACTCCCCGCCGAGCCAGTGGTGGGAACCACCCACCACTGATAGGGCCGTGGGTTGGGGCCCGGTGGAGAGGGAGGGCCCGGGCCCCCCTACCTATCCTCCCAGAGCCTGGACTAGGCCTCAGGGCCGAACTGTATGGGGCTGGGCGCTCCACCACAGGCCCTATAAGGCCGTTACTTCTGACACCCCTCCCGCTGCTGTGGGGTACTGCCTCCACATCCTGCAGCTTGTCTCTCCATGGGACCCTGAGCAGCCCCCAACTAGAGCCCCTCCCCCAGCCAAACCAGTGACCCTGGAACACACAGTCCTGATCCACCTCCCCGCCCCCACACACAGCCTGGGCCAGTGACCCTAAACCCACAGGCCCCAGCTGCAGCCCCCTCCCGCAATGAGCTTGAGCCAGTGAATGAAGCCCGAGCAGGAATGGGGCACATGGGTCCTGCATGGAGTCCATGGGACAGGTCTGAACTCCCCTCTCCCAGAAACGTTCCTCGCCCCCCCCACATCCGTCCCCCACAGTGACACGCAGGCAAAAACAGAAACACACAGTGACACATGTAGAGACAGACAGACACCCACACACAAACGCATGTAGAGACAGACACACACATTGACAGGTTTAGGTTGGTCATTAGGAAAAACTTCCTACCTGTCAGGGTGGTTCAACACTGGACTAAGTTGCCGAGGGGGCTTGTGGAATCTCCATCCCTGGGGATATTTAAGAGCAGGTTGGACAGACGCCTGTCAGGGATGGGCTAGAAGTGCTTGGCCCTGCCATGGGGTCCCTTCCAGTTCTAGGATTCGATGATACTGTGATATCCAGTAACAGACACACATGCAGTGAGACACATGCAGTAGAAGACACACATGTGCCCAGCGATTTACACACAGGAAGAGCACAGAGATAAGCTCGCGTGTGTGTGGTTACTGAAAACTGCATTCCATTTGTGGTTGTTGCAGTGTATTTGCGGGTTTTTTCCTGGTCCTGCTGGCAGGCAGGGGGCTCTGCAGGGAAGCCTGGATCTGGCTCTGGTTGAGCAAGCTGCAGCCTTGTGGCTGTGAGGGTGCAGCAAGAGTTTGCGCTGGGGTGTGTGAGGGGCTAAGGGCAGGGAGGTTGGGAGTTTGATGGGCTCGGGACACAGATTTGTGGTGTGTGGATGGTGCAGGAGTGTTGTGGCAGAAGACTGAGGACGGATGCAGAACAAGGAGCAATGGTCTCAAGTTGCGGTGCGAGAGGTCCAGGTTGGATATTAGGAAAAATTATTTCCCTAGGAGGGTGGGGAAGCACTGGGAAGGGTTCCCTAGGGAAGTAGTCGAGTCTCCATCTCGAGAGGTGTTTAAGTCTTGGCTTGACAAAGCCCTGGCTGGGTTGATTTACTTGGGGTTGGTCCTGCCTTGGGCAGGGGGCTAGACTTGATGCCCTTCTAAGGTCGCTTCCAGCTCTATGGTTCTATGATTCTATGCGGGGGTGCAGGAGTTTGGGGATGTGAGAGGCTCAGGTCAGGGGGTTCCACTGTATGATAGGCTCAGGTTTTGGTTCTGGAGTGGGGGGTGCAGGAGTGTTATGATGCTGCAGCCACTTGGGGACGTGGCCGTAGTTGGCGAGGCTTCATTTCTAAATAAAATATTATGTCAAACAAAATGTTTCAGCATTGTCTTTGTTTGTGAGAGGGGAGGGGAAGCTGTTTTGAGTCAGGGGGCAGCAGCCACAGAAACATCAGTCGGGGCCACACAAGTGAGATGCAAAAAAAATCCCTCCAATCCCCCCCAGGCCTCACTAATGTGGCCCAAACTGAGACATCTCACTCCCCTGGCACTCCATCCCCAGGCCAGATTAACTCTTCTGGGTTCCAGGGTTAGTGGCATTTCTCATGTGTGGTCCCCAACTGATTTTTCTGGGGGTCAGTGGCCCTGGAGGTGAAAAAGTTTCCTCATCCCTGCCTTAAATAACAAAAAGTTTGAAACCTTTTGTGTTTGACAAAAATTAATATTTTACGTTATTTAAAATGAAGTTTGATAAACTTGACCTGGCCTCTGTCATGTGGTGGGGGGTGTCTCTGTTTTTCCAATGTGACTTGAGGTATCGCCCCTTCCTGACAGCACATCCCTGCCCCCAGAAGTGGGGAGCTGGAAAAAAAACTTTAAAGAGTCTCCTGGGGAACAGGGTTATGTGAGTGTGGGGAAGACACCTAGACACCTGTGGACAGAAAGGGCAGCTCCCCTGGGCCCTAACTGGGCTGTCATCGCCCAGCCATCATCACCACTGCCCTACTTCTGTCCTGATCCTCACCCCCCCGCTGTTCCCATCCCTTGTTCTCCTCCATCTCCTCCCCCTTCCATTCTCCTTCCCCTCCCCATTTCTACCTGCTCAACCCTCTCCCCATCCCCATCCTCTCCGTCCTCCCCGTCTGTCCCCATCTTATGTGAGGGCTTCGCTGGAAATGTCCCCCGCCCCCCGCAGCGGGAACAATTCAGCATACCCCCCCCCATCTCTATCCCCTCCACTCCACATTATTTCCTCCATTCCCCACAGTTGAAAATTGAGCTCCCCTATCCCCTCAGGTGACAGTTGGGATCCCCCATATGCCCCTAACCCTCCCCAAGGCCAGAATTCTCTCTGGCACCCGTACCCCCTTCCCAAACCCTCTGCTCCCCCTTCACCAGCTCACACTTCCCTCCCAGTCCCTGTACCCCCCAGAGCTCCTCCCTCAGGCCAGACTCCTCTCCTGCACCCATGCCCCCTCCTGGACCCTGCCCCGCTATCTACTGCCCCAGATCAGACCCCCCCTCCCTGCACCCAGGCTCCTACCCTAAGCTCCCTTCTGCACCCAACCACCCCGTCCGAGACCCCGAACCCCGCAGAAGAAATGTGTCTCTTGACCACTTGCCAAAATGCACCCCCCCCAATTAAAAATTATTGACCAAGCCTAATCCAAATGTTTTTTCAAATGTTGTTAAATTAGAATTTAAATACAATTATATACAGTTTGGAGGGTTGTGGGGAGGGGGACGCGGCTACTGGCTCCTCAGCTCCTGGTGCGCTCACTGGCTGTCTTCCTGCTGCAAGAGAAGCAGAATCCGTCAGAGATTCATCCCTGGGGAATCAGGGGTACTGGGCCCCCCCAGCATTTCCACCCTCCTCCCCCCTGCGCTGAGACTTCTTCTGCTCTCTGGTCACCCCCCTGTCAGGTCCGTAGGGTGAGCTCCTAACCCCCCGGCCAGGGCTCCTGACACCTCTTCCCCCTCCGACCTCCCAGGACAAGGCTTGTGTGCGCAGAGCCTTCCCCAATCCCTGGGATGCTCGCAGGGGCAAGAGGGATTCTGCCAGCAGGGACATGGGGTAGGGGCAGCCTGAGGAAAGGGGCGGGGGGACTCCCTGAGGGGCTGGGAATGAGACCCTGGCCCTGCCCCACTCTCCTGCATCTGCTCTGGCTGCTCACCATGTAGCCTAGGAGCTGCTGGGCCAGGACCAGCCCGGCCCAGCTGGGGCGCCGCAGGGGGGAGCGGGCGGCGAGCAGTGCCCTCCCCAAAAAGGAGTTTTCCTGCTCTAGGGAGAAGAGCTGCCCAAAGACCTGAAATCAAGAGGACAGGAGGTTTCAGCTGACGGCCCAGAGCCCGGCCCCAACTCCTGCGATACCCTAACCCTAACCCTTCCCCAAACTCCCTTCCAGACCCTGCACCCGGACGGTCTCCTCACCCTGCATCCCAAACCCCTGCCCAGGTCACACCTTCCTCCTGCCCCAAGACCCTCCCAGACCTCACCCCCCTCCACAGAACAGAGCAGCCCGAGGCCACTGGCCAACATCTTGGAGCCGCCTCCATCAAAAAGTGTTGCCCCCCCCTCCCGCCCTGGTTCCCCTTCTACGGGAGATCCGGGGCTCTGTGCGGCGCTGCCCCTACGAAGCGCCGCCCCTTTGAAACGCCGTGACAGCGTCACAAAGGGGCAGCGCCGCCCTGTCCACAGGTCGAATAGTCGAGGGAAAATGCATCGACCATTCGATCAGTGACTTACTCGCCGCTCCCCACCCCGCGTCCTACCCGAACGAGGGCCCCAGCCAGCCTCACCCCCAAGCCGCGTCCTGCCCTGGCAGCGTGTCCTTACCTCTCCTACCCTCATGGTGTTGCTGTGAGCCAGGACCCATCTCTCCTTAGAGTAGTGCCTGCACCACAGGTCCTCTGCCTGGTGGATGTTGAGGCCTGGAAGAGACACAACAGGGTCATTCTGCTGGCAGGTCTGAGCCCTTCCCCTCCCACGGGTCCCACCAGGCATCCCGAGGCAAATGGAAGGGCAAAGGGGGCAGAAGGACGGGAACATAGCGGGACGCATCCCCCCTTGGTCCAGTCTGGGGGAAATGGGCTGGGTCCCCTCCCCCGGCCGCCGGCACCCTCAGGGTGTCCCTGGGGCCTAGTTCCCGGCTGGCTTCCTTACCCCTCTGTTGTGCAGGATGAGTTGGTACAGGCTGTGCACCCCCTCCCGGGCCAGCCGGCTGACATCCTGGATGGGTCCGAAATGAAAAGGCCCAGCTGGGCCACGTGGTGACCCACCCTGGGCCAGTCGGCTGAGTTCTGAGGGGAGAGAAGAGGGGGGGTCCCTCAGCATCCTGTCCCATGCAAAAGGCCGCCAAGGTAGTTTTAAGCTTGGGGGATGGACAGAGACACCCCCTGGGGCTGGGGTGGGGCCGGTCTTGCAAGGAGACAATCCTGAGCAATGGCCCCCACTGAAGGGTCACTCTGGGGGTGGAACAAGGGGATCCACTAACGGCCACTCCCCAGGCCCCAGGCCCAGGTGCAGTCACACAAGAGCTCCCCCTGAAAGGCCCAGGGTCGCCCCTCCCCGGGGAAAGGAGAACGCGGATCAGTCCCGGCCCATTCCCGGCTCTGCCTCTGCCTCCCCGGGGGACGCTCCCAGCCCCGCGCCCTGCAGCACCAGACCCCACGGCTCCGAGCTCACTGAGGTCAAACCCCGGGAGGGTGGTGGCGACTCGCAGCAGGGCCGTGGTGCTGCCAAGGGCCCTGGCTCGCTCCTGGGGCAGGCGGGAATCCAGCCACGTGCTCAGGTGCTGTGGGGGAAAGAGGCAGGTCAGGACCCGTAGGCAGGCGCCGGTTCTGGGCAGAGCCTGGGGCTCCTCTTAGACTGTGTCCCCCCCACCCAACCCCCAGACAATGGCCCCCGTCCCTCCCCACGGGGCTCAACTCCATAATGAGCTGGAGCCTGGCGTTGTCTGGGGAGTCGGCGAGGAGGCTCGCCAGCAGGGTGTGGAGGATGTCGGGAAGGGCCCGGCTGAGCTCCTGCAAGACAAGGGGGAGGCCTGTGTTAGAGGGAGGGTTGGGGTTGGGGAATCCAGGCCACCAGCTGGCTCTGGGGTCCTTCCCTGATCAGGGTCTGAGCCACCTTGCAGAGCAGGGAAGAGCCCAGGCTGGGCATGGAAGGGACGGGCCCCCCGGGAGAGCAACGGGAACCCTGGAGGGAAGGATCCAAACCTGAAGCTTCTTCCCTCCCTCTGCACCCCACACTCCTCTCTGGAGCTCCAGCCCATCCCTGGAGTAGGGCCCAGAGGCTGCTCCTGCTCCTGGCTGGGGGAAAGGGGGGGGCGTGAGGGAGGGGACGTACCTGCTTGTGGGTGGGCTCCTGCTGCCAGTCCCCAGAGACTGAGTATCTTATTGTAGCCCTCAGCAAGGGGCTCAGGAGCTGGGCCTGCAGGGGAGGCTTCAAGGTACTGGCAGGAGAGAGGGGCAGAGACTTTTAAGTCAGCAGCAGGAGACAGAGACTTTCCTACCCACTTGTCAGAGGATCTGCTCTTGGGGGATAGCAGGGTCATTGCGGGGGGGAGGGGGATCGGTACCTGAGGCTGCAGGCGGCACTGAGCCAGTTGACCAAGACCAGCGGAGGTGGGGAGTCCTCCATGATCCCCTGTGAGACCCCTAGGAGACAAAGGGGCGTGTGAGACTGGGGCCCCCAGCATGTCCCCTAGAGACACTCACTAACCCAATACCCCCCATCCAGCAGGATCCAATCCCACTGCCTCCTGCTGCCCTGTAGCCCCCCTGCCCGGCACAGGGGCCCTCCCAGCACACCCCCTTCCCAAAGCGGGACCAGCTCAATCCTTGTCCCCAGGCTTTCTCCTGCCCCTCACTACCCTGGTGACCAGCCTCTGAATCTCCAGCACCCCCATGGCCCCTCTCTGTCCCAAATCCCCCTTCCTGTCCAGCACCCCAGACCTGCCCCATTTCTCTGTCCCTCCCTCCTCCAGCATCCCCACGTCCACCTCCCCCTCCACCACTCCTGGCCCCCACCCCATCCCATTTCCAGCACCCCCACCCACAACCATAGCCCAGGCAGACCCCTGTCTACCCCACGTATCCCATCCCCTCCTCCCAGCAGCCGCGACTTGCTCACCACGATCCTGGCCACCACAGTGCCCTTGGTGCAGCGGGGCGCCAGGGTGTCGAAGGCGGCGAGGCAGGCGGTGGGGATGGCCAAGAGGAATCGCTGCAGGGCGGCCGGGCTCTGCAACCCCAGAGAGAGTCTGTGAGCCTGGGACCTGCCTGCCCCACTCTGGAGAGCTGCAGGGCTCAGGCCTCCCAGGAGTGGAGGTGGGAGCCTTCGGTGGTCCAAGCACCCCGCACCCCTCAAACTGCTGCCCCAGGCTTGTGGGGGGCACAACTGGTGCATGACAAGAGCCCCCAGTTTGGGGGGCCCAGGTCATGCAGGAGAAGGAGCCCCAGGGGGATCCCCAGGGACAAGCCCCTCGCAGGGGGGGACGTGCTGGGAAGGGGCCGGACAATCTCGGGTCCCACCCAGGTGGAGAAAGTTCGTACCATGTCCCGGGTGCGGAGCTGTTCTTCAATATCATAAAGTAGGACTTCCTCCACCCGGGAGTCCATCCGCTGCCGGCAGCGCTCCGGTGACGCCCGGGGGGACTCTGTGAGGGAGGGAAGGGAACAGGGTGACTTCAGTGGCCAGCAGGGGTCACGCGTCCCCCATGTCAGAGACACAGCGCAGGCTGTGCCCCACACGCCCCTTGCAGGGATCCATCCCCCTTCCACCCTCACATCTTCCATCGCCCTCAGCAGAGCCCCCCACCAGGAAAAACAGGGAACCAGGTAGCAGCAACCCCCACCCCCATCTGTTGCCCTGGCTGCAGAGCAGCACTGTGAGGCTACAGGAGTCAGTGGGGTGGGGTTCGCAGCGCTCAGACCAGACACTGGGGCTGCCCTCCCCGCCCCCTCCTGGGTACCGGCTGAGCCCCTGGGCCCAGGATGTTCACGGCCCCTCACTTGGATCAGAGAGGCTGCGGGAGGTGGCCCAGCTGCAGCTGGAGGCCCAGGCGCTGCTGCTGACCGACCTGGACCCACAGCTGCAGGGGCTGGTGCGGAGAGCGATGGGCTGCGGGCTCCCGGAGACTGGCATGTCCCCGGGGGCCCGGCAGGGCGATGCCTCCTGGTGGTAATGGGGGCTGGGCTCCTGGGGCAGGTGTTTCTCTCCACAGAGGAGGAGGCCCCAGAGCCACCCTACCCGGCTCTCCCACTGGGCTGGGTCAGAGAGGCTGCGGGAGGTGGCCCAGCTGCAGCTGGAGGCCCAGGCGCTGCTGCTGACAGACCTGGACCCACAGCTGCAGGGGCTGGTGTGGAGAGCGATGGGCTGCGGGCTCCCGGAGACTGGCAGGTCCCTGGGGGCCGGACAGGGCGATGCCCCCTGGTGGTAATGGGGGCTGGGCTCCTGGGGCAGGTGTTTCTCTCCACAGAGGAGGCCCCAGAGCCACCCTACCCGGCTCCCCCGCTGGGCTGGGTCCCGCCTTCCCAGCCGCCCCTGGTGCCAGGTCTGGGGGGGCCTGGCCAGTGGGCGTGTTGCTCCGGGCTGGTGGGAGACAGCTTCCCCGCCCGCAAGGACGGAAGAGCTGCTTCCCGATGGCCCTGGGGAGGCCTGCAGGGCCTTCATCCAAAAGCGCCGGAAGCCTCGGGCCATTCTGTAAATGAAGGGAAGCAAAGATGAGCTTGGAGTGCAGGCTTGAAGAATGAAATCCAGGGGTTCCAGCTTCCCAAAGCTACTGCCCCCCAGCCCCCAAATGTTCCCCTTGCTCACTGGCTCGGTCTTGCACAAGACCTCCAAGGGCCTGAGTCGCCTGCCCATCAACAGCCCCCGCTCAGCCAATCAGGGGAGAGTCTAAGGTGTGGGGGGCATGGAGCGTTCTCCCCAAAGACACCGGCATAGACCTGTTCCAGCCCCACCTCCCCAGTCCCCACAACATAGAAAAGGCAAGAACAGAGGAGAAATGTGGGTGGGATGGAGGAAAAGGGAAACCAAATAGGAGAAAGCCCCACAGCCCCAATGGCGCTAAGGACGCAGCCCAGGTGAGGAATCACCTTCTGGCCCTCGACCGAGGGCTGGACCTGCCTGGAACCCAGCCAGTCCCGGGCGGGATCCAAACCCCTGGGGGCTCTTACCTTCTGCACAAAGGTGTGGGGATCTGGATCTCGCAGTGCGCAAAGGAACTGTGAGGAGGAGACGCACCAGTGATAAAGCAGCCGGGGTCTCCAAAGTCCCCTGGGCCCGCGCCCCCTTTTATCAGCCTGAGATCTGGGTCTCTCTGTGAGGTCACCACCTCCCCTCCTCCCCTTTGCCTTATATGCTGAGGGCTGCCCAAAGCCACTGTGAGGTCACAGCCCCCCCAGCTCACCCCTGCCAGGGAAATATCCTGCCTCTGGCCACCCCGCTAAGAAGTTTGAGCCATTCCTAGGGGTCCCCCCCACGCCCTCCCCAACAATGCATCCTGCAGCCAGCAGCTCCAGTAGCACCCCATAAGTTGTTCCCTGCCCTACACTATAGGCTTCTTGCGCAGGAACTGTTTTACGCGGGAGTTCTTGAGCAAAAGGTCGTATGCAAGACCACCTCCTCCCTGCCATGTGCAAGAGGGCCTCCACCCTGCCATCTGCTTTTGCACAAGAGCATCCATGGCAGCGTGAACACTTTTGCACAAGAAAGCTCTGCTGTCCATTTTAGCCATAAGAGTTTCTTGCTCAAGAAGCCCTTGGTGTCCATCCACGCTGCTTTCTTGCACAACAGCTCTTGCACAAAGGGGGCTTATTCCTTGTGGGGAGAGGAATAACTCTTGTGCAAGAAGCCCTGTTTTCTGATGCTTTACTGCAAAGTTCCTTGCACCAGAAGGCACGTACAGTATAGACGCTCTGCAAGTTTTTGCAGAAGAACAGTTGTTCTTGTGTAAAAAGCCTGCAGCGTAGACGTGGCCTTGGTGTCACCCAGCACTGGACTTTCTGGCCAGGAGCAAGAGTTAGAGCTTCCCACCAGCCCCGCTGCCTCTCACGGGCTCCCGTCCGGCCCAAGCCCTGGGTTTTACCCCAACGCGTCCCAGCAAGGCCTCTGGCCTGCACTAGACCCATCGACACGCGGAGAATCCACCACTGCCCTGGGGCACCTGTGTCTGTGGGGACTCGGACACACACCTGAACATGGGGCCTGATTTTTCACAGGAGTTTGGCTCTTTCTTGGCCAGGCCCTGGGGCTGGTCCCACCTTTGTCTGGCAGGGACCGATACTGTCTCTCCAGGGAGGCCCTGCAGTGCAGGAACCTTCTTTTCCCCCTGAGTTCGCTCAGGAGCTCAGGAAAAGCCATTTTTCTACAGCTCACAAGGCAGTAGGGGGCTCCTGGTTGCTCCAGCACCAATCCCTCAGCTTCTCTCTCAGCAGGGGTTGGGCCTGGATGGTCTTGTCCCCTCTGAGACTCACTGGTGCTGGCTCAACCCCTGTCCTGCTCATGGCTCTGTTGTCCCCCCTCCCCACAACCCCCCTAACCTCTAAATGCTCGTCACGTCAGTTCCCGCTTCTCCGCACCCGTGGCCAGGCCGTGCACGGCTCTGGGGGGCTGCTTTGCTGCTCTCAGCCCTGCAGTAGCCTGCTCCCCAATTTGCAGTCCCCTCCCATCATGCTTGGGGTTTCATGGTACCGGCGGGAGGACAGGGTCAGACCAGGAGAGTTAATTTGATGTTGCAGAGGCAGGGGAAGGGGGGGTGGCACAGAGGAGCTGTTAGTACATTATCCCAAGCAGGGGAGGGCGGCCGTAGGGGGGTGTCATGTGTGTGCCTCTCGCCTCCCTCTGGGCAGCAGCACTGTTTGGGCTCAGAACCGGACACAGGACAGGACCACGGCACCATCGATCTCCCGTGTATTGATCTGCTGGAAGCCGTGGCAGAGCTGAATTGCAGAACGGCTGCCCACTGGCGAACACCTTCAAGCGCTTGTTCCTGCAGCCGATGGAGAGGAACCCACTCCTCCTGGGGGGAGGGGCAGCCATGAGAGGGACCCACTCAGACCGGTCAGGCAGCGTGATGTAGTGGAACCAGCACTGCCTACGTGGGGTTCAACCTCCCCCCAGTCTGCTTCTGAGACTGAGTTTCCCCCTCTGCCCCATGGGCTAACAACAAGGCACTTTACAAACATTCTCGGTGTCATCGGCATTGTATGAAGGGGGAAACTGAGGCATATAGCGGCATCTGATTTATACATCTCCACCAAATCCCCGCCCCTCTCGATCTGCAGGAAAAGAAGCCAAGTGCTCTTGCTACTTGGCCCCCCCTCCCTCTCCATTCCCCTGTTTCCATCTGAGGTCAAATACACTCAGCTTGCACTATTTCTTCTTTCCTGCGCTGAAGCCAAGCAGATCAGGATGGGGAGGAGACATGAGGGAGCCCCCAAGCACTTGCTCGCTCTCTCTCTCACACACACACAGATATATATTACTTTAGAAAATGCCAGGCGTGAGCTAGAGGAGAATCCCCATTAACTGTTAGCACTATAGGGCATATGATACATACATAAATCATTTAGAGTCCCTCCAGCAGAGGGCAACAATACACCCCACACACGTGTAGCTCCCCCTCCTTTTCCAAATGCCCCAAGTCTTAAACTACTGGGGGGCTACATCTACACTGGCATTATCTCGCGCAAAAACTCTTTAGTGGAAGAGTTCTTGCATGAAAGTAGTTGTGCAAGAGCGCGTCGACACTGGCATGTGCTTTTGCGCAAGAGCATCCATGCCAATGTAGACGCTCTCTTGCACAAGAAAGCTCTGATGGCAGTTTTAACCATAGGGCTTTCTTGCGCAAGAAATTCATGTTGCCTGTCTACACTGGCCTCTTGCGCAAGAACAGTTGCGCAAAACGGCTTATTCCTGAGCGGGACCATCATAGTTCTTGCACAAGAAGCCCTGATTTCATACAGTAGAACATCAGTGTACTTGCGCAAGAACACACGGCCAGTGTAGACAGGCAGCAAGTTTTTGTGCAACTGTTCTTGCTCAAGAGGCCAGTGCAGACAGGCAACATGCATTTCTTCTGCAAGAAAGCCCTATGGTTAAAATGGCCATCAGAGCTTGTGCAAATATGCAAATGAAGCACGGGATATTAAATATTCAGTGCCAGAGCTTGCAACTTGAAGACCTTCCTGGACCCCCTTGTCCCACCCTGGGCTAAGACCAGAGCCCCTCCTCCACTCCAAACCCGGCAGCTTCCTTTCGGCTTTCCCTACCGCACTTCATACTCAGTCCATGCGGATTGCCAGCTCCTCCCGAGACTTGAGTAGTTGTAGGTTTCTTTGTCGGTGTTTCTGTAACTTTTGTTTTTTTACGGATAGGTTTGTTAACCCTAAGCCAACCCCTTGTACCTCGGGGAGATTTGATCCAAATTGGTCTGGTCTCTCTATCCTTTGATCTGTCTAGTTTGGGTGACTCTTCCAAGAACTGTAGTTCCCACTGGCATAGCTCTCCAGGTCATCGAGACACACAAACCATCTTTCCACCACAAGAAATGGACCATGGGGTGTCTCTCCTGCTATCCCTCAATGGCAGCCTGGGCCCAGGGTCTCTCCCAGGTTGCATGGGTAGAGCTATTCCGAAGCTTTTGCCTCAGGAAGCCTCCTGGTGTCACATGGGGGTTGTCAGAAATGGGGGGGCGGTGTCTTAGGGGAGTTTCCTTTTCTTTTTCCTGCAAACTTTTGGATGGGAAATTCCAGCCCAGAACACTGGTAGGCGTCCATTCGGGTTCTGAAAACAAAGTCATCTGGAAATTCCAGGATTTCTTCCCCACCTTGTTCCCATGTTAGGGGCTGGAGGCAGCAGCAGGGGTGACAACAAGGGGGCTGGTTCCCTTTGTGGGATAGGTCCCCTCTGGCTCCTTGGCCCTGCTGTTGACAAGCCCCGGTGGCTCCTTGGCTCTGAGTGGCTGTTTGGAGGTTGTGGGAGGAAGAAGCATCTGAATCATCCAATAAGGCTCCTGCAGGCTGTGAGGCTCAGCCAATGGGAGCCCTGGGATCTCTTTATTCATTGATGTGGGCTCTGGCCAGATCACAGACCGGGGAGCGAGTGTCTCACTAGACCCACGGACACCTGCCCTGATCTGTGTCTGCCCCCAGAACAGCAGTTCCCGGCTGCTCCCAGGTGTCACTGGGGATCACAGCATCCTGGCTGCAGGGAAAAACTCTTAAAGCCCATCAAGGGAAAATGCCCATTGACCCCTAGGAGGCTGCAGGTGCCTGGTGGAGGACAAAGGGCGGGATGGAAGATTCGCCCCCGGGCAGCAGTGCAGGGATAATCACAGTGAGCCCTTTGCAACCAGAAGGGGAGCCAGCCAAATTGCCTGGCCCCACACACAATGTGTGTATGTGGGGGGCGGGGGGAGGAGCTGGCTCCATATTCTGGGGAGGGACGGGACCTCAGAGGGAAAGGGCAGGACTAAAGCAACCAGGCCCCAGGGTCACCTGACCGGCCCAGGTCTCCCTCCCTCGACTGGTCCTAGAGCTGTCCAGAGCAGGAGGCACAGGGCTCTGGAGCACAATACAATGCTCAGCGCTGTCTCCCCAGAGTCCCCCCTCTTCCCCCTCCCCCTCCTTCTGCCCCTCCCCCCGTCTAGCACCAGTCGCCCTGTCTGGAGCAGCCGCCAGTCGCTCTCTAGTCCTGCAGGGTCTGGCCCCCAGCCTGGCTCTGAGCATGTCGGGGGATGGGGAACCCCCCTGCCCTGGGTGGTCTGGGCCAGTGGGGAGTCACCTGCCTGGGCAGAAATTGGCCTTGTGTGAGCGCAGCAGGGACCAAGCCCCCCCAAGGCCCAGCCTGTTCCCAGTGTGGAGGGGGGAGGGGTGTGATGGGGAGCGTTTGGGGGAGGGGGAAGCCTTGAGTGAATCGCCCTAAGCCCCTGCAGCCCTGGGCTGTGGACTCAGCTCTGAGGGAGCATTGTCAGCCCTGGCGCTAACACAGCGGGACAGGCCATAGCACTGAGCCGGGAGTGGGGGAGGGGCTCCAGAGACCCACGGGGATGAGGGTGGAGGGACAGGAGCCGAGGTGTCTGACTCAGTGGCAGAGGTTTGGGTCAGCCTTGGGGGAGGCTTCCCAACACCTGAACAACACCCCCCTCAAATTAAACTTTCCCCTCAAAAGCAGCATCCTCTAAGTTCACTCCCAGGCGTCTTCCCGCACCCTGAGCTCCACCAGCCTGTGCACGGCTTCCCACCGGGGCGGGAAACACAGGCCTTAGTGCTGTGGAAATGAACTCCCCACAGTTCTGTATCAATGTGTCTCCTAAGGAATCGATTAGTCAAAACAAGCAGCGGAATCTTTATTCATTTAGTCTCTCTTGTTACAGACGTGCTGGCCGAGAGATATTGTGAAATATTGGACCCAAATTTCTGTAACTGGAGAAGATTGTATTGTGTTCTGTTGACAAATAAACTATGCCGAATCTTCAGATATTGCCTGCAGAATGTTTAATTTTTTGGCCCAGAATTCCCCTGCCACGTCCCTCAGAAACCTCGGTAGCTGCCTCGTCTCTAAGCTGGGCAACCTGATGCTTTTAGTTGCTCCTCATATGGACCCATTACAAGGTCTTTGTTATCCCTGGCCCCTGGCTCTGAATGTTTTCCAGTTCCTTCAGGGCCCTTTACTCAAAGTCACCAGCCTCTAGATCCTGAAGAGCCCATGCTCAGAGGGTCACTAATATGGCCCTTCCTGATCGAGGATCACGTATCCAGCCCTGGATTGGGACTCAACAGACCTGGGTGTACCACTTTCCAGAGGGGTTACTTTGGGCAAGACACCTCCCCTCTCCGTGTCTCAGTTTCCTCAGCTGCAGAATGAGGAGAATGAACCTTCTCTCCTTTGAAAAGTAGGTTGAGCGCTGATGATGAGACAAGCTAGAGGCACTTTGCCAATGTATCAACTGTCGTTAATGTGGGGGAAGGAAAAAACTCCCAGGGAGTCGGTCCTTCCCGTGCGGAAAAGTTTCTAGCAGGAGCTGATTCCAGATCCCGATCTACATGACAGTCTAGGAAGAGAAGGGTGCTTTATAGTGTCCACGATAGGGCTTAGACCAGTCCCATTAACAATCCGCCCCCCTCCCACCCCCCTTGTTACAGTGGCCTAATGTCTCAGGTGTTGAAGGGAGGGGCAACTTTTATTAATCCACCAATGGGCTTGTCTGGCCTTACACTCTGCTAAGGACTGACAAGCTGGGTGGGGCCGAGGGAGCAGCCCCTGGGGCGTTACTGCCCAGCCCTCTTGGCCCCGGACCCAGCTGCCATTCAGTGGGGCTCCAGGGGAACCCCTCAAACATGCAGAGGGGCCGGCCAGGGCCAGGACACCAGCCTTGCAGGGGAGGGGTGGGTGTAGCGCTGACATCACAAAGGCCTGTGGCAGGACCTCAGCTTATTGGGGGACAGGGATGACCTGACAGAGAGACCCTGACAACAGCCAATCAGGACAGAGGCACAAGGCCGGGGCAAGCTCAGAGATTCCCGCGCTTTGGCAGCAGGGTGACCCCTTCCCAGGGTCTCTGCGGGGACCAGATGGAGAATTGGGACCGAGGGGCGAGGGCAAGAGGAGCCTTGTCAGCGTTTTCTCCTTCCCTGCGGCCGGTGGTGTCGGACGTGGTGAGACGGTCGAAGCCTCCGAAAGGTAGGGAGCCTGCTCAGTTTGGTTCCCCTTTGTCCCCTCCCCTCCCTCTGTCTCGCCTTCTTCTGCGTCTTCCCCCCTTTCCCTGCCCCACCAAGCAGAGTGGGTGGGTATTGGGGGGCTGGGGCGGTCGGAGGCCTCACTCAGAGCTGGGGTAGCAGAGCGCTGGGAGCCGGATCACCCAGGCAGGGCCAGCCCTCGGTCAAGGGACAAAAGGTGATTCCTCACCTGGGCGGCGTCCTTAGCGCCACTGGGGCCGTGGGGCTTTCTCCTGTTTGGTTTCCCTTTTCCTCCATCCCACCCACATTTCTCCTCTGTTCTTGCCTCTTCTGTGTTGTGGGGACTGGGGAGGTGGGTGTGGAACAGGTCTATGCCGGTGTCTTTGGGGAGAACGCTCCATGCCCCCCACACCTTAGACTCTCCCCTGATTGGCTGAGCGGGGGCTGTTGATGGGCAGGCGACTAAGGCTCTTGGAGGTCTTTTGCAAGACCGAGCCTGTGAGCAAGGGGGCCATCTGGGGGCTGGGGGGGCAGTAGCTTTGGGAAGCTGGAACCCCTGGATTTCGTTCTTCAAGCCTGCACCCCAAGCTCATCTTTGCTTCCCTTCATTTACAGAATGGCCCGAGGTTTCCGGCGCTTTTGGATGAAGGCCCTGCAGGCGGCCCCAGGGCCGTTGGAAAGCAGCTCTTCCATCCCTGCGGGCGGGGAAGCTGAATCCCACCAGCCTGGAGCGACACGCCCACCGGCCAGGCCCCCCCAGACCTGGCACCAGGGGCGGCTGGGAAGGCGGGACCCAGCCCAGCGGGGGAGCCGGGTAGGGTGGCTCTGGGGCCTCCTCTGTGGAGAGAAACACCTGCCCCAGGAGCCCAGCCCCCATTACCACCAGGGGGCATCGCCCTGTCCGGCCCCCAGGGACCTGCCAGTCTCCGGGAGCCCGCAGCCCATCGCTCTCCACACCAGCCCCTGCAGCTGTGGGTCCAGGTCTGTCAGCAGCAGCGCCTGGGCCTCCAGCTGCAGCTGGGCCACCTCCCGCAGCCTCTCTGATCCAGGTGAGGGGCCGTGAACATCCTGGGCCCAGGGGCTCAGCCGGTACCCAGGAGGGGGCGGGGAGGGCAGCCCCAGCGTCTGGCCTGAGCCCTGCGAACCCCACCCCACTGAGTCCTGCAGCCTCACAGTGCTGCTCTGCAGCCAGGGCAACAGATGGGGGTGGGGGTTGCTGCTACCTGGTTCCCTGTTTTTTCTGGTGGGGGGCTCTGCTGAGGGCGTTGGAAGATGTGAGGGTGGAAGGGGGATGGATCCCTGCGAGGGACGTGTGGGGCCCAACCTGCGCTGGGTCCCTGACATGGCGGGGCGCGTGACCGCTGCTGGCCACTGGAGTCACCCTGTTCCCTTCCCTCCCTCACAGAGTCCCCCTGGGCCTCACCGGAGCGCTGCCGGGAGGGGATGGACTCCCGGGTGGAGGAAGTCCTACTTTATGACATTGAAGAACAGCTCCGCACCCGGGACACGGTATGAACTTTCTCCACCTGGGTGGGACCCGAGATTGTCAGGCCCCTTCCCAACACGTCCCTCCCCGCGAGGGGCTTGTCCCTGGGGATCCCTCTGGGGCTCCTTCTCCTGCATGACCTGGGCCCGGGGCTCTTGTCATGCACCAGTTGGGCCCCCCACAAGCCTGGGGCAGCAGTTTGGAGGGGTGGGGGGTGCTTGGACCACCGGCAGCTCCCACCGCCACTACTGGGAGGCCTGAGCCCTGCAGCTCTCCAGGGTGGGGCAGGCAAATCCCACGCTCACAGACTCTCTCTGGGGTTGCAGAACCCGGCCGCCCTGCAGCGATTCATCTTGGCCATCCCCACCGCCTGCCTCGCCGCCTTCAACACCCTGGCGCCTCGCTGCACCAAGGACACTGTGGTGGCCAGGATCGTGGTGAGCGAGTCACAGCGGCCGGGAGGAGGGGATGGGATACATGGAGTGGACGAGGGTCTGCCTGGGCAATGGGTGCGGGTGGGTGTGCTGGAAATGGGATGGGTGGGGCCAGGAGTGCTGGAGGGGGAGGTGGCCATGGGGAGGGTAGGTGGGGATGCTGGAGGAGGGAGGGACAGAGAAATGGGGCAGGTCTGGGGGTGCTGGACAAGAAGGGGGATTTGGGATAGGTAGGGGTCTCCCCGGGCCATGGGGGGCAGTGCTGGAAGGCAGCAGTGCGGGCTGCTGGGTATGCGCCTAGGGGAGCAGAGATGAGGAGATTCAGAGGCTGGTCACCAGGGGAAGTGAGGGCCAGGAGACGGCCTGGGGACAAGGACTGAGCTGGTCCCAGTTTGGGAAGGGGGGTGCTGGGAGGGGCCCTGTGCCAGGCAGGGTGGCTACAGGGCAGCAGGAGGCAGTGGGGTTTCATCCTGCCGGCTGCAGGGTGCTGGCCATGTGAGCGTCTCTTGGGGACGTGCTGGGGCCCCAGTCTCACACGCCCCTTTGTCTCCTTGGGGTCTCACAGGAGATCATGGAGGACTCCCCACCGCCGCTGGTCTTGGCCAACTGCCTCAGTGCCGCCTGCAGCCTCAGGTATCGATCCCCCCCACCCCGCCGACCCTCCCCCCCTCCCAAGAGCAGATCCCCTGACAAGGGAGTAGGAAAGTCTCTGTCTCCTGCTGCTGACTGAAAAGTCTCTGCCCCTCTCTCCTGCCAGTACCTTGAAGCCTCCCCTGCAGGCCCAGCTCCTGAGCCCCTTGCTGAGGGCTGCCATAAAGGAGACAGTGTCTGGGGACTGGCAGCGGGAGCCCATCCACAGCCAGGTACGTCCCCTCCCTCACGCCCCTCCTCCCCCCAGCCAGGAGCAGGAGCAGCCTCTGTTTGGCTGGAGCTCTGGAGAGGAGTGGGGGGTGCAGAGGGAGGGAAGAAGCTGCAGGTTTGGATCCTTCCTCCGGGGGTCCCGATGCTCTCCCGGGGGGCCCCTCCCTACCATGCCCAGCCTGGGCTCTTCCCTGCTCTGATGTGTGGAAGGCGGCTCAGACCCTGCTCAAGGCAGGACCCCAGAGCCAGCTGGTGGCCTGGATTCCCCAAGCCCAACCCTCCCTCTGACCTAGGGCTCCCCCTTGCCTTGCAGGAGCTTAGCCGGGCCCTGCGCGACATGCTAGACATCATGTTGAGGAACATCCTCATTGAGTCCCCAGACACCGCCAGGCTCCAGCTCATTATGGAGGGACAGGAGCCATTTTCCCTGCTTCCTCGGGGGGCAGAGAGAGGAGCTGTGTCAGTGGCTGGGGGGCGGGGAGGGGGGACTCCCAGAACCGGCGCCTGCCTACGGATCCTGACCTGCCTCTTTCCCCCACAGCACCTGAGCACGTGGCTGGATTCCCGCCTGCCCCAGGAGCGATCCAGGGCCTTTGGCAGCACCACGGCCCTGCTGCGAGTCGCCACCACCCTCCCGGGGTTTGATGTAAGTGACCTCGGAGCCATGGGGTCTGGTGCTGCAGGGCGCGGGGCTGGGAGCGTCCCCCGGGGAGGCAGAGGCAGAGCCGGGAATGGGCCGGGACTGATCCGCGTTCTCCTTTCCCATGGGAGGGACGACCCTGGGCCTTTCAGGGGAAGCTCTTGTGTGACTGCCCCCGCCCCCGCCCCCGCCCCAGGAGGTGTCTCTGTCCATCCCCCGAGCTTAAAACCGCCTCGGCGGCCTTTTGCATGGAATATGCAGCCCCAGGATGCTGAGGGACCCTCCCCCCTTCTCTCTCCCCACGTGGCCCAGCTGGGCCTTTTCATTTCGGACCCATCCGTGGACGTCAGCCGGCTGGCCTGGGAGGGGGTGCACAGCCTGTACCAGCTCGTCCTGCACCACAGGGGTAAGGAACCCAGCTGGGAACTGGGCCCTGAGGGTGCCGGCGGCGGGGGGAGGGGGGAGGGGACCCAGCCCATTACCCCCAGACTGGCCCAAGGGGCGATGCGTCCCGCTGTGTTCCCGTCCTTCTGTCCCCTTTGCCCTTCCGTTGCCTAGGGATGCCTGGTGGGACCCGTGGGAGGGGAAGGGCTCAGACCTGCCAGCAGAATGACCCTGTTGTGTCTCTTCCAGGCCTCAACATCCACCAGGCAGAGGACCTGTGGTGCAGGCACTGGTATAAAGACAGCTGGGTCCTAGCTCACAGCTACACAGTCAGGGTGGGAGAGGTAAGGACACGCTGCCAGGGCAGGACGCGGCTCAGGGGTGGGACTGGCTGGGGCCCTCGTGCGGGTAGGACGCGGGGTGGGACGCGGTGAGTAAGTCACTGATCGAAGGGTCGATGCATTTTCCCTCGACTATTCGACCCGTGGACAGGGCGGCGCTGCCCCTTTGTGACGCTGTCAGGGCGTTTCAAAGGGGCGGCGCTTCGCAGGGGCAGCGGATGTGGCATAGAAGGGGAAGCAGGGCGGGGGAGGGGCCACACTTTTTGACTGAGGCCGCTCCAAGATGCTGGCAGGTGTCTTAGGGCTGCCGTGTTCTGCGGAGGGGGGTGAGGTCTGGGCGGAGTGGGGGGGCGGGAGGAAGGTGTGACCCGGGGCAGGGGTTTGGGCTGCAGGGTGAGGAGAGCGTCCGGGTGCAGGGTCTGGAAGGGAGTTTGGGGAAGGAGGAAGCCGTTCTAGCCCCAGGAGTTGGGGTCGGGTTCTGGGCCTTCAGCTGAAGCCTCATGTCCTCTTGATTTCAGGTCTTTGGGCAGCTCTTCTCCCAGGAGCAGACTCGTTCATTTTTGGAGAGAGCGCTGCTCGCCGCCCGCTCCCCTCTGCGGCGCCCCAGCAAGGCCGGGCTGGTCCTGGCCCACGCCCTGCTGGGGCAGGACCAGCAGCTCCTAGGCTATATGGTGAGCAGCCGGAGCAGATGGAGGAGAGTGGGGCAGGGCCAGGGTCTCCTTCCCATCCCCTCAGGGAGTCCCCCCCGCCCTTTTTCTCAGGCTGCCTCCACCCCACGTCCCTGCTAAAGAATCCCTCCTGCCCCTGCGAGCGTCCCTGGGGTTGGGGGAGGCTCTGCGCACAGGAACCGTGTCCTAGGAGGTTGGAGGGGGCAGAGGTGTCAGGAACCCTGGGGGGTCAGGAGCTCACCCTACGGGCTGCGGGCCAGATGCGGGGGTGACCAGAGGGCAGAACAAGTCTCAGCACTGGGGGGAGGAGGGTGGAAATGCTGGGGTGGCCCAGTACCCCTGAGTCCCCAGGGATGAATCTCTGACGGATTCTGCTTCCCTTGCAGCAGGAAGACAGCCAGTGAGCTCACCAGCAGCTGTGTCCCCCTCCCCCCAACCCTCCGAATTGTATATAATTGTATTTAAATTCTGATTAAACAACATTTGAAAAAACATTTGGATCAGGCTTGGTCAATAATTTTTTATGGGGGGGGGCATTTTGGCAAGTGGTCAAGATCCACATTTCTTCCGAGGGGTTTGGGGTCTGGGACGGGGTGGTTGGGTGCAGAAGGGAGCTTAGGGTAGGAGCCTGGGTGCAGGAAGGGAGGGTCTGATCTGGGGCAGTGGACAGGGGTATAGGTCCAGGAGGGGATATGGGTGCAGGAGAGGAGTCTGGCCTGAGGAAGAGGCTCTAGGGGGGGTGCAGGGTCTGGGAGGGAGCTGTGACCTGGGGGAAAGGGGGACACAGGTTCAGGTGGTCGCCTGGGACAGGCAGTCGGGGAGGGGATGTGGGTGCCAGGGGCAGCTCTGGCTGGGAGGCGCTTACCTAAGCAGCTGCCACTTAGCAGGCACCTCAAGGCTGCAGTTGGAAACTTCTCCAGGTGGTTCTGCCCCTGGCAGGGTGGAGGGAGGAGGGAGCTGCCAGCATCATCTCTCAGCTGCGATTGGTCAGAAACTAGCCAATGGGAGCTGAGAGGTTTCCTGTGGGGCGGGACTGAGCACAAAGCATCCCTCCACCTTCCCAGGCTGGAGCAGCCTCATTCAGGGTCTGTCCTTCCCCCCATGCCAATGGGGCCTTTGCTGCGGTCCCCGGAGGTGGGCTCTGCCCTGTGTCCGCCCCTTCCCTGGCAGCTGGCTTGGGTCATGGCGACCCCAGCAGGAAGCTCTCCCCTGTGTGGAAGGGTCGCAGCAGCCCAGGATCCTTGTGCTGACCCCCAGGAATGTGCTGGAGCCGGGGTTGGGGGGTGGGGTGGGGGCTGCTGGGATGGGCCAAACCCCCCAACTCTGGGTGCAGCGATTGTGGGGGATGGGCCGGAGCTGTCGGCACCGACTTGGTGTGGGGGGGAGGTGCCTGGTGAGCAGAGTCAGTGACGGGTCTGTCAGTAGGGGGAAAATGGCCAATTGCCACCTGGGGAGTATGGGGGAGCCCAACTGTCACCTGAGGGGACGGGGGAGCTCAATTTTCAACTGTGGGGAATGGAGGAAATAATGTGGAGTGGAGGGGAGCGAGATGGGGGTCAGGGCGTGCTGAATTGTTCCTGGAGGGCAGATCTCCCTGGGAGGGGGGGGACATTTCCAGCAAAGCCCTCACATGAGAGGGGGACAGACGGGGAGGAGGGAAAGGATGGGGATGGGCAGAGGGCAGGGCAGGTAGAAATTGGGAGGGGAAGGAGAAGGGAAAGGGGAAGAGATGGAGGAGAACAGGGGATGGGAACAGCGGGGGGAGGGGCGGATGAGGAGCAGGACAGAAGTAGGGCAGTGGTGATGATGGCTGGGCGATGAGAGCCTGGTCAGGGCCCAGGGGAGCTGCCCTTTCTGTCCCCAGGTGTCTGGGGGGCTCCTCCACATTCACATAAGCCTGCTCCTCAGAGACTCTTTAAAGTTTTTTTTCCAGCTCCCCACTTTTGGGGGCAGGGACGTGCTGTCAGGAAGGGGCGATACCTCAAGTCACATCGGAAACACAGAGACAGCCCCCACCACATGACAGAGGCCGGGGCAAGCTTGAGGGAGCCCTACAGCAGAAACCTCTTCCCTCTCCCGCCAACCCAACTTCACAGGAGGCGACCTCACCTCCCCCTGAGGCTGCAGGGCACATCCCAGAGCAGCGGCTCTCAAGCTTTTTGGCCCGCAAACCGCCTGGCTCAACGTAAACCTTTGCGCAGAGCACCAGTTGCTAATGGAAACGCACCGTTCATTGCATCATCACTCCTGAGCCATTTTGCTAGTGCTGGAGCTCTGGTGACTGGTTTAATTTGAATTCTAAAACAGATTAGGCGTTTTAACTTTCACATGTGGGTTTATCAAACTTCATTGTAAAAAACGTAAAATATTAATTTTTGTCTAAAACAAAGGGGTTCAAAGTTTTCTTTATTTAAGACAGGGATGAGGAAACTTTTTTGTCTCCAGGGCCACTGACCCCCCTCAGATTGTAGAGGGACCCGCAAATGCCACTAACCCTGGAACCCAGGAGACTTAATCTGGCCTGGGGTGGAGTGCCAGGGGAGTGAGATGTCTCAGGTGTAACAGTTAATTCGAACTAAGGACTTAGTTTGAATTAACTTTTAATTGCCGCCTGTAGCCGCGGGCAATTAGTCCGGACTAGGGGGATTTTAAAATGGCGCCCACCTGGGAACATGCAAATGAAGCCTGGGATATTTAAATCCTGGGCTTCATTTGCAAGTTCGAATGCCTACATTAGCCTCCCTAGTTCAAACTAGGGGGCTAGTGTAGACATACCCCTACTTCCCTAGGGAACCCATTCCAGTGCTTCCCCACCCTCCGGGTATGTCTACACTACAAAGTTAATTCAAACTAACAGCCATCAGTTCAAATTAACTTTAATAGGGGCTACACCTACAAACCGCTAGTTTGAATTTAAATCGAAGTAGCGGAGTGCTTAATTCAAACTAGTACACCTCATTCTACGAGGACTTATGCCTAGTTCGAATTAAGGGCTGTGTAGCCACTTAATTCGAACTGGTTGGAGGCTAGCCCTTGCCAGGGTGGCCCCCTTGGGCAAACCAGGGAAACTCTTCTGCCCCCCTCCCCTCCCCGGAGCCCTTAAAGGGGCATGGTCTGGCAACAGTGCTTGTGCCAGTTGCAAGCCTGAAAGCACCCAACCAGCAGACCCTGCACCTGGCACACCATGACCCAGCTACCTGCTGCCACCCAGCCCTCCACCTCTTCCTAGGACCAGGCTGGAGGCTCCCAGGAGCCTGCCCGGGGCTGCCAGAGGCGGGTGCCCGCCTGGTCTAGTGCGGAGATCATGGACCTTATGGAGGTTTGGGGCGAGGCCTCCAATGTCCACGATCTCTGCACTAGACACAGGAACGCAGCCGTCTACAGCTGCATGGCTGCCAGCCTGGCCGCCAGAAGCCACATGCAAACCCAGGAGCAGGTTGGCATTAAAATCAAGTTGGTCCAGTGAGACCCCCCCGACCCTGAGCCCTGAGCTTAGATCATAAGAACATAAGAATGGCCGTACTGGGTCAGAACAAAGGCCCATCTAGCCCAGTAGCCTGTCTGCCGACAGTGGCCACCACCAGGTACCCCGGAGGGGATGGACCGAAGACAATGACCAAGCCATTTCTCTCGAGCCATCCATCTCCAGCCTTCCACAAATAGAGGCCAGGGATGCCATTCCTACTCCCTGGCTAATACCACTCCATGGACCCAGCCTCCATGAATTTATCTTACTTCTCTTTAAACTCTGTTATAGTTCTAGCCTTTACAGCCTCCTGTGGCAAGGAGTTCCACAGGTTGACTGTGTGCTGTGTAAAGAAGACCTTTCACTTATTAGTTTTAAACCTGCTGCCCATTAATTTCATTTGGTGTCTTCTAGACCTTATATTATGAGAATTAATGAAGAACTTTTCTTTATTCACTCTCTCCACACCACTCATGATTTTATAGACCTCTATCATATCCCCCCTCAGTCTCCTCTTTTCTAAGCTGAAAAGTCCCAGTCTCTTTAGCGTCTCTTCATATGAGACCTGTTCCAAACCCCTAATCATTTTAGTTGCCCTTTTCTGAACCCTTTCCCAGGGCAAAATATCTTTTTTGAGGTGAGGAGACCACATCTGTACACAGTACTGAAGATATGGCGTACCATAGTTTGATACTTCCCCTCCTCCTTCTTCCCCTGGCTTCCCCCTTCCAGCTCCCTCCTCCCAGGTTTCCCCCTCCCCTCTCCCACCCTCTCTCTTCCCCTCTCTCACCTCCTTTTCCCAGTCTCCCCAGAGGTTAATCCCCCCCCCCGCCCCAAGTTTTGTTAAATAAAAAAAGAGTTTCTATTTTTGAACACACGTGTCCTTTATTTTTTACATCAGGAAGGGGGGCTAGGGAGGGGTAAGCGGAAGGAGGTGAGGGAGGAATGGGGCACGAGCCCCCGATGGGGAGGACTGGGGTGGCTCTGCGGGCTCCTCGGGGTGGAAGCTCTCCTGCAGGGCCTCCTGGATCCTCACAGCCCCCCGATTGACCCCCCCCCCCCCGCATGGCAGCCTGCGGCAAGTGCAGCCGGGCTGATGGCAGAGAGCTGTGATGTGCCGAGTGTGGGCACTCAGGGCATTCCAAGACAGGACTGCTTTGCTGTCCCTCATCGAGTTAGACAAGGAAGCGGGGAACCCTGAGAACTGTCTGTCCGGGGTGGGGGTCGGGTCCCTTTAAGCACAGCCCTCAGCTAGCCTGAGGCAGCAGCTCCACACTCTAAGTCCAAAACTGATGCCCTGCCGGCACTGGTTCCGGCCAGCCTTAACTTCGGTTCAGGGTCCACTCAATGTGAACCTGAAATTTCGAATTAGCAAAATGCTAATTTGAATTAGTTTTTAGGTCTAGTTGCACTAATTCGAATTAGCTTAGTTTGAATAAACTAATTCGAATTAAGTTAGTTCAGATTAGTGCTGTAGTGTAGACATACCCTCCTACTTCCCTAGGCAACCCATCCCAGGGCTTCCCCACCCCCCTAGTGAAATAGTTTTTCCTAATATACAAACTGGACCTCTCCCACAGCAAATTGAGACCATTGCTCCTTCTTCTGCCATCCGTCCTCAATCTTCTACCACAACACTCCTGCACCATCCACACAACCGCAAATCTGTGTACCGAGCCCATCAAACTCCCAACCTCCCTGCCCTGAGCCCCTCACACACCCCAACACAAACTCCTGCTGCACCCTCACAGCCACAAGGCTGCGGCTTGCTCAACCAGAGCCAGATCCAGGCTTCCCTGCAGAGCCCCCTGCCTGCCAGCAGGACCAGGAAAAAACCCGCAAATACACTGGAACAACCACAAATGGAATGCAATTTTCAGTAACCACACACATGCGAGCGTAGCTTTGTGCTCTTCCTGTGTGTAAATCCCTGGGCACATGTGTGTCTGTTACTGCACGTGTCTCACTGCATGTGTGTCTGTTACTGGATATCATAGTATCATCGACTCCTAGAACTGGAAGGGACCCTATGGCAGCACCAAGCACTTCTAGCCCATCCCTGACAGGCGTCTGTCCAACCTGCTCTTAAATATCCCCAGGGATGGAGATTCCACAAGCCCCTTCGGCAACTTAGTCCAGTGTTGAACCACCCTGACAGGTAGGAAATTTTTCCTAATGTCCAACCTAAACCTGTCAATGTGTGTGTCTGTCTCTACATGCGTCACTGTGTGTTTCTGTTTTTGCCTGCGTGTCACTGTGGGGGATGGATGTGGGGGGGCCAGGAGCGTGTCTGGGAGAGGGGAGTTCAGACCTGTCCCATTGACTCCATGCAGGACCCATGTGCCCCATTCCTGCTCTGGCTTCATTCACTGGCTCAAGCTCATTGGGGGAGGGGGCTGCGGCTGGGGCCTGGGGGATTAGGGTCATTGGCCCAGGCTGTGTGTGTGGGGGGGAGGTGGATGAGGGCTCTGTGTTCCAGGGTCATTGGTTTGGCTGGGGGAGGGGCTCTAGTTGGGGGCTGCTCAGGGTCCCATGGAGAGACAAACTGCGGGATGTGGAGGCAGTACCCCACAGCAGCAGGAGGGGTGTCAGAAGTAACGGCCTTACAAGGGTCTGTGGTGGAGCGCCCAGCCCTGTACAGTTCGGCCCTGAGGCCTAGTCCAGGCTCTGGGAGGATTCGCTTCCTACCCCGGCCCTCTGGCCGACGGAGATCCCGCCTGCAGGTGCTCGGCTGGCGGCGGCAATGACGTTGGCAGTCCCGACATCTGGAGCAGCAGCGACGGGGGCATCAACAGCGGCTGGACGGGCTGCCCACCGTAGTCGGCGTTGCTGTCGAGCTCGGCCCGGGGACTGTAGCGGCGGAGGCAGCTGGCCTGGCTGGGGCTTCAGAGGCCGGGCAGGAGTTCCTCTCCCGCCCCCACCCCCGGAGGCCAGCCACGACTGAGCTGTCTCCCTGGCTTTTATACCTGGCCCGCAGTTGGAGCATGCCCAGCACTGCTGTGGGGGCGGGGCCTGCTCAGCCCAGCAGTCCAGTTCGCTCCTCCCTTGGTCAGTGCGGGGCTGGACGGCCCCATCACAGGGTCACACAAAGGTGCCCCAGGCCAGAGGGGACTCTCCACACTCAGCCACACACTCAGCTGTGTCTGCAGGGATTGTCTCTCCAGTGCCGTGATGCAGCTGCATCTGGGGTGGGGCACAGGGGTTGTTTGCCTCAAGTTTTAGTGTCCTTCAATCTGTGTTTGCAAGGGGATGGCTGGCCCCATGGAGCTCAGAGTCATCAATCCCAAGGCCTGCAGGGACCTCCGAGTCCCTCCTGTCTGGCCCACTCGAGTGCCCAGGCCTGAGAGCCCCACAGTGTGCCCTGGCCCCAGCCCCTCTCTCCTGGCCCCACTAGAGCGGATGGTGCTGTGCAGACTGCCCGAGATGGGAATCCCCCGGTATCCCGAGACCAGATGTTCTGTGTTCCCCAAACATCTGTCCTTCTTCCCAGCCTGCATCTTTCCGGTGTCAGCTCCAGCCAGCGGGTCCAGCTCTGCCTTTTCCAGGGAGTGCACGGAGCCCCCGACAACGTTCTCTCTCATTTTCCCATCCACAGACATAATCATTTTTGTTCTGTGCACCAAGGCATGTGCGGACGTGCACCACCAGTAACACATGCTGCCTCCTGTGGGTGCTCTGCTGATCAGCTGAGTGGCACCTGAATCTCGCCTGAGTGGCTGCCCATGCACACACACAGCTTCCAGGGCACACTGGCCCCTGACTCTGAAATCTGCTCCCAGGTAGGTACCCAATCAGGGCTCCTCTGGGCAGAGACACTGAGTCCACAGAGCTCCTTCAGCCTCCTCCTGCCCAGCAGGTTCCTAGTCCCAGAGTGCTTCTTGTACCCCTCTCTGGCCCCTCCCGTGGCAGTGCAGACGCCCAAGCTGGGCCACGACTGGGCTCACTCAGGCCCCCCACAGAGGTGATTCCCCCTTCCCTGCCGACCCTGCCCATGCTGGGCATCCCAGAACGCAGCCTGGCCTGACGGAGGGTAGCAGTGCGGGGGGAGGGCAGGAGTGGGGCACAGGAGGAACTGGGGGTTTCACACCCTCCCCCGCTGGCCAGGGCGTGAAGCAGAGAGTGGGGGAGGCCAGGCCAGGCTGCTCCCACTCCGGGTGCGGAAAAGAGAAGAGTCCCGGTCACCACTGACACGACAGCTTCACTTCTGCCTCAGCCCCTGACACACACACTCCGCACAGCATCCCCCGCCCCACGGCTCCCCCATGGCGCTCCGGCTCTGGCTGTGAGTGCTTGGCGAGTGCGTGCACCTTCACAGGGCTGGGGAGTGTGTGTGTGTCTGTCCCTGTGTTTGTGTATGTGTTCTGTGTACACTGTGTGTGCATGCATCTCCGTGTGTGTGAATGCATGCTTGTGCCCCGTGTGTGCATTTGTGGACATCTCTGTGTGTCCACGTGTCTCTGAGTGTGTTCCTGTGTATATTTGTGTGTCCCTGTGTGTGCTTGTGTGGCCGAGTGTGTGTTTGTGTATGTTGGTGTGTCCCTGTATGTATGTGTACACTGTATTTGTATTTTTGTGTGTCCTTGCATGTGTGTATGTGTGTCTGTGTGTGCACTGTGTGTGTGTGCGTGTCCTTGTACGTGCATGTGAATGTGAGTGAACATCTCCGAATCTTTCCGTGTCTCGCCAAAGATGTTTGTGTTTGTGTCCCTCCATGTGTTCTCCACCTGTAGGAGTAGTTAGACACAGGGGGTTGTTTGCAGACAGGGTTGCGGGGAGGTGGTGGAACCTCCATCCCTAGAGGTTTTTAAGTCTCTGCTTGACAAAGCCCTGGCTGGGTTCATCCTAGTTTGGATTGGTCCTGTGTTGATAAGGGAGCTGGACTCGATGACTCCTGAGGTCTGTTCCAGCGCTTGGATTCTATGATTCTATGACAGGAGGTGTAATGGGGATAGATAGATAGACAGACAGACAGTCAGACAGACAGGCGGGGGGTACACAAGGACAGACAGATAACTAGATAGATATTGGCAGTGTGTTGGCACACAGTTGGCCGCAGGAGATCAGAAAGAGGAGTTGGCTGGGGTCGTGACTCTCACTGGAAAGCACCGGCGGGCGGGAGGGCGGGCGAGGGAGAGGAGCTTTCACGCTGACACAGAGCTCTCCGGCAGGCTGGGAAACGGACTCCCAGCCCCACAGCTAAACCCAGGGCGATGCAGACAGGTTACCCCGGCGTTAGCCCAGATTGCCAGGAACCAGCCAAGGGGACATGGCCAGTTAACAGTCACAGGGCCAATAGCCATGACGCCAGCATCGCTAGATGCTAGGACTCCTGTGGGCTTTCTACACCCCCTGGGTTTATGGCTTATTCCTGCAATCTGCAGCCTAGGGGCCCTGCCTTTGTCCTGCCGGCCTTATGGGCCACTTCTCCCACAGAGCCCTTGCAAGCTGGGTTAGCTCCGGCCACACAGTCTGCTGCCCCTGCAGTTAGCCATGCGGCTGGGCCCTTTCCCAGCTTGTCTCTCTCCCTGCACAAACTGGGCCAATACGAGATCCCCCGGCCCTGTCCCTGAGAGGATTAATGGCTGGGCTGGCTGCGCGGCCCTGGGTAGGGTTGCCAGCATTTGGTACTGAACCGGACACTCCGGTAGTTGGACTTTGTGTCTGGTAAACAAATAGAGAAACTACTGGATGTATAAGTGTCCGGTATTTTCCAATTAAGGGAGTTCTTCTGCTTTTCTCTGTGCCCAAAGGAAGAGGTACATGGAACAGGTAAATAAACCTGACAACCAGTTTAGAACAGGTGCCTGCATTTAGCCAGCTCAGGTGGGCTGGGGTTTGATTGGAGCGGTATCTGGTAGCTCCACCTCTCTGGTGTCCATTCCAGCTCTGCCACAGACTTGCTGCCTGACCTTGCTTTAAAAATGGTGGTAAAATATTGTAGAAAACTTCATTAAGATTTTTTTTCCATAAACAACTTTTTCTATGCATTCTGTTGCCCTCTGCTGGATGGCATCAGAACTGCATGTGTGTGTCATAGTGCCTATACAACTAACAGCTAATAGGTACTGTCCAGTAGTTTAAGACTTGGGGCATTTGGAAAAGGAAGGGGAGCGATGTGTGTGGGGGGGGTGTATTGTTGCCCTCTACTGGACGAACTCTACATGAGCAAAGCGGACAGGAGCTGCAGACAGGGGAGTTTGAGAGGGAGGTTGCCAGAGGGAGGCCTACGATGGTCAGGAAGACCCGCAACACTTGTGCCAGCACTGCTTCTGTCTCCTCCACCTGCACCTGAAGCCAGACAGAGCGCCTGCACATGGATGCCTCTCCCCAGATCCTGGTGTGGTTTTGCAGGGACTGTGGATTGCAATTCCCACGTATTGATATCCAGGCTGGGGAGATCATCCAGTGCGAAACGTGCCTGCTGGTGGAATCTCTCAGGCAGCAGGTGGCAGAGCTACAGGACGAGGTGACTAGATTGAGGAGCAACCGCATCCATGAGAAATTCCTGGACTGTGTTCATGAGGAGACAGCTGAGGTAGCTGTCCCTGTACACAGGATTGTGGACACACCACTGGTGGAGGAGGAGACGACTCAGGGTGGACAGTGGCAGCTGGTTACTTGTGGCAGCAGGCACTGCTCCACCCCTGCTCCGAACCCTGCCTCCGTGGTACTAGGAAACCATTATGCTCTTCTTTATACAGGAGATAAGCAATCACCCCCCACACCGGAGGAGGAGAAGCCCTGTACCCTTAAGGAGGGGAGGTCTGCTGCCACCACTGGGAATAGGAAACGTAGGGTAGTGGTGGTCGGAGACTCTCTTCTGAGGGGGACGGAGGCGCCCATCTGTCGCCCTGACATTTCATCTCAGGAGGTATGCTGTCTGCCGGGGGCCCGTATCTGAGATGTTACGGAGGCATTGTCGAGGATTATCCGGCCCTCTGACTACTGCCCATGCTACTCATCTATGTGGGCACTAACGATACTGCGAGGTGTGACACTGAGTGGATCAAAAGTGACTCCAGGGCTCTGGGAGTACGGGTGAAGGAGTTTGGAGTGCAGGCTGTATTCTCTTCGATCCTTCCTGTTGAAGGTAGGGGCCCGGGCAGAGACAGGTGCATCCTGGAGGTGAATGCCTGGCTGCGAAGATGGTGTCGCCAGGAGGGCTTTGGCTTCCTCCACCATGGCATGCTATTCCAGGAAGGACTGCTAAGCAGGGATGGCGTCCACCTTTCGAGGAGGGGGAAAACCCTATTTGGACACAGAATGGCTAACCTAGTGAGGAGGGCTTTAAACTAGGTTTGAGGGGGACAGGTGAGCAAAGCCCACAGGTAAGTGGAGAACATGGAGACCTGGGAGATGGGTCGGAAATGGGAGGGAGCGTGGGCTACAATGGCAGAAAGAAAGGAGGGTCAGGGCAAACCTGGGAGGCAAGGTCAATTCAGGATCTTAGATGCCTATAAACAAATGCGAGAAGTATGGGATATAAGCAGGAAGAACTGGAAGTGCTATTAAATACGTACAATTATGACATTGTTGGCATTACAGAAACATGGTGGGCTAATACACATGTTTGGAATGTTTGTATGGAAGGGTACAGCTTGCTCAGGAAGGATAGACAGGGAAAAAAGGAACGAGGTGTTGCCTTGTCCATTCAAAATGAACACACTTGCAGTGAGGTGGAGATGGACATAGGAGACGGAAGTGTTGAGAGTCTCTGGGTTAGGCTAAAAGGGATTAAAAAGAAAGATGATGTCATTCTAGGAGTCTACTACAGGCCACCTACCCAGGTGGAAGAAGTGGATGAGGCTTTTTTTAAACAAGGAACAAAATCATCCAAAGCCCAAGATTTGGGCTTACAAATAGGGAGGAACTGGTTGAGAATTTAAAAGTGGAAGGCAGCTTGGGTAAAAGTGATCATGAAATCATAGAGTTCACAATTCTAAGGAAGGGTAGAAGGGAGAACAGCAAAATAGAGGCAATGGATTTCAGGAAGGCAGATTTTGGTCAGCTCAGAGAGCTGATAGGTAAGGTCCCATGGAATCGAGACTGAGGGGAAAAACAACCGAGGAGAGTTGGCAGTTTTTCAAAGGGATATTGTTAAGGGCCCAAAAGCAAGCTACTCCCATGTGTCAGAATGATAGAAAATATGGCAAAAGACCACCTTGGCTTAACCACGAGATCTTGCATGATCTAAAACTAAAAAAGGAGTCATATAAAAAATGGAAAGTAGGACAAATTACAAAGGATGGATATAGGCAAACAGCACAGGAATGCAGGGGCAAGATTAGAAAGGCAAAGGCACAGAATGAGCTCAAACTAGCTATGGGAATAAAGGGAAACAAGAAGACTTTTTAGAAATACATTAGAAGCAAAAGGAAGACCAAGGAGAGGGTAGGCCCATTGGTCAGTGAGGAGCGAGAAACACTAACAGGAAACTTGGAAATGGCAGAGATGCTCAATGACTTCTTTCTTTCGGTCTTCCCCGAGAAGTCTGTAGGAATGCCTAACATAGTGAATGCTAGTGGGAAGGGGTAGTTTTAGAAGGTAAAATAAAAAAAGAAAAAGTGAAAAATCACCTAGAAAAGTTAGATAGATGCCTGCAAGTCATCGGGGCCTGACATAATGCATCCTAGAATACTCAAGGAGCTGATAGAGGAGGTATCTGAGCCTCTAGCTATCATCTTTGGAAAATCATGGGAAGACAGGAGAGATTCCAGATGACTGGAAAAGGGCAAATATAGTACCCATCTATAAAAAAGGAAATAAGAACAGCCCAGGAAACTACAGACCAGTTAGTTTAACTTCTGTGCCAGGGAAGATAATGGAGCAAGTAATGAAAGAAATCATCTGGAAACACTTGGAAAGTGGCAAGGTGATAGGGAACAGCCAGCATGGATTTGTAAAGAACAAATCATGTCAAACCAATCTCATACCTTTCTTTAGTAGGATAACAAGTCTTGTGGATAAGAAAGAAGCGGCGGATGTGGTATACCTAGACTTAAGTAAGGCATTTGATACGGTCTTGCATGATATTCTTATCAATAAACTCGGTAAATACAACTTAGATGGGGCTCCTATAAGGTGGGTGCATAACTGGCTGGATAACTGTACTCAGAAAGTAGTTATTAATGGTTAACAATCCTGCTGGAAAGGCATAACAAGTGGGGTTCCGCAGTGGTCTGTTTTGGGACTGGATCTGTTCAATATCTTCATCAACAATTTACATATTGGTATAGAAAGTACGCTTATTAAGTCTGCAGATGATACCAAGCTGGGAGGGGTTGCGACTAATCTGGAGGATAGGGTCATAATTCAAAATGACCTGGAAAAATTGGAGAAATGGTCTGAGGTAAATAGGATGAAGTTTAATAAAGACAAATGCAAAGTGCTCCACTTAGAAAGGAACAATCAGTTTCATACATACAGAATGGGAAGCGAGTCCGGCAGAAAGGGATCTAGGGGTTATAGTGGACCACAAGTTGAATATGAGTCAGCAGTGTGATGCTGTTGCAAAGAAAGCAAACATGATTCTGGGATGCATTAACAGGTGTGTTGTGAGCAAGACAGGAGAAGTCATTCTTCCGCTCTACTCTGCGCTGCTTAGGCCTCAATTGGAGTATTGTGTTCAGTTCTGGGCACCGCATTTCAAGAAAGATGTGGAGAAATTGGAGAGGGTCCAGAAAAGAGCACCAAGAATGATTAAAGGTCTAGAGAACATGACCGATGAGGGAAGGCTGAAGGAATTGGGTTTGTTTAATTTAGAAAAGAGAAGATTGAGGGGGGACATGATAGCAGTTTCCAGATATCTAAAAGGGTATCATAAGGAGGAGAGAGAAAACTTGTTCATCTCGGCCTCTGGGGATAGAACAAGAAGCAATGGTCTTAAACTGCAGCAAGGGAGGTTTAGGTTGGACATTAGGAAAAAGGTCCTAACTGTCAGGGTAGTCAAACACAGGAATAAATTGCCCAGGGAGGTTGTGGAATCTCCATCTGTGGAGATATTTAAGAATAGGTTAGATAAATGTCTGTCAGGCCTGGTCTAGACAGTATTTGGTCCTGCCATGAGGGCAGGGGACCGGACTTGATGACCTCTCGAGGTCCCTTCCAGTCCTAGTATTCTATGACTCTATGATTTATGTATGTATCATATGCCCCATAGTGCTAACAGTTAAGGGGAATTCTCCTCTAGCTCACGCCTGGCATTTTCTAAAGTAATACTTTAGGTGTGTGTGTGAGAGAGAGAGAGAGAGAGAGCAAGAGCCTGGGTGCTCCCTCATGTCTCCTCCCCATCCTGATCTGCTTGGCTTCAGCGCAGGAAGGAAGTAGTGCATGCTGAGTGTAGTTGACATCAGGTGGAAGCAGGGGAATGGAGGGGTAGTGGGGCTAAGTAACAAGAGCACGTGGCTTCTTTTCCTGTAGACAGAGGGGCAGGGACTCGGTTGAGCTGTATAAATCAGATGCCGCTCCATGCCTCAGTTTCCCCCTTCATACAATGCCGATGACACCGAGAGTGTTTGTAAAGTGCCTTGTTGTTAGCCCATGGGGCAGAGGGAAAAACTCGGGCAAAGAAGCAGACTGAAGGGTGGTAGAACCCCAACTAGGCAGCGCTGGTTCCACTACATCATGCTGCTTACCCAGTCTGAGGAAGAGATGATTTCTGGGTTCCCCCTGTGTGTGTGCGTGGGGGCGGGGGGGCAGGGCTGAGGTTTCCACGTCCATAGGCAGGACTGCAGAGATTTCTCCATGCCCGCTCCTATTGGGAATGTCGGGGGAGATTTCGCTGGGGGCCGAGGTACTGGGAATTCCCCAGCTCCCCTGAGTGCGGCAGCTCCCCACAACCGTGGCCCCCGACACCACTTACCCTCCACGTTCTTCTGGGCGCTGGGTGCTGCAGGGAGCGTCTGACCCCCCCGGCTCAGCTCCGGCTCAGGGCGGGAGGACTCCAGCCGGGTGCTCGCTCCCTCTCGGCCTGCGGCTGGACAGGACACAGCAGGGAGCGGTGACCCCGTCTCCCATCGCAGCCTGGCCCTGGGAGCTGGGCCCGATGTGGGAGGGTGCAGAGGGAGCCCCTCACCAGCCATGGAGAGAAGCCAGGGGGGAGGGAGAATTGACCATAAGCCCCGTACACCCTGTTCCACCCGGGTCTGGCAGAGGGAGGGTCTGTCCGTGAGGCACAGACTGAAAGTTAGTCAGCGATGTGGGTTGTTACCGGATTTGCCCAATACTCTGGGGTATGCTCATTTATCAGGGTTACTCTTATGGCACTGGGGAAAGGTTCACCTTTCTATCAGTGTGCTGGTTGTGCTTACTTGTGCTCTCATATGGACCTGAATTCTCCCTGCTGCCAATTCCCCCTCCCACTGGAGCTCTTCTGCAGGAACTAGGTTCCTCAGGATGGGGGTCTTCCCACCTTAGTAACACACAGACACTCACACCCACTGCCAGAGCACGTCTGAGAGGACTGGGTAATCAGCACTCACAAGCTGACCCCCTCATATGTCCCTGGACTCAGCTGGCTGGGTTTAACAGCAAGGCCACGCTGCACCCTCATGTGCCTTTGGACTCAGAGGGCTGGATTAAACAGAACTTTAAGCTGCCATCCTCATACGCCCCCAGGCTCAGCACCCCCTATCCCCACTTTCACACCACAATCATTCACTGGTAAACCACACGATGAGCAAACCCCACAGGATTTTGGGCACTACAGGGATCTTTAGCTTGGGTACAAGAAGCGTTGTTGCAAAGCGAATGGGGAAGCCAAACAACACCCCTTAAGGAACAGTGAGCAAAAGAGAAAGGAAGAGAGAGAAGCAAGCAGCTTAACAATGGAAGTTATTGATTTCTGAGTAATGAATAGATAGCAAAAGGTTACAATATTAAATCTAAATTGAAACTGATGACAAATGTTAGGTAACCATATAACAGTTTACATAGGGCAGGGTTAGGAGGCTATTTTTAGAGAGGTCCTTGATGGGAGGGAGAGGGAGAGAGAGAGAGAGACCTCACCACTCCATGGAGCTTGCACTGATCGGGGTTCCCAGATGATGATGGTAGCCGGGGTCCAGAGGGCAGGAGACAAGCAGAAGAGAGCCCCCAGCACGATCAGACAGGAGATGAAGACGTCTCAATGGAACTGATGCAGTTTAAGTCCAGGTATCAGAACAGTTTTTCTTGGGGCAAGGATAGGCGTTTTTATAGGGATAGTTCAAAGAGAAAGAGGAGAGACAATCGAGATGGATCACCCCTGGTTATGGGTGATGTTCCTTGAACGAGCTCACAATGCAACTAGGCAGTTTCGGTATTTTAGATGTCAATAGGATCGTTACTAGAATTGGTCTGATAATGACTAATTTGGGTGTGAGCAGGCCTGGGTTCATTCGCATGTGGAGCAGGGATTTCCCACCAGGCAGTGCTTCTCTGCTTTCGGTATCCCATAGTTCACTGCGGTTCCTGCCTTGGAAGAGCCGCTCTCCATTCTGTATGCTAATGAGATGTCCCTCTGTTCCATCTTTCATGCAAATGAGGCTGGGGTGTTTCCTTAATTGTATCACCCTTGTCTGAAGCAGTTTAGGTGTGTCTTCCCTGGCCTTCTCATCGCTCTGTCTTTGATTCTAGCGGAGGCCTGAGGGAGGGGGATGGTTTCCCATGAATGTCACTCCCTGGCTCCCCAAGAGCACAAGGCTGACAGGTGACCACGTTCTGGTTCCCCAAGAATCACAGAGCTGGTGGGTAACAGGGTTCGGAGGTGGAAAGGGGGCTCTCTGTGTGGGGCACAGACTGGAAGTCACGGACATGGGATAGGTGCTGGAAGGATGGGCTCTCTAGGGCACAGACTGGCAGTTAGTCAGGGATGTGGGGCAGAGGCTGGCAGAGGGGGGCTCTGTCTGTGGGGTACAGACTGGCAGTTAGGGACGCGGGAGAGGGGCTGTTAGAGGCTGGCTCTGTGGAAACTGACTGGTAGTTAGTTAGGGACGTGGGGCAGTGGGGGGCTGGTATTCAGATACATGGGGAGGGGCTGGCGGGGGGGTTCTCTCTTTTGGGGCGCAGACTGGCAGTTCTCCGGTATTTGGAAATTGGCTGGCAGAGGAGGCTCTGTCTGTGGGGCAGAGACTGGCCATTAGTCAGCTTCATCGGGGAGGGATGTTTAGAGGGGGGCTCTGTGGGAAATGACGGGCAGTTAGTCAGGGACGTAGCGCAGAGGCTGGCAGAGAGGGGCTGTTTGTGGGGACAGACTGGCAGTTAGTTAAGGAAATGGGGGAGGGGATGACAGAGGGGGGCTCTGTGGGGCAGAGACTGGCAGTTAGTCTGGTACATGGGGAGGGGCTGGCAGAGGGGCTCTGTCTGTGGGGCACAGACTGGCAGTGTTTCAGGTCCATGGGGAGGTTGATGACCGATAATAGGAGACTAGCTGGTCTCGTGTGGGTGTCTGGGTGGGGAAGTTTCTAGGATGCGGAAGATGGGCAGTGGGATTTGGACGGGGTGGCACAGGCAGTGGTGGGCTGTGTGTGCACTGATGATACAGGACGCAGAGGTAACGGGTAGAAAACCTTCACACCTGGCAGCTGGACCAGCCGATGTGGTTTCTGGTGCTTCCTTTGAGCATCCCCTGCAGGAGCAGGTAGGGGCTGTTTGTATTCACTAATCTGATGATGATGGTGATGATGGAAATGTTGCGGTTCAGACGAGTGTGTGCAACACAAACGCCCAGGAGAAACCACGTCCTAGTCCCAGTGCCCAAGTGCACCCCTCACATCCCTCTTTTAGCCTCTAGGCCTTGTGCTACTGGGAACCTCTCCTGGGACCCCACTCTCTGCACCTGTTCAGAGTCCTAGAATCACTGGGCTGGAAGGGACCTGAGGAGTCAGCTAGTCCTGGTCCTGCTCAGAGCAGGACCCAGCCCAACTCAGTCATCCCAGCCAGGCCTTTGTCCAGTCTGGCCTTCAAATCCTCTCAGGACAGAGATTCCCCCACTTCCCCAGGCCTCCCGTTCCACTGTTTCCCCAGCCTCAGTGACATCGTTTCCCCTAATATCCACCACACAGCTCCCCAACTGACACTCAAGACAGTCGCTCCTTGGGATCCCCTCTCTGGCCATGGAGAGACCCTCTTAGGCCCTCTGCCTTGCCTGCATCCTCTGCCTTAGCCCACCCCCGGCACAACTGGCTGTGAGCCCCAGGCTGGACCTCCCTCCTCAGCCCTCGCTATGGTCAAACAACAAATAGCCTGGTAGCACTTGAAAGACTAATAAAACCTGTAGATGATCGGGGGCTGGGGGGTGTATCAACCCTGCCCTGACAATCAGCCCCCCAGTCCTGCTGGGCCTGCTGCCAGAGGGAGTGGAGTATACAAAACTCTGGAGCCGCTCAGGCCGGGCCGACTGCAGCAGGAGGAGGATGCTCAGGGAGCTCAGGGCCCAGGGGATCCGAGCTGGCAGGAGCCTCCAGTAGCAGCCATGGCCAGGGAGACCCTCGGACGGGACGGGCCCACAGGCCGCGTGAGGGAAGAGACACCACGGCTGCTAGGAAGGTGCCCAGGGTGGGGATTGTTCCTGGGGGTTCCCCAGTGCTGAGCTGCTCCAGACAATTCTTTCCCCGCCGTGTGGCTGGGGGCGCCGGCCAGGACACTCCTGCTCTGACTGATACCGTGTCTCGGGGTGGGAAGGGCTTGTCAAGGGATCAGAGGTGCAGAGCCCATGGGGGTTGGGTGGATGCGGCTGCCCCCCTCTGCAGAGTCCCGGACTGGGTTCAAGTCGTGCAATGGGGGATTCTCCATCCCTTGACATCGCTGAGCCGTGACGTGAGGGTGTCAGTAACACAGCCAGGGCGAGTGGGGCTGGGGCCAGAGGGGTGGGGAGATTCTGGGGCCTGCAAGGTGCGGGAGCTCAGCCCAGATGACCAGATGCTTCCTTTGGACCTTCAAGTCTGAGCCCATGAGACCGGCCTTTGGGCTGCTCTGGGACTCCTGACCCCAGCTCTGACCCACAGCCCCTGCTTTGAATGCTAGGCATGACTGCTCCAGCCAGGAGTCTGGGAGGGCTTTGCCTGGAGAGGGGCTGATGTCATGGCAACAGAAACACTCCTTCTGTGCCTGTGGGCTCCATCCCAGTAAGGGGGCTCTGCTGGCACCGCTCTGTCCCACAGGCCCTGGAGTGCAGCCTCCCCCTTAGCTGTCATGGGAAAAGTGGATCAAGTCCTCAGGTTTGCAGGGAATGGCTGAGACCGACCCGAGCGTGCGCTTAAGGCCCAGAAAGCAAAGCTCATCAAATCAATGGTTGGTTTATTTCTCCTCACTCTCTTCATCTTAAACCAGTCGCACAATTGTTTTGCTTGGCTGCTGCTGTTGCTCCACCTGAGGTGGGTGGAGATTTTGGCATGGGGGGAGCATCTCTCGGATACCACGAATCACTTCTGCTCTTGCAGGCAATGCAGGATGAGGCCGCAGGGACTCCGGAGTCAGCGGGAGGCTGGATACATCTGGGCTGGCCCCAGTGGCCGGCAGACACAGAGATTTGGGCCTGGCTGAGCAGCAGGTTTCTTTCCACACCCGTCTCTTCCCAGGAGTCTCTGGCCACTCCCTGCTGAGGGCGGAGCTGCCGTGGGAGCCCTGCCCTGGCCCTGGGCGTTCCTGGCCAGGCCCTCCCTTTGCTCCTCCACTCTGCATCCAGGCAGATCTCTGAGTTGGGGAAACCTCCCCTGAGAACCTACCACCTCCGTGGAAGTGGTGGGAAAGGGGCTGCCAGGAACTCCTGGCCGTGGTGGCCCTCGGGGTCGTAGAGGAATCCCCTAGTGCAGCGTTTCACCCCCTGGGGGTTCCTGCCCAGAAGGGGGCGGCATGACGAGGGCAGGAGGGTCGCAAACGGGGGCACCAGCCGTTTGGGCTTTCCCAGCCGTAGCCTCGTCTTCAGTCCCCAGGTCCCCATCCCGGCAGAGTTTGGAAATAAGAAGAAATGTCCCTGATCTCTCCTGGCCTCCCAAGCTGGGCAGCTAGAGTGGCAGCTGCTCTCTGCCGCCCAACCTGGCCAGCAGCGGCGCAGACGGAAGGGTGGCAACGGCATTGCTGCCTCCACTTCCTCCCGCGCTGCTGCTGCTGCTGGCACTGACTTCACAGCTGGGATCCCGCTCGCTCTGGCCACCCAGCTTGCAAGGTAGCCATGTCACCAGCAGCGGTGCAGAGGAAAGGATGGCAATGGCAGGCCACACCCCCTTCCTTCTGCGCTGCTGCTGGGAGCGGAGCTGCCCTCCGAGCTGGGCACCTTCCCTGTGGCCACTGCTCTGTGGTCCCCCAGCGGAGAAGGCAGCCCTACCAGCAGCAGTGCGGAAGGAAAGGTGGCAACAACATGCCAGGCAACACTGCCTACTGCGCTGCTGCTGGGGGCGCGTTGACTTCTGAGCTGGGTGACCCATCAGAGACCACCCCTCACTCGCTGCTCAGTGGGGCCCCCTCCAAACTGGGTCCCACAACAGCAGCCACTGCTCTGCTGCTGCCCAGATCCAAAGGCAGTGCCACCACCTGCAGCGGCACAGAAGGAAGGGCTGACATACCAGACCAGGCCTCCCTTCCTCCTCAGCTGCTGCTGGCGGTGGTGCTGACTTTGCAGCTGGGCGTCCTGCCAGAATGGGCCACTCTCAGGCCACTCAGGGTGTGTCTAGATTACAGGGTTTTGTCGACATAAGTCCACTAAACTTTACAAAGTTGACAAAACTAGACCTTCGTCTACACTGCCGCTGAATTCTGTCGACACAACGGCGACAGAACTCAGCAGTTTTGTTGAGGGCTATAAACCTCATTCTACGAGGAATAACGCCTTTTGTCGAGAGAGTTCTGTCGACAGAAGGCGCTATTGCATCTACACTGTCCTTTGCCTCTACACTGTCATGTCGACAAAGCGGCTTGCTTTGTCTACAGATCTGGATGTAGTCTAGACGCTCTTTGTCGACAGAAGCTTTGTCGACAGTATCTGTCGACAAAGAGTCTGTCGACAAAAGCCTGTAGTCTAGACCTACCCTCAGTGTGGCAGGCAGGGCTGCCCCCAGCAGTGGCAGGGAAGGGAGGGTGGCAGTCGCAGACCTTCTGTGCCTCGGCTGGGGGCAGGAGGCCTTGGGCACATGGTGCCTGCGCTCTCTAGCTGTCCAGCTGAGAAGCGAGAGGCACGGCCAGCAGCGGCACAGCAGGGAGGGTGGTGATACCAGACCAGCTCCCCTCCCTCCTGCGCTGCTGCTCCCGGTGGGGTTGCCATCCAGGTTGGGCACCTGACCCCTTATAACTGCCCCCGCCTCCCCGTTAGTAGGCAGTGCCACTACCAGCAGAGAAGGGAGGCACCGCCTCACCAGGCCACCCTACCTTCTGCACTGCCGTCGCTGGCGCTGCCTACTCATGGGAAAAGGGCTGAAAAGGGGGTACTCCAAAGGAGCAGCGCCGCATGGAGATCGGGGTTACCAGGGGTCCGAGTCCCCTGCTGACTCCAGGCTCCATGCAGGTGCTTCCACTCTGAAATGCACAAGAGGCCTCAGGATCCTGTGCCTTTCAAAGCGGAAGGACACTCGTGAAGCGCAGAGTCAGTGGGACTTCCTGCTGTCCCTGGGCTGCACACGGAGTTCCGATTTTGAAGTGCACAGGAGGCCCTCCTGGGGCCCTTGTACATTTCAAAGTGCAGAAAGAGCTCATCGACTAGTCGAGCAGCCAATGGAAATTCTATTGACTCCTCGACTCCTCCATGAACGGTTATTTAACATCCTTACCCAGCAGCAGCGGCGCAGAAGGCAGGGAGGCAAAGCTGCAGCAGCCCACCTGCCTTCTGCACTGTTACCGGAGACAACACGGATTGTGCAGCTGCCCGGCCAGCGTGAGAGGCGGCGCCGTCGCCAGCGACGGCAGAGAAGGACGAGGGCAGCACCGTCCAGGGCCGCCCTCCCTTTTTGCTAGGGATGTCAGACAGGGAATCATCGAACAAACATGTCACTGCATCAAACTGTAGCAATTCCACGATTATTCGATAGCCCCTGGGGCCTCAGTCACCGGCATCCCACACAGCAGACAGAGGCTGCACGGGCATCCCACACAGCAGCCTCTGTGCGACGAGAGCATGTGCCAGCCCCGGACAGAGGCTGCTCTGCAGCAGCCTCCTCTGGAGTGTGAGAGGCAGGAGCAGGCAGCTCCGCAGAACTGGTGCTCACGGAGAACTAGATTTTAAGTCAACTCCCCTCGAGCATCCCCCCCCCCCCCACTGCCTCTATGTGAGACAGCAAGGGAGGAAAGGGGTCTCCATGGAGCTGGCATGTGCGGAGAGCTGGCTTAGAAGATAATTCCCCGTACATCTCATCTCATCTCTGCCCTGCGCCCACGCTGATAGAGAGGCAGCAGTGGAGTGGGATGGGTGAGACGTGGTTCCATAGCAGCTGATACCCGTGGGGAGCTGTCTTAAAAGCTGCTTCCCGTGTGCACCAGCTCCCACCTGCCCCCTCCCCTCCATGTTGCTGCATCTCTAGGAGAGGCTGCAGTACGTGGTGGGGGCCAGGTAGCTCCACGAGGCAGCTTAAAAGCTGGATCCCCACAGACACCAGCTCCCACCTTCCCCCCCCCGCTTCCTGCCTCTGTTCCTGAGGCAGCTGGGGGAGGGGTGTGTGGAGTCGACAGGATTCACCAATAAGCCCAGACGTATCGGTTAATCGTGTAGCAGACTACACACGTTGACATCCCAAGTTTGTGCTGCTGCTGCTATCGGCGCTGCCCTCTGAAGTAGCCCCTGGCCAGTGGCACCCACTCTCTGGTCACCCAGGTTGGGAGGCAGGGCTGACACCCGCCGCGAGGCGGAAGGAAGTGCTGCAATCCCGCCCCTCCTGCACTTCCTCCTGCACCGCTCTTGGGAGCAGCACTGACTGCCGAGCAGGGGACCAGAGAGTCGTGGATGCTCCTGGGGCGCCCAGCTCGGAAGACAGGGCCACCGCCAGCAGTGGTGCAGAAGTAGCAGTGACACACCACACGGAGCCACCCTTCTTCTGTGCTGCTGCTGGCAGGGACGCCGTAGTCTAAGCTGGGCCCCCGGCCAGCAGCCACTGCTCTCCAGCCACCCAGCTCAGAAGGCAGCCCCACACCCAGCAGCACTGCCCCCTTCCTTCTGTTCTGTGGCTGGTGGTGGCGCTGACTTCCGAGCTGGGTGACCTGCCGGGGACCACTGCTCTAAAGCCACCCAGATCGAAAGGCAGCCCCACTGCCAGCAGCAGTGCAGAAGTAAGGGTGGCAATACCGGACCAGGCCTCCCTTCCTCCTGTGCTGCTGCTGTTAATGGGGCTGCCCCCTAACTGGATGGCCAGACAGTAGCCGCTGCTCTCCAGCCACTTAGCTGGGAAAGCCAGGAGAAATCCGACAGTTTTTAATATTTCCAAACATCTGCCCAGAGGAAGATTTGAGGGCCAAAGACGAGGTCATGGCTGGGAAAACCCAGGCGGCCAGTGACCCTGCTCGAGAGCCCCCAACCCCAGCCCTGTCACCCCCTTTTGGGTTGGGAGCCCCAGCTGGAGAAAGGCTGCACTAGGGGATTCCCCAATGACCCTGAGGACCAGCAGGGCCAGGAGTTTCTGGCAGACCCTTTCCTACAACTTCTAGGGAATACGTCGCAACTAGGACCCCATCGCGTCCCCCTGTAACCTCGCCCATTTCACAGCCAGAGCCTTTCCACGCTGCTCCCTGGCACACTCCCGGGGGTTTCCGTGGGAAATTTCCCGGATCTCTGCCCGGGCGGGTCCTGGCCCAAACTAGGATTGTGCGCGCTGGGGGTGGGGGACGTCACAAGAGTGCCAATTTCACTTCCCAGCAGCCTGTGGGGCAGGGCTAGAGCCGTTCCACCCTCACTTCTCCCTGCCCCTCAGGGTGGCTGTGATCTGCCCCCTCCGAGAGTGCCCGTGTTGGGGCAGGAAAACTCCTGTCCCATCCCGGCAGGGCCAGGAGAACAGCTGGTGCCCCAGGCCCCTCACCACGTGGGGAGCTCAGACTCCCCCCTTCCCCGTTGCATGTCTCCTGGCTGTGAAATGGGTGGGGCCCTATTCAGGTTCCGAAGGAACTATCCCCGACAAAGAGCAGGGGTGGGGAACCTTTTCTGGGTCGGGGCTATTGACCCACTGAGAAATCCATGGGGGGCTGCACACAAGTGAGAAACAGTCCCCCTCCCCTCCCCAGCATGGGCCCCCAATGCAGGGGGGAGCCCTGACCTTCAGGGGCCGGATCCCCGCAAGCCAGGGCTGCATCCGGCCCCCGTGCCTGAGGTTCCCCACCCCTGACGTACGGATCTGCACTGGATGGGAGTCTCTCTGGGAAGGGCCTGGCCAGGCCACGAGAGCCCAGGGCAGGGCTGCGAGGCGCCCTGGTTTCTGGGGCTTCTCTGCCCAGCTTCCTGGCTGAAGAGAACCGGCAGCCTGAGCTCGGGTCTGGGGGAAGCGGCGCGACGGGGAGGCCCCTCGGTCTCTTCCAGCTTCAGCAGGCCCCCGAGGTGCAGCCTCCGTCTGGACTCTCTGCCCTGGCCGGCCGGTTTCCTCCTTCGCTGCCCTGGTCCCGTGCGTGATCTCGCCTGGTCTTGGCTGCTGGGCCAGTTGTTTAGTCTTCAGTCTGTGCTGTGACATGCCCCGTCTCTGGGCTGGAATCGTCTCCGTCGGGTCACTGGGTCCAGGCCACCCCTGGTTCCGAGGTGACGGCAGCATCTCCCGCCACAAAGCCTGCGGGCTCCCAGCTTCCCTCTGGAAGAGTTTGTCTTCGGGCAGGGCGGCCTAATGGCCAGTTTGGCCCAATGGCCAGTTTCACCACTTTGCCCCTTTTCGAAGGGCAGTATGGCCCAATGGCCACTGTCAGTACCTTGCCCCTTTTCTAAGGGCAGTGTGGCCCAATGGCCAGTGTCAGTACTTTGCCCCTTTTCGAAGGGCAATGTGGCCCAATGGCCAGTGTCAGTACATTGCCCCTTTTCTCTGGGCAGTATGGCCCAATGGCCATAGTTCGTACCTTGCCCCTTTAGTCCGAGCAGTATGGCCCAATGGCCATAGTCAGTACCTTTCCCCTTTAACCAGGGCAGTGCAGCCCAATGGCTACAGTCCCTAAGCTGGCCCTGACTCACTGGGCTGTGCAGGTCTCTGTCCAGGGACAGGAGATGGGGGAGGGGTAGTTCCATGCCCGCCGGCGGGGGAGGGGCAGCTCCTTCTTCTCCCCTGGCGCCCGGCCCAGGTCCGGGTCGTGTCCGTGGCTCCAGTCCCGGCGTGAGCAGGAAAAGCTCCGACCAACGCTCTGACTCCGGCTGGCGGCTCCCTCCCCGCAGGCGTCACCTGCCCTGGAGCAGCCCCAGCCGAGCTGCGGGTACCTGGAGCCAGGCTCGGCGGGGGAGGGGAGGTGGTGCATCCCCGTGGCCGGGCTCCTCCTGTCGCAAGAGAGCAAGGGCCTGTCAGACGTGGGGCCCCAGGAACCAGGGGTGTCAGTGGGAGCTTGGCCCTGGGCGGCGCCTCTCTAGGGCCCCCCAGGGCCGGACCCCTCTGGCCTATCATTGCAGGAGCTGCTATAGCCTCCCGCCCCCCCCGCCCCATGCCAGCTGTTCCCCCACAGCATCCGGCTGCCCCAGGGCCCTGGCTGGGGCTGGGTCCCAGTGGGCGCATCCCTGCCCCACAGAAAAGCGGGCTCCTTGGTGCCTGGGGAGGGGCTGGTCCTACATGGAGCAGGGCGGGGGAGGGGAGAGGCAGACTCACTCTCCCGCGGGGCCGGGCCCAGAGGCTTTGGCGTGTTGCGACCGGGCTCCCATTTAGGGTTGCCAGGTGTCCAGTATTCTACCGGACGGGACGGTTTTCGGGCCCTCTGCCCGGTACGAACAGTCAGAACATACCGGACATGAGCAATGTCTGGTATTTTCTGGTTTTCCGGCTGGGCGCCCGACGGAAGCCTGGCGGGGGGAGGGGGAGTGGCTGGGAGGGGGCGCGATCGGCGCTGGGAGCCTCTGGTTGGTGTGACAATTTGGGGAGGAGGGGAAGCCCTGTCTGTGCTCCTGAGCGCTGGGCAAGCGCCTTGTGGAGCCGCAGCAGAACTCACTCGCGCTTCGCCAGGACCGTGCGCGGAACAGGCAGCGCCCTGGGATCTGCACATGCCCGGCTAAGTCCCACTCCCCTCCGGTCGATTCCCTCCCCCCAACCCCCTTCCGGCCAGCCGGTTCTCCCCCACTTCTCCTCCTGATATTTCCCGGCCAGCCCCGCTGCCCCCGCCAGCCTTGCTTCTGGAGGCTAGTTCTCCCCTCCTCCCCCCGATCTCCCCCAGCCAGCCCCGCTGTACCTAACCACTCCCCCAGCCCTCCATCCCACCAGCTGGTTCCCCCACCCCATCTCCCTCGGCCATCCCCGCTGTCCCCGACCTGCCCGCCCACCCCCGCCACGCCTCCTTCCCAGTGGCCGCACTCTCCCTCCCCCCTGCCTCCCGGCCAGCCCTGACTCCCTCCCGGCCCAGCCCCCCACCCTCATCTGAGATCAAGTGTGTCTGATAGTTTTTTTTAAACTCACCTGGTAACCCTACTCCCATTGCTGGGTGGGAGCCTGGGCGGGGTCATTTCCGCAGGGCCCCTGGCCTGGCATCTGCCGGCGTCTCTGCTCTAGAGGCCCGTTGCCCAGCAGGGTGTGTCACCTCCGGCACAGCAGCAGTGGACAGAGGGGTCAGGCCGGCCGGTGTCCTTGGCTGGGCACCCGAGGGACAGTGTCAGCTGGGCCCCAAGCTCCCTAGCGGGGGCTGTGCTGAGCTGGGATGGAAGGGAGGAGACAGTGTCCTGCTCCCAGCTCCCAACCCCCCTGGGCCAGGCGCCTCCCTCCCCACGTCCCTCTTCTGGAGCAACTGGGGAGAGGAGCTAACGAGACCCCCAGCTCCTGGGGCAAAGGGCGGTGTGCAGGGCCCTCCATGGGTACTTGCACCCCCAGCTCGTTTTGCAAGGTTTTGGACTTCTAGCCCCCTGCTTCCCGCCGGCTGCTTCCTTCCCTCCCCTCCCCGCTCCCAGTTCTCCCCCTGTCAACCCTGCTCCTGCTGACCTCCTCCCAGCCAGCCCTGCTTCCCGCTGGCCGGTCTCCCCCACCCCCGATCTCCCTGCGCCAGCTGCGTTCCCCCCATCCCCATCCCAGCCAGCCTCACTCCCCTCCCAGCTGGTCCCCCGCTTCCCGTTCTGAGATCACGTGTGTCTGGGATGTTTTTCAAACCCATCTGGTAACCCTTCCAGGGGGACAAGGAGGGGCCCAGGGCCAGAAAGGAACCTGGCTGGAGCCTGGGCCGGAACATGGCTCCTTATTGTCTCCGGCTCTCCCCTGAACCAGGAGAAGATGAACTGGGCCCAAGTTTGGCTCAGGCCCGGCTCTGACTCTGTCCTCCCCTGGGGTCACTCCCAGCCCGCAGCCCTGCCGCTGCCGGCCCTGTGGCCTGTGGGAGCCGCCTGCTCATCCCGGGGTCAGGGGGCCGGCTCAGAGGACACTCACCTCCAATGCCGGGTGCAGGGGGGCAATTACAACCGGGCTCTGCTGTTCCCTGGTGACTTGGCTCTCCCTTGGGACACTCTGGGCGCGATGCAGGAGCTGACACGCTGCGGGGGAGAGAGGTGGGGTAGGTCAATAGACCCGTTCCCAGCCTGTGCCAACGAGCCCCCATCCCCCCAGGGCTGGGCCCCGGTGCTCAGGGGAGCGAGTCAGATCCATTGGGAATGGCTCTTAGTAAGGGCCTTGTCTCTCCAGACTTGGACAATGTGGATGGATCCCATGGTGAGGGAGAGGGAAGTTGTGGGGGTGCGGGGTTGGATTTGAGGTTCTTCTTCCCAGAGCCAGCCAGGCCCTGATTTCAACTTCCATCTCCCAACCCTGTCCCTGAAGGAGGAAGGGCCCAACACAGCCCTGCCCAAGGGTCCCCAGTCTCCCCTTTCCCGACCCCACCAGCAGCGCTGAAGGAAAACAGCCTCCCCCTACTCGCCCATGCTCACCTCCCCGCATCGGGCGGGGTAATGGAGCAAGTGAGGGGCCAGCAGTGAGCCACCCTCGGCAGGCTGGGTGCGTGGGGCAGGTCGCACTTGCAGCCCTGCCGTGATTGGCTGAGGCGCCATGACATCATGGTTCCGGGGCTGCCTTCCTCCGGCACCAGGGAGAAAAGTGCCCCCTCTAGTTAGCGCGAGAGGGCGTCGTGGCGGGGCGGCCCCGGCAGGAGCGCTGGCCACTCGCCGCTCCAGTCGCCTTCCTGGCGTTGCTTCCACTGCCCAGCACCCACCAGCAGCGGAGCGGGAAATGCCCAAAGGAGCCTCCCGTCCATGAAGCAGACTCCGGCGCCTGGGGATAGTTTGCGCTCCTCTGACTGGCACCAGCCAGCTAAGCCCCACGTGCAGGGGGGCGCAGCAGCCTGATCTGCTTGGTCTGGCGGTGAGGAACTGCTGGAGGGGGCCTCGCCTGCCCCAGCTCAGAGATTTGGGGGGAAGAGGTGTCCCTGGCCTTGCCCTTTATCTTTCCCAGCTGAGTCCACGCGCATCCCCGAGGGACCTGTGCCACTTTCACCCCTTCCTCAGGGTGCTCCGATGTTTCTGCACGTGCTGCGAGGAGGGGACATGAGGGTTTGGTGGGGAGCGGGAAAGGAGACGGAGTTCGGTCAGTGGGGGGAAGTGGGAGAGGGGTGGGGACTGGGTCCAGTGGGGAGGGAAGGGGAGAGGAGTGATGGGATTTGACTGGGAGGGAAGAGAGGGCGCAGGGTGGATCACGTGGAGGATAGAAGCAGGGGCAGACTGCGTCCAGTCACTGAGGGGTAGAGTTTGCCTGGGAGGGGAGAGGAGGTGGAAACTAAGTTTGGTTGGTTGGTGGGTGGGGGGCGGGATCGGGAAGTGTGTGGAGAGGGATGTGTGTGGAGGGGACACAAGACGTAGGCTGGATTTGGCTGGAGGGCACTGTGGGAGTCAAAGAGCTGCAAGGTGAAACGGGTGCTTTCCTCCTCAGTGCCTACCCTGCAGTAGTTTGCAAGGTGAGGGAGGGGGGCGGTGTGTGGACAAAAATTTTTTTGCTTGGGACGTGTCAGCCGGTGGTCAGGGCAGTGAGTGGTGTGTGTGAGCTATACACCCGAGACTTTAACTGCTAGGAGTGGGGTCCCTTAGCAGTGGGCAACCTGGAGGAGGTTGACGGGTGCCCCAAAGAGTTTAACGTCCGTGTCTTTACTGCTAGGATCGGGATCCTTTGCAGTGGGCAGCCAACAGGCTGACAGACGCCCCAGAGTTTAACAGGGAGAGCTTTACACCTCAGACTTTGACTGCTAGGACACAAAGTCCCGTCGCAGTGGGCAGCCTGGGGAGGCTGAGAGGTGCCCCAACGGATCTGTCCCCTGGAAGCGACACGATCCAACGCTCAAGCTCTCCCTATATCTGTCCCTTATGACCAGCTGGAGTTCTTTTGTTTGTGTTCGGTTCGGGTACAGCAGCACGGGTTCAAGTCAGAAACTCAAACCACACTTGCTTATTTGTAGGAGAAAGAAAAGAAAGAAAACTTGGTTCAATATATATATTTAAACTTATAAAGTGAATGAGGGCACAATCTTATTTTCTTGTTTACAATAGAAGTGAAACAGGTTGATTAGAGAAACTTATAATAGAGTAACTAAATTAAAGTGTACACATAAGAAACACATTGCAGGTATAATTCTCACCCCTGCGTTCCAGACTTGGCGTGGCCAGCGTCTTTCTCTCAATCCCTCGGGAAGAAGTAGGGCGAGGCTGGGCGTCCCACAGACCTCGGGAGACAACATATACCTGCCAGCAGGTATAGATTGGAGCTCAAATGGGGTGGGCTACTAAACCCCTCTTTATACCCCTTGGGTCACGTAGGCTTCTTCCTGGTCTCAAGTGGCCAATTTAGGAAAAATGGCTTTGAATGCCAAGTTTCCCACGGAAGGGTGCAAAGCATAATTCACACCTGGGAAAATGCAGACAATGGGCACTCTAGTATGTGATGGGCGAAGATTCCTCTCCTGGGACAGTGTAGGCGTGTCAATAACTGGTGCTAGCCATCAGGGCAGCAGGAGGCCCTGGGTCGTCAGCTAGCCCATTTACTGTCTGGTTTCTGTTTATTAGAGTCAGGGACAAGCAGCACACCTGCATTCCCAGGGCATCAAAGGCTGACTGCCTTTCTCTTGCTCTCTGGGGGGGGGGGGGGAAACAAGATGGGGTTCATGTCTGGCTACATTCCACCCCCTTGACACGCCTCACTATGTCCCAGAACGCAAGATGGCGGCGATGCCAGCGCCTTTTGCCCTCCTTGGAGGAAGCTAAAATCGCCCTATCGGCAGGGTCTGATCAGATAATTTTGGATCAAGGGATTGATTAGGATCGCTTCCCAATGCCATATATTGGACTTGTGCAGAGGAGGTAGCAGTGTACACCAAACGCTTAACAATACATAGAAGCATGCAACAAGCAATTACAACAAGGAAAATGGTTAATATAGTATTTACAATAGAGTGAAGGAATGGAGTTAACGAAAATCCTAGGTGTTGGGCTAGCCAATCTAGCCATGAGGCTTTTCCGTCCTCTGTTACAGCATGTAGCACCTTAACAGCGCCCTTTATAGCGAGTACATCTTGTTCAATTTGTAAGTAGCAAGATTGGTTAATTATCGCACATACTCCCCCCTGCTGGGCTAAAACTGCATCTAAGGCTATTCACTAATGCCTTCTCCAGCTCAGCTACTCCAAGCCTGGGCAGGAATGCACAGGTGAACTGGTGAAAAATCTGTAGAGTGTTCTATAAGGGGGTTCAGGGTGAATCTTCTTGGCATCCGGTGCAGGAAACTTCCAAGATTAGTGATACCAGGAGCCATAATGTGGGGGTGTACAGTGAGTCCCCCAGGGGCAGCATGCCCTAGTGAGCAGCGCCCCGTCCAATTCAGTGGCAGATACTTGTAGGCTTTCTGCCCACAAATGAAAAAGAGTCCTGGCTCTTTCTTCAGAATAGGGGAGTAAGGTCCCTTATACTATCCTGTTCCAGTGGGTCCTTTCTTTGGGGTCTGGTGGGTAGCACAGTAACTATCATTAGCGGCTGTGCAATGCAAGGCAAGCAGCATGTCCTGTAGGACCTGATCCGCTGCAAAAAGCTCTGCCCTAGCACACTGGTTTGGGAGTAGGGTGTTACTGGTTACCAGTGTGGGGTTGTATATTTGACCGGTGTTAGGAATAATGAATAATGACTGATTGTACCAGGCTCTTCCTTCCGGGTATTGGCTGAAGTTTAGGGGAATAATGGTAACATTGCTAGATAGTGGTGTGCCACCTTGGGAGATGTTATATCCCCAGCACCTTAAGGGTTTTCAGTGGGTTGCACTGGGATAGACATCCCAGACTTTTAATTTCTCATTAAACTTACAATGTGGGTACACTGCTGGTCCCCTAACCACCCGAGGTGGGGTCCAGTACCATTTTTGTTCTCAAAGCAGATGGGGTACACTTCCCTGGAGCTTCCTGTTACATACTCCAGAGTTTGACCCCATAGTGTAGGTTGCCATTGTCCATGCCACCCCCAAGTTCCCTTCCCAGAGTCATTTAAAAGTTTGTAGCTGCTGGAGCTGCTGTCATCAAACCAGGCTGGTCCCCACTTGAAAACGTTGCTCTTGTTCCACTAGTCATTCAAGTTTAAAGGGACAAATTCAACTCCCAGTCCTGTGGAGGAATTTACCAGGGTGCATATCCAGCAGTTTGTAGCATCGGCGGCAGAGGCAATAGTCTGAATAGCATTCCTGAGAGGGTGCTCGGGCAGGGCGGAGGCTGCTGTGGCCACAAGGAACGTTACAACGAGTCCAAACATCATGCTGTCGCTCGGATCGGGGTCTGCCACACAACCAAGTTTGATTCTAAAAGAAAACATAAAGTCAACCGGTCTTGGATACAATCCAAGCCTTAGTTATAGTTATTGGCATCTTGTCGGGGTTGGCAATAATCCAAAGCCCTTGTCTTTATAAGACTGAAGTACACAGGTATGTGTGCCCAGGCTGGGGTGTTTGACTACAACAGTATCCCCAGGGGCATATTTGGAGTCCTTATCTGATTGTATTACTTGGGGTGTTGGGACGAGTGCCGTTGAGCGGTTTAGTCCCATGATGGTTGACAACCACATTGCTAATCAGGTCGGGTAGGCAAAGCCAATTCCCGAGACAATCTCTACTCCAGTCAAAACATATTTCCTTCTCTGTCTGGTGGAGGGTAATGGGCCAATGTAATCAATTCGCCAGTTGCCTATTACCAGTTTAGCAAGGAGGGTGGCCTTGTTCACTAAGCCTCATACCTCCTGGTCCTTTTCTTAAGCATATTCCTGAAAAATCTAAGAGTTGCTTTAACTCTCAGTACCCATCCTTAAGGGAATCTAGCTCTGTCTGGATACTGAGGGAACATGCATTTCTACCTCTCCACTTCTGCAGTAGAGGCCTTTAAATTTTTGCAGTTTCATATTTGCAATCTTATATTCAGTCAATTTGAGGAACACCTCATTACAGGTTTTCCATAGAAGTCAAACTGCAGCTGCTTCCCCCTTCATTGGGGCCAAGGGTTTACATATCCACAAGTAGTTAGCCAATTTGTCTTCTAGGTCTGAAATTGTATGGACAGCAGCTAACACTAGATCAGACCAAGGGCTATGCCCGAACTTTTGCAAGATTTTGCTCAAAGGGGTAACATCTTTTACAAATGCCAATTTCTCAGTCTCCTCTCTCGGAGCCTTCTTAAAAGACTGCTTACATTTAAACATTTTCTAGTATACCCAACCTCCTATTGGGACTAAAATAGCAATACCAATACCTCCTTTTTTTTTCTTTCTTTCTGGGGATAAGGCAACACGTCACATTTATTGAACATACATAGATCAATCAATACTTATCATATGCATATGATACATTACACTCATGTACTCTTACACACCCACAAGCACACTCCATCTTGTTGTTACCAAAGGGTGCTCCCCCTTCTGTATCTGTTCTCACATTTAGCATTGTGCAAACATAAATCCTTTTAGATTCTCACTTTTATGTTTGACTTTCTGGAGGGCTACAGTTTGAACTTTCTGATCTCAGGTAGTTTGCTGATCAAACTTAGCCATTACCTGCAAAGCTTCTTTGTGCTGCCAGCTAGGGCATTTGCATCACAAAGGAAATTACAACCTGTTGTGGCTCCTGGAGCCTCCACAGCATTTTAATTTGTTTGCAGTTTTTACCCCTTCTACAATATACATGGCATGTCACAGGAAAATGTGCAGTCTTTGTTTATAACACTACTTAGCCACATTAAACTTTGCATAGGGTGTAACTCTTTCTTTATGCTTACAGTTTTCCTGTACTTTCATTAAACAACTTGGACTGAAATGGTCTTACTAAAAGTAAACCAAACCAATTTGTTTCAAACCTACAAAATAAGATTACTGGACCTTGAAAACCTCACTTATTTACACAATATATATTATATACACACAGATACACATACATTCTCTCTGAACCTTTCTTACACTATTTCTACATAGCTGTACAACAATTACATTCCCTTTTTATTCATTGGGGTAGTTAAGTTCTAATAGAATCCCCTTTTACAGTTCTTTTAGCAGTATCTATAATTAAATGTACGGGTTTGAGTCAAATTTGCCTGGATTATTTACAGACATTCCTTTGGAAAAAGGGCCCATTTTTCCTTCAGAATGGCTGCAAAGAAACCACAATTTTCTATCTACACCATTTTAGCATTTGCACAACTGCTCAATTCTCTCCATTCTCTGTAGAGTTAAATTCTGTGGGTTTTTCCTTTTTCTTAAAACACTTTCTTATCTCTAAAAATAAAAAAAAACTGGCCTTGTTTCAGATATTACTCTTGTAAGTATTGTTTTAAGGATTTAGATTTCCAGTGCATGTACTGACTGCCTTTTTCTCAGTTCTACCACAAGGCCTTCAATCTATCTGTTACCTGCCTGCTTGTCTGGGCCTGATCCTGTTTTCCTTGCTAAATGGAAAGTGGCTCCTTTCCACAGACTCAGGCTTTGTCCCATTCTTTAACTTGCAAGCAGTTCTATACTTACAGAACTGCACCCACAACTCCTCAGGATTTCCCCAATCCTTTCTAACATTTCTCTATCCCATTTAGGGTCAGCCCAACCTTCCTGGGCGAAACTCTTTTCTACCTTGCTAAAATCAGTGACTGGCTTCATGCTGCTGTATTTTGAACAGATATCACAAATCCTGCCGACTACGCCAATTCTGTCAGCCGGTGGTCAGGGCAGTGAGTGGTGTGTGTGAGCTATACACCCGAGACTTTAACTGCTAGGAGTGGGGTCCCTTAGCAGTGGGCAACCTGGAGGAGGTTGACGGGTGCCCCAAAGAGTTTAACGTCCGTGTCTTTACTGCTAGGATCGGGATCCTTTGCAGTGGGCAGCCAACAGGCTGACAGACGCCCCAGAGTTTAACAGGGAGAGCTTTACACCTCAGACTTTGACTGCTAGGACACAAAGTCCCGTCGCAGTGGGCAGCCTGGGGAGGCTGAGAGGTGCCCCAACGGATCTGTCCCCTGGAAGCGACACGATCCAATGCTCAAGCTCTCCCTATATCTGTCCCTTATGACCAGCTGGAGTTCTTTTGTTTGTGTTCGGTTCGGGTACAGCAGCACAGGTTCAAGTCAGAAACTCAAACCACACTTGCTTATTTGTAGGAGAAAGAAAAGAAAGAAAACTTGGTTCAATATATATATTTAAACTTATAAAGTGAATGAGGGCACAATCTTATTTTCTTGTTTACAATAGAAGTGAAACAGGTTGATTAGAGAAACTTATAATAGAGTAACTAAATTAAAGTGTACACATAAGAAACACATTGCAGGTATAATTCTCACCCCTGCGTTCCAGACTTGGCGTGGCCAGCGTCTTTCTCTCAATCCCTCGGGAAGAAGTAGGGCGAGGCTGGGCGTCCCACAGACCTCGGGAGACAACATATACCTGCCAGTAGGTATAGATTGGAGCTCAAATGGGGTGGGCTACTAAACCCCTCTTTATACCCCTTGGGTCACGTAGGCTTCTTCCTGGTCTCAAGTGGCCAATTTAGGAAAAATGGCTTTGAATGCCAAGTTTCCCACGGAAGGGTGCAAAGCATAATTCACACCTGGGAAAATGCAGACAATGGGCACTCTAGTATGTGATGGGCGAAGATTCCTCTCCTGGGACAGTGTAGGCGTGTCAATAACTGGTGCTAGCCATCAGGGCAGCAGGAGGCCCTGGGTCGTCAGCTAGCCCATTTACTGTCTGGTTTCTGTTTATTAGAGTCAGGGACAAGCAGCACACCTGCATTCCCAGGGCATCAAAGGCTGACTGCCTTTCTCTTGCTCTCTGGGGGGGGGGGGAAACAAGATGGGGTTCATGTCTGGCTACATCAGTGCCTACCCTGCAGTAGTTTGCAAGGTGAGGGAGGGGGGCGGTGTGTGGACAAAAATTTTTTTGCTTGGGACGGTAAAAAACCTAGAGCCGGCCCTGCTCACAACGCACGCGTGGCCCCACCCCTAGACGTGCTGCATACGCATGGCCCCGCCCCGCATGCAGGGCCCCGCCCCTAGGCGCCTGGCGCACGCGCAGCCCCAAAAGGTTGGGGACCACTGGCCTAGATCATCCCTGACAGGTGTCTGTGCAACCTTCTCTGAAATATCTTCACTGATGGAGATTCCGTAACCTCCCCAGGCAATTTCTTCCAGTGTTTCAGGCCAAAAACATTTTTCTAATGTCCAACTTAAACCTCCCTTGCTGCGATTTAAGCCCTTGGCTTCTTGTCCTGCCCTCAGAAGCCAAGGAAAACAATTTGTCTCCCTCCTCCTTGTGACACCCTTTTAGGTACGTGAAAACCGCTCTCATGTCCCCTCTCAGTCTTCTCCTTTCCAGACGAATCAAGCCCAGTTCTTTCATTCTCATGTTTTCTAAACTGTTCCACATTTTCTTTGCTCTTCTTCAGGCCTTCTCCAATTTCTCCAGTTCATTCCTGAAACATGGTGCCCAGAACCGGGGGCAAGACTCCAAGTGAGGCCTAAGCAGCGCAGAGGAGAGCGGAAGAATGACTTCTCGTGTCTTGCTCACCACACTCCTGCTAGTGCCTCCCAGAATCATGGTTACTTTTTTTTGCAAGTGTCACACTTTGGACTCCTATTTAGCTTGTGGTCCACTCTGACCCCTAGATCCCTTTCTGCAGGACTCCTTCCTAGAGAGTCACTTCCCATTCTGTGTGTGTGAAGTGGATTGTCCCTTCCGAAGTGGAGCACTTTGCATTTGTCTTTATTAAACTTCCTCCTATTTACCTCAGACCATGTTTCCAGTTTGTCCAGATCACATTAAATTCTGACCCTTCCTCCAAAGCACTTGCCACCCCTCCCAGCTTCGTATCATCTGCAAACTTAATAAGCGCCCTCTCCATGCCAATATCTAAATCACTGATGAAGATGGAACAGAACCGTCCCAGAACAGACCCCTGCAGAACCCCACGTGTTAGGCCCTTCCAGCATGGCTGGGAACGATTAATAATGACTCACCTAGAACAGGTTTAAAGAGTCTCCCCTGTCAGTAACCACCCACTCCACCAATCCGCAGCGAGACTGGGAGCTCGGAGGCAGCGGGGGGAGGTGAGAGAGTTCAACAGATGTGCAAAAGGAGGGGCCAGGTCGCATCCGGCTCCCAGCGCTCTGCCAGCCCAGCTCTGAGTGAGGCCTCCGACCGCCCCAGCCCCCCAATACCCACCCACTCTGCTTGGTGGGGCAGGGAAAGGCGGGAAGACGCAGAAGAAGGCATGACAGAGGAAGGGGAGGGGACAAAGGGGAACCAAACTGAGCAGGCTCCCTACCTTTCGGAGGCTTCGACCGTCTCACCAGGTCCGACATGACCGGCCGCAGAGAAGGAGAAAACGCTGACGAGGCTCCTCTTGCCCTCGCCCCTCGGTCCCAATTCTCCATCTGGTCCCCGCAGAGACCCTGGGAAGGGGTCACCCTGCTGCCAAACCGCGGGAATCTCCCAGCTTGCCCCGCCCTTGTGCCTCTGTCCTGATTGGCTGTCGTCAGGGTCTCTCTGTCAGGTCATCCCTGTCCCCCAATAGGCTGAGGTCCTGCCACAGGCCTTTGTGATGTCACTGCTACACCCACCCCTCCCCTGCAAGGCTGGTGTCCTGGCCCTGGCCGGCCCCTCTGCATGTTTGAGGGGTTCCCCTGGAGCCCCACTGAATGGCAGCTGGGTCCGGGGCCAAGAGGGCTGGGCAGTAACGCCCCAGGGGCTGCTCCCTCGGCCCCACCCAGCTTGTCAGTCCTTAGCAGAGTGTAAGGCCAGACAAACCCATTGGTGGATTAATAAAAGTTGCCCCTCCCTTCAACACCTGAGACATTAGGCCACTGTAACAAGGGGAGTGGGAGGGGGGCGGATTGTTAACGGGACTGGTCTAAGCCCTAGCGTTGACACTATAAAGCACCCTTCTCTTCCTAGACTGTCATGTAGGTCGGGATCTGGAATCAGCTCCTGCTAGAAACTCTTCTGCACGGGAAGGACCGACTCCCTGGGAGTTTTTTCCTTCCCCCACATTAACGACAGTTGATACATTGGCAAAGTGCCTCTAGCTTGTCTCATCATCAGCGCTCAGCCTACTTTTCAAAGGAGAGAAGGTTCATTCTCCTCATTCTGCAGCTGAGGAAACTGAGACACGGAGAGGGGCGGTGTCTTGCCCAAAGTAACCGCTCTGGAAAGTGGTACACCCAGGTCTGTTGAGTCCCAATCCAGGGCTGGATACGTGACCCTCGATCAGGAAGGGCCATATTAGTGACCCTCTGAGCATGGGCTCTTCAGGATCTAGAGGCTGGTGACTTCGAGTAAAGGGCCCTGAAGGAACTGGAAAACATTCAGAGCCAGGGGCCAGGGATAACAAAGACCATGCAATGGGTCCATATGAGGAGCAACTAAAAGCATCAGGTTGCCCAGCTTAGAGATGAGGCAGCTACCGAGGTTTCTGAGGGACGTGGCAGGGGAATTCTGGGCCAAAAAATTAAACATTCTGCAGGCAATATCTGAAGATTCGGCATAGTTTATTTGTCAACAGAACACAATACAATCTTGTTACAGCAATTTGAGTCCAATATTTCACAGTATCTCTCGGCCAGCACGTCTGTAACAAGAGAGACTAAATGAATAAAGATTCTGCTGCTTGTTTTGACTAATCGATTCCTTCGGAGACACATTGATACAGAACTGTGTGGAGTTCATTTCCACAGCACTGAGGCCTGTGTTTCCCGCCCCGGTGGGAAGCCGTGCACAGGCTGGAGGAGCTCAGGGTGAGGGAAGACGCCTGGGAGTGAACTTAGAGGATGCTGCTTTTGAGGGGAAAGTTTAACTTGAGGGGGTGTTGTTCAGGTGTTGAGAAGCCACCCCAAGTCTGACCCAAACCTTTTCCATTGAGTCAGACACCTCGGCTCCTGTCCCTCCACCCTCATCCCCGTGGGTCTCTGGAGCCCCTCCCCCACTCCCGGCTCAGTGCTATGGCCTGTCCTCCTGTGTGAGCACCAGGGCTGACAATGCTCCCTCAGAGCTGAGCCCACAGCCCAGGGCTCCAGGGACTTGGGTGATTCACTCAAGGCTTCCCCCTCCCCCAAACGCTCCCCATCACACCCCTCCCCCCTCCACACTGGGAACAGGCTGGGCCTTGGGGGGCTTGGTCCCTGCTGCGCTCACACAAGGCCAATTTCTGCCCAGGCAGGTGACTCCCCACTGGCCCAGACCACCCAGGGCAGGGGGGTTCCCCATCCCCCGACATGCTCAGAGCCAGGCTGGGGGCCAGACCCTGCAGGACTAGAGAGCGACTGGCGGCTGCTCCAGACAGGGCGACTGGTGCTAGACGGGGGGAGGGGCAGAAGGAGGGGGCGGGGGAAGAGGGGGGACACTCTGGGGAGACAGCGCTGAGCATTGTATTGTGCTCCAGAGCCCTGTGCCTCCTGCTCTGGACAGCTCTAGGACCAGCCGAGGGAGGGAGACCTGGGCCGGTCAGGTGACCCTGGGGCCTGGCTGCTTTAGTCCTGCCCCTTCCCTCTGAGGTCCCGTCCCTCCCCAGAATATGGAGTCAGCTCCTCCCCCCGCCCTCCCACATACACACATTGCATGTGGGGCCAGGCAATTTGTCTGGCTCCCCTTCTGGTTGCAAAGGGCTCACTGTGATTATCCCTGCACTGCTGACCGGGGGCAAATCTTCCATCCCGCCCTTTGTCCTCCACCAGGCACCTGCAGCCTCCTAGGGGTCAATGGGCATTTTCCCCTGATGGGCTTTAAGAGCTTTTCCCTGCAGCCAGGATGCTGTGATCCCCAGTGACACCTGGGAGCAGCCTGGAGCTGCTGTTCTGGGGGCAGACACAGATCAGGGCAGGTGTCCCTGGGTCTGGTGAGACACTCGATCCCCAGACTGTGAGCTGGCCAGACCCCCACATCAATGAATAAAGAGATCCCAGGGCTCCCATTGGCCGAGTCTCACAGCCTGCGTGACGAGTAATTGGAGGTCGGGGGGGCTGTGGGGAGAGGGGACAACGGAGCCACGAGCAGGATAGGGGGTGACCCAGCACCAGTGAGTCTCAGGGGGACTAGAGCATCCAGGCCTGGCCCCCGTTGAGAGAAAAGCTGAAAGATTGGCGCTGGAGCAGCCAGGAGTCCCCCACTGCTTTGTGGGGTGGAGAAAAATGGCTTCTCCTGAGCTCCTGAGCAGGCCCGGGGGAAAAGAAGGTGCCTGCACTGCACCTGTCCCTGTCAGACAAAGGTAGAACCAGCCCCAGGGCATGGCTGGGAAAGAGCCAAAGTCCTGTGAGAAATCAGGCTCCATACTCAGCTGTGAGTTTAAGTCCCCATAGACACAAGCACCCCAGGGCAGTGGTGGATTCTCCACATGTCGATGGGTCTAGTGTAGGCCAGAGGCCTCGCTGGGAAGCACTAGGGCAAAACCCAGAGCCCGGGCTGGATGGGAGCCTGTGAGAGTAAGCGGGGCAGGTGGGAGGCTGTAACTCTTGCTCCTGACCAGGAAGTCCAGTGCTGGGTGACACCAAGGCCAGGTCTGCACTGCAGGTATTTTAAAGAACAACTGTTCTTGCGCAAAAACTTGTGGCACGTCTACACTTCACGTGAATTCTTGCGCTAGTAAATTTGCAGTAAAGCATCAGAAAAGAGGGCTTCTTGCACAAGAGTTATTCCTCTCCCCACGAGGAATAAGCCCCCTTTGTGCAAGAGCTGTTGTGCAAGAAGGCAGCGTGAACGGGCACCAGGGGCTTCTTGAGGAAGACACTTTTATGGCTGAAATGGCCATCAGGGCTTTCTTGCGCAAGAGAGAGTTCACACTGCCATGGACGCTCTTGTGCAAAAGCACGTGGCAGGGTGGAGGCACTCTTGCACGAGACCTTTTGCGCAAGAAATCCTGCGTGAAACAGTTCTTGTGCAAGAAGCCTGCAGTATAGGGCAGGGAGCAGCCTATGGGGCTACTGGAGCTGCTGGCTGCAGGATACCCGGTCAGGGAGTGGGGGGGACCCCTAGGAATGGCTCAGACTTCCCAGGGGGGTGTCCAGAGGCAGGACATTTGCCTGGCAGGAGTGAGGTGGGGGGGCAGTGACCTCACAGTGGCTTTTGGCAGCCCTCAGCATATAAGGCAAAGGGGTGGGGGGGGCAGTGACATCACGGTTGCTTTGGGCAGCCCTCAGCATGTAAGGCAAAGGGCAGGTGGGGAGGTGGTGACCTCACAGAAGGACCCAGATCTGAGGCTGATAAAAGGGGGCGCGGGCCCAGGGGACTTTGGAGACCCCGGTTGCTTTAGCTCTGATGCGTCTCCTCCTCACAGTTCCTTTGCACTCTGCGAGATCCAGACCCCGACAGCTTTGGGAAGAAGGGAAGAGCCCCCAGGGGTTTGGATCCCGCCCGGGGCTGGCTGGGTTCCAGGCGGGGCCAGCCCCTGGTCAAGGGCCGGAAGGGTGATTCCCCACCTGGGCTGCATCCTTAGCGCCACTGGGGCTTTCTCCTGTTTGGTTTCTGTTTCCTGCCTGTCAGGGTGGTTAAACACTGGACTAAATTGCCTAGTGAGATTGTGGAATCTCCATCACTGGAGATATTTCACACCAGGTTAGACAGACACCTGTCAGGGATGATCTAGGGTAACTCAACTTTGGAAGTCCCAGGGGCCACACTGATACTTACAGAACATGCTGAGGGTCTCAACTTAAGTGTGGTTGCATATGCAAGCAAGTATATACAAATAGCTTCTCTCTCACTGACAGGCATGAATACAAAGATTAAGGCAAAACTACACAACACACAGGCCCCATTTAAGTCAGTTCTGCTGCTATTAAAAAAATGCAATATTTACCCGATTTCTACCCATGTGACACTTTTCATGCACAATGATAGTCCAGGAATTTAACTACTAAAACACATCAACAGAAGATCATTCCACTGACTACTTTTCTGTTTTGGCTCCCACTCGCTGGCCACGTGTTGATCCCCACATAAACGCAAACTGCACCGCGGGTAGCAAACAAACTGGCCGTGGGCAGCATACCAAGTTATTAATAAATATTTTTAAACCTTTACCTTTTCTCTCTGCTGCCATGTCTCCTCTGCTTGCTCCATCATCTCCCCTCATGCTCGCTGCCCCCCAATTCCTCACCCTCCTCTGCTGTCCTGACTCCTGCCCTTCTCACTGCCCTCAGCCCTCCTGCGACCTGCCCCCCTCCACCAGCCCTTCTCTCCCCTCTGTGCCCACCCCTCCAGTAGCCCCACTCTGCTTATGTGAGCTACTCCTCCTCATCCCCTCTTCTAACACCTCCCTTGCCTCTCTCCTCTGGTGCTGGTCCCTCCCCTGCAGGCGTCTGCCCTTCTGCTTCACCCCCAAATCCCCTGGCACCTGCACGTTCCCTTAGCCCTGCACCCTCCTGGGGCCTCCCCCTTCCCTCACTGCCCCTGCCCCCTTTGACCTCTTTTTACGTGATGCCCACCCCCTCACCACCCTCTGCCCCCCCTTTCCCCTCCTGCCCCTCTGTGTCCTCACACATGCCTTGCTCCATTCCCACCTTTCTCATGCTCACCCCTTCTTTCAAGCCTTCTCCCAGCACCTCCCCCTCTAGCCCCCAATGCCCTTCCCCTCTCCTCTCCTCTCCCAGCATCCCCCTGTCCCCTCTCCCACTGACACCTCCCCTCCTGCCCTTGACCCCCTGGCCTTTGTCTCTCCTGCACCCCTGTCTCTTGGTGCCTTCCCCTCCCCCGCCCAAGCCCCTTCTCCTTCCACCCCTCCCCCGCCGCCCCTCTGCCTCCGCCGAAGCCCCTTCCCCCCCCCCTCACCTAAGCCCAAGACCCTTCCCTTCCCACGGCTCCGCCGCCGCCGCACAAGCCCGTTCCCTCCCTTCTGCCTTCCACGTTGCGGTTGCGGGGGCGGGGCCTGCGCTCAGGCCCCAGAGGCCGGAGCCGGAGCCGGAGCCAGCGAGGCCCCGTAATGTGGCCTCCCAGGACTTTTAAAATCCCGGGCTGTGAGGTCACGTCACGGCCTGGGCGTCCTCCCCGCCCACGTGCAACACCGCACATGGGAGCAGCAGGCGGCGAGGAGGAGCCGCGCACAGCAGGGGCCGAGGGGGACCCTCTGGGGGTGGGGTGGGAGGATGCACAGGGGGGCTGGCGGGGGGGGCCGGGTGTGACGGCGTGTTGGGGTTTCCCCATCTCCTGCACCCCTGTAGTGGCAGGAACAGACTCCACCAGCCAGTAGAATAGAGGGAGTTTATTGCTTCTCCAGGATACAGCACAGCACAGATGTAATCTGCTTACAGGGCAGGCCTAGGATGCCTCAGCCCCCCTTGAGATGGGGAGACTGGGCCCCTAAATTCCAGCCCCTTCCCTAGGCTGTCTCCTCCATGATCCCAGACGGAAACTAACTAACTAACTTCCAGCCCTGCCCCCCAGCCAAGGCTCCACTCCGCCTTCTCCCCCTTGTTCCGCTCCCTGGGAGGTAACTGGTGGGACAGGTTCAGACCCCGTTGCATAATGACTCACCCCCTGCCCTGCTGGGCCCTGCTACAGACAGCAAGGTTCCCCCCACTACGTCATACCAGGGCCCACTCTGGGCAGAGTCGGGGGAGAGACCCAGCTCCACATAGTGGTGGAGCAGGGCCCCCGGCTCTGTAACTTGCCGGCCAGCACTTCTGGGTTCAGGGGCGTGGGGCCCCCTTAGGCGCGGGGCCCGATTTGACCAAATCAGTCGAATCAGCCTAAGGCCGGCCCTCGGTTTGGCTGGGGGAGGGGCTCTAGTTGGGGGCTTTGAGGGCACCAGCTCAGTCTCGGGGCAGGAGGGGATATTGGCTGCTCAGCTTCCCATGGAGAGACAAGCTGCGGGATGTAGAGGAAGCTGCCCCACAGCAGTGGGAGGGGTCTCAGAAGTAACAGCCTTAAAAGGGTCACACAAAGGTGCCCCAGGCCAGAGGGGACTCTCTACACTCAGCTGTGTCTACAGGGATCGCCTCTCCAGTGCCGTGATGCAGCTGCATCTGGGGTGGGGCAGAGGGGTTGTTTGCCTCAAGTTTCAGTGTCCTTCAATCTGTGTTTGCAAGGGGATGGCTGGCCCCATGGAGCTCAGAGTCATCAATCCCAAGGCCTGCAGGGACCCCCGAGTCCCTCCTGTCTGGCCCACTCGAGTGCCCAGGCCTGAGAGCCCCACAGTGTGCCCTGGCCCCAGCCCCTCTCTCCTGGCCCCACTAGAGCGGATGGTGCTGTGCAGACTGCCCGAGATGGGAATCCCCCGGTATCCCGAGACCAGCTGTTCTGTGTTCCCCAAACATCTGTCCTTCTTCCCAGCCTGCATCTTTCCGGTGTCAGCTCCAGCCAGCGGGTCCAGCTCTGCCTTTTCCAGGGAGTGCACGGAGCCCCCAACAACGTTCTCTCTCATTTTCCCATCCACGGACATAATCATTTTTGTTCTGTGCACCAAGGCATGTGCGGACGTGCACCACCAGTAACACATGCTGCCTCCTGTGGGTGCTCTGCTGATCTGCTGAGTGGCACCTGAATCTCGCCTGAGTGGCTGCCCATGCACACACCCAGCTTCCAGGGCACACTGGCCCCTGACTCTCTGAAATCTGCTCCCGGGTAGGTACCCAATCAGGGCTCCTCTGGGCAGAGACACTGAGTCCACAGAGCTCCTTCAGCCTCCTCCTGCCCAGCAGGTTGCTAGCCCCAGAGTGCTTCTTGTACCCCTCTCTGGCCCCTCCCTGCTATGCCCGTGGCAGTGCGGACGCCCGAGCTGGGCCACGACTGGGCTCACTCACACCCCCCCCAGAGGTGATTCCCCTTCCCTGGCCCTGCCCATGCTGGGATTCCCAGAACGCAGCCTGGCCTGACGAAGGGCAGCAGTGCGAGGGGAGGGCAGGAGTGGGGCACAGGAGGAACTGGGGGTTTCACACCCTCCCCTGCTGGCCAGGGTGTGACAGCAGAGAGCGGGGGGAGGCCAGGTCAGGCTGCTCCCACCCCGGGTGCGGAAAGGAGAAGGGTCCCAGTCACCACTGACACGACAGCTTCACTTCTGCCTCAGCCCCTGGCGTGGACTCCGCACAGCATCCCCTGCCCCACGGCTCCCCCATGGCGCTCCGGCTCTGGCTGTGGGTGCTCGGCGAGTGCATGTGCCTTCACAGGGCTGGGGAGTGCGCGTGTGTCCATCCCTGTGTTTGTGTATGTGTTGTGTGTACGTTGTGTGTGCGTGCATCTCTGTGTGTGTGAAAGCATGCTTGTGCCCCTGTGTGTGCATTTGTGCACATCCCTGTGTGTCCACGTGTCTCTGAGTGTGTTCCTCTGTATATTTGTGTGGCCGAGTGTGTGTTTGTGTATGTTGCTGTGTCCCTGTATGTACGTGTACACTGTGTTTGTATTTTTGTGTGTCCTTGCATGTGCGGGCGGGTGGGCGGGCGAGGGAGACGAGGTTTCATGCTGACACAGAGCTCTCTGGCAGGCTGGGAAATGGACTCCCAGCCCCACCGCTAAACCCAGGGACATGCAGACGGGTTACCCCAGCGTTAGCCCAGATTGCCAGGAACCAGCCGAGGGGACGTGGCCTGTTAACAGTCACAGGGCCAAAAGCCATGACGCCAGCATGGCGAGATGCTCGAACTCCTGCGGCCTTCCTACCCCCCCTGGGTTTCTGGCTTATTCCTGCAACCTGCAGCCTAGGGGCCCTGCCTTTTGTCCTGCCGGCCTTATGGGCCTCTTCTCCCACAGAGTCCTTGCAAGCTGGGTTAGCTCCAGCCACACAGTCTGCTGCCCCTGCGGTTAGCCATGCGGATGGGCCCTTTCCCAGCTTGGCTCTCTCCCTGCACAAGCTGGTCCAATACGAGATCCCCCGGCCCTGTCCCTGAGAGGTGTAATGGCTGGGCTGGCTCCGTGGCCGTGGGTAGGGTTGCCAGTGTCTGGTACTGAACAGGGCAGTCCGTTAGTTGGACTTTGTGTCTGGTAAACAAATAGAGAAAAGACTGGATGTATAAGTGTCTGGTATTTTCCAATTAAGGGAGTTTTTCTGCTTTTCTCTGCGCCAGACGGAAGAGGTATATGGAACAGGTAAATAAACCTGACAACCAGTTTAGAACAGGTGCCTGCATTTAGCTAGCTCAGGTGGGCTGTGGTTTGATTGCAGCGGTGTCTGGAAGCTCCACCTCTCTGGTTTCCGTTCCAGGCTCTGCCACAGACTTGCTGCCTGACCTTGCTTTAAAAATGTTGGTAAAATATTGTAGAAAAACTTCAATAAGATTTTTTTTTTCATACACACCTTTTTCTACGCATTCTATTGCCCTCTGCTGGATGGCATCAGAACTGCATGTGTGTGTCATAGTTCCTATACAACTAACAGCTAATAGGTAGTGTACAGTAGTTTCAGACTTGGGGCATCTGGAAAAGGAGGAGGAGCGATGTGTGTGTGTGGGATTTATTGTTGCCCTGTGCTAGATGAACTCTACATGAGCAAAGCGGACAGGAGCTGCAGACAGGGGAGTTTGAGAGGGAGGTTGCCAGAGGGAGGCCTATGATGGTCAGGAAGACCCGCAACACCTGTGCCAGCACTGCTTCTGTCTCCTCCACCTGCGCCTGAAGCCAGACAGAGCGCCTGCGCATGGATGCCTCTTCCAGGATCCTGGTGTGGTTTTGCAGGGACTGTGGATTGCAATTCCCACGTATTGATATCCAGGCTGGGGACATCATCCAGTGCGAAAGGTGCCTGCTGGTGGAATCTCTCAGGCAGCAGGTGGCAGAGCTACAGGAGGAGGTGACTAGGCTGAGGAGCACCCACATCCATGAGAAATTCCTGGACCGTATTCATGAGGAGACAGCTGAGGTAGCTGTCCCGGTACACAGGACTGTGGACACACCACTGGTGGAGGAGGAGATGGCTCAGGGTGGACAGTGGCAGCGGGTTACTTGGCAGCAGGACAGTGGCAGCAGGCACTGCTCCACCCCTGCTCCGAACCCTGCCTCCGTGGTACTAGGAAACCGTTATGCTCTTCTTTATACAGGAGATAAGCAATCACCCCCTACACTGGAGGAGGAGAAGCCCCGTACCCCCAAGGCCGGGAGGTCTGGTGTCACCACTGCGAATAGGAAATGTAGGGTAGTGGTGGTCGGAGACTCTCTTCTGAGGGGGACGGAGGTGCCCATCTGTCACCTTGACATTTCATCTCGGGAAGTATGGTGTCTGCCGGGGACCCGTATCCGAGATGTTACAGAGGCATTGTCGAGGATTATCCGGCCCTCTGACAACTACCCCATGCTCCTCATCCATGTGGGCACTAATGATACTTCGAGGTGTGACACTGAGGGCTCTGGGAGTACAGGTGAAGGAGTTTGGAGCGCAGGTGGTATTCTCTTCGATCCTTCCTGTCGAAGGTAGGGGCCCAGGAAGAGACAGGTGCATCCTGGAGGTGAATGGCTGGCTGCGAAGATGGTGTCGCCAGGAGGGCTTTGGCTTCCTCCACCATGGCATGCTATTCCAGGAAGGACTGCTAAGCTGGGATGGCGTCCACCTTTCGAGGAGGAGAAAAACCCTATTTGGACACAGAATGGCTAACCTAGTGAGGAGGGCTTTAAACTAGGTTTGAGGGGGACAGGTGAGCAAAGCCCACAGGTAAGTGGAGAACATGGAGACCTGGGAGATGGGTCGGAAATGGGAGGGAGCGTGGGCTACAATGGCGGAAAGAAAGGAGGGTCAGGGCAAACCTGGGAGGCAAGGTCAATTCAGGATCTTAGATGCCTATAAACAAATGCGAGAAGTATGGGATATAAGCAGGAAGAACTGGAAGTGCTATTAAATACGTACAATTATGACATTGTTGGCATCACAGAAACATGGTGGGATAATACACATGATTGGAATGTTTGTATGGAAGGGTACAGCTTGCTCAGGAAGGATAGACAGGGAAAAAAGGAACGAGGTGATGCCTTGTCCATTCAAAATGAACACACTCGGAGTGAGGTGGAGATGGACATCGGAGACGGAAGTGTTGAGAGTCTCTGGGTTAGGCTAAAAGGGATTAAAAACAAAGGTGATGTCATTCTAGGAGTCTACTACAGGCCACCTACCCAGGTGGAAGAAGTGGATGAGGCTTTTTTTAAACAAGGAACAAAATCATCCAAAGCCCAAGATTTGGTGGTGATGGGGGACTTCAACTCTCCAGATATATGTTGGGAAAATAATACTGCGGGGCACAGACTATCAAATAAGTTATTGGACTGCATTGGAGACAACTTATTATTTCCGAAGGTTGAAAGAGCGACCGGGGGGAAGCTGTTCTAGATTTGATCCTTACAAATAGGGAGGAACTGGTTGAGAATTTAAAAGTGGAAGGCAGCTTGGGTAAAAGTGATCATGAAATCATAGAGTTCACAATTCTAAGGAAGGGTAGAAGGGAGAACAGCAAAATAGAGGCAATGGATTTCAGGAAGGCAGATTTTGGTCAGCTCAGAGAGCTGATAGGTAAGGTCCCATGGAATCGAGACTGAGGGGAAAAACAACCGAGGAGAGTTGGCAGTTTTTCAAAGGGATATTGTTAAGGGCCCAAAAGCAAGCTACTCCCATGTGTCAGAATGATAGAAAATATGGCAAAAGACCACCTTGGCTTAACCACGAGATCTTGCATGATCTAAAACTAAAAAAGGAGTCATATAAAAAATGGAAAGTAGGACAAATTACAAAGGATGGATATAGGCAAACAGCACAGGAATGCAGGGGCAAGATTAGAAAGGCAAAGGCACAGAATGAGCTCAAACTAGCTATGGGAATAAAGGGAAACAAGAAGACTTTTTAGAAATACATTAGAAGCAAAAGGAAGACCAAGGAGAGGGTAGGCCCATTGGTCAGTGAGGAGCGAGAAACACTAACAGGAAACTTGGAAATGGCAGAGATGCTCAATGACTTCTTTCTTTCGGTCTTCCCCGAGAAGTCTGTAGGAATGCCTAACATAGTGAATGCTAGTGGGAAGGGGTAGTTTTAGAAGGTAAAATAAAAAAAGAAAAAGTGAAAAATCACCTAGAAAAGTTAGATAGATGCCTGCAAGTCATCGGGGCCTGACATAATGCATCCTAGAATACTCAAGGAGCTGATAGAGGAGGTATCTGAGCCTCTAGCTATCATCTTTGGAAAATCATGGGAAGACAGGAGAGATTCCAGATGACTGGAAAAGGGCAAATATAGTACCCATCTATAAAAAAGGAAATAAGAACAGCCCAGGAAACTACAGACCAGTTAGTTTAACTTCTGTGCCAGGGAAGATAATGGAGCAAGTAATGAAAGAAATCATCTGGAAACACTTGGAAAGTGGCAAGGTGATAGGGAACAGCCAGCATGGATTTGTAAAGAACAAATCATGTCAAACCAATCTGATAGCATTCTTTAATAGGATAACAAGTCTTGTGGATAAGAAAGAAGCGGCGGATGTGGTATACCTAGACTTAAGTAAGGCATTTGATACGGTCTTGCATGATATTCTTATCAATAAACTCGGTAAATACAGCTTAGATGGGGCTCCTATAAGGTGGGTGCATAACTGGCTGGATAACTGTACTCAGAAAGTAGTTATTAATGGTTAACAATCCTGCTGGAAAGGCATAACAAGTGGGGTTCCGCAGTGGTCTGTTTTGGGACTGGATCTGTTCAATATCTTCATCAACAATTTACATATTGGTATAGAAAGTACGCTTATTAAGTCTGCAGATGATACCAAGCTGGGAGGGGTTGCGACTAATCTGGAGGATAGGGTCATAATTCAAAATGACCTGGAAAAATTGGAGAAATGGTCTGAGGTAAATAGGATGAAGTTTAATAAAGACAAATGCAAAGTGCTCCACTTAGTCAAACACTGGAATAAATTGCCCGGGGAGGTTGTGGAATCTCCATCTCTGGAGATATTTAAGAGTAGGTTAGATAAATGTCAATCAGGGATGGTCTAGACAGTATTTGGTCCTGCCATGAGGGCAGGGGACTGGCCTCGATGGCCTCTCGAGGTCCCTTCCAGTCCTAGTATTCTATGATTCTATGTAGCCACAGGCACTTTATTATTGGTGGCAGGGCATTAATTGAAGGAGCCTTTCTGATTCCAGGCTGAGTTTGTAGGGTTGGAAAGCCATTAAAACGAAGGAATGACTTGTTTACAGATTTCAGATGTTTGAAATTTTAGCTGTACTGGTTCATGTTGATGGGATGCACAGGTCACATGGTATCACTTCTGTTCCCTGATTGGGACCCTCACTAATAAAGTTCTTAGAGTTAAGTATAGGAGAAATCCCACTGACTTTGATGGGACTCTGTGATTAAATCTAAGCACATGCTCAAGAGCTTTGCCAACCCAAGGCCCAAGTGAATATAATGGCTTGAATCAAGTTAGTGATTCAAACACTTGCACTTATTCCAAAATTTGTTTTCTGCACCCTTTCCTGACAGAAGCTGAAAATTCTCCTGTTTTGCAAATGGAAAGGTTGGGATTTTCAAAGTGCCCAACTTCCATTGATTTTCACTCCAGAACTTCTCTAAATCCTTTGCCTGCCTCACCCTAAATTCATTCTCTGCAATATAGTGGAAAAGTGAACCCAGATGGATCATTAAAACCGTGACAGGTTGAATCACAGCAATCAGCTTGAGACTGTCACTTCATGGGCTGATCATACCACTGAACCTACCTATCTGACCTCTGGAGTTCCCCACCCCTCTCTCTGCTGAGCCAGAAGCTCTGGTCCACCCCAGCCAGGCACAGAGCTCGGGTTATAGCCTGCATCAGAGCAGCACAGACAATGAAAGCATCTCAGCTCAGGAAAGGCCCAATAATGGGGACTTGACACAGCACCAGGTACACATCCCCAGTGGAATCGAAACCCCAGATGAATCTGTCTTACACTGCATAAAAGTTTTACACAGACCAAGCTTATATGTTCGCCTCCTGTATCAATGAAAGAGAGAGATGCACAGCCCTTGTCCCCCTCCCCACAAGGTTACAACTATTTACACTGGGGTCATTAATAAACAAAAGTGATTTTTTTAATAGATATAAAAAGCAGGATTTAAATGTTTGCAAGTGATAGCAAACAGGTCAAAGTAAGTTACTAAGTAAAATAAAACACATCAGCTAAGCCTAGTACAAGTTTCTTACAAGTCATAGTTTCTCATCTAAGTTCTTATTTCAAGTAAAATTCTCAGACCAGAGCTGTACTATTTTCTGCCTTGCGTCCAACAGGTATTTTCTGATCTGGGTCCAGCGCATTCTTTACCCCTGTCATTTGAGTTCTTTTGTTTCCAGGTGTTTTCAGGTATCCTCTGGGGGTTGGGAGCAGTCTGTGAAGCCAGCTGAAAACCATCATTGTTTGCGTCTCATTTCTTATACTGAATTTCCCTGGATGAATTCATATAGAATTTTCTCTCGGCTTTGTTCAATTTCTTCCATCCCTCTGGCAAAGTATAAAATTCAAGATTGATTCCAGCACCAGGTGGTACAGTCACATATCTTTGTAGCACCAACGATAGTCCAAGCTTACAGGAAAAACAAAACTATTCACAGATCATTGTGTTGAGCACCAGGCCAATAGATTCCTTGAGTGCTGCTAATGGCTTTCACAAGCATTCCTAGATCAATAAACAGATTTATACTTCATATTTTTATCTTCAAATATACGAATAATACAAGCACACAAATAGTATATACACATTCAGCAGATTACAAAATGCTTTGGCAGAGACTTCTCAGGGAAGAAATCAGAAGAGTACACCATCGATCAAAGGGCATGGGATGCTAGTCCTAGGGATGGTGGTTCCACAACCACCACCCCAAAAGAAGAAGATGGATGGTGGTGGTCAGGGACTCCCTCTAAGAGGGACAGAGTCATCCATCTGCTGTCCAGACCTAGAATCTCGAGAAGTGTGCTGCTTATCAGGAGCTAGAATTCAGAATGTGACCAAGAGTCTTCCAAAGCTGATCAAGCCTTCAGACCGCTACCCCTTCCTGCTTCTTCATATAGGAACTAACAATACAGCCAGGAATGATCTTGAGCAGGTCACTGCAGATTATGTAGCACTAGGAAGAAGGATCAAGGCATTTGATGCGCAAGTGGTGTTCTTGTCCATCCTCCCTGTTGACAGAAAAGGTACAGTTGGGGATCATCGAATCATGAAAGTAAATGCATGGTTGTGTAGGTGGTGCCAGAGAGAGGGCTTTGGTTTCTTTGACCATGGGACTCTGTTCTAGGCACAAGGACAGTTAGGAAGACTCATAGACTTATAGACTTTAAGGTCAGAAGGGACCATATAGTTTGACCCCTGCACAATGCAGGCCGCAGAATCTCACCCACCCACGCCTGGAATAATCCTCTCACTTATAGCTCAGATACTGAAGTCCTCAAATGATGGTTTAAAGACCCCAAGCTGCAGAGAATCCTCCAGCAAGTGACCCATGCCCCATGCTACAGAGGAAGGCGAAAAACCTCCAGGGCCTCTGCCAATCTACCCTGGAGGAAAATTCCTTCCCGACCCCAAATATGGCAATCAGCTGAAGCCTGAGCATGCAGGCAAGAGTCACCAACAAGACACTCAGAAAAAAGTTCTCTATAGTAACTCCTGTCCATTGGCCTATTTACCACTGATAGTGAAAGGTCAATTAACTGCCAAGATCATGTCAAACCATCCCCTTCATAAAACCCATCTAGCTTAATCTTGAAGCCAGATAGGTCTTTTGCCCCCACTGCTTCCCTTGGAGGGCTGTTCCAGAACTTCACTCCTCTGATGGTTAGAAACCTTCATCTAATTTCGAGTCTAAACTTCCTGATAGCCAGCTTATATCCATTTGTTTTTGTGTCTACATTGTTATTGAGCTTAAATAATTCCTCTCCCTCCCTAGTAGTTATCCCTCTAATATATTTAAAGAGTGCAATCGTGTCCCCCCTCAGCCTTCTTTTGGTTAAGGTAAACATGCCAAGCTCCTTGAGTCTCTTTTCATAAGACAGGTTTTCCATTCCTCAGATCATCCTAGTGGCCCTTCTTTGTACCTGTTCCAGTTTGAATTCATCCTTCTTAAACATGGGAGACCAGAAGTGCACACAGTATTCCAAATGAGGTCTCACCAATGCCTTGTATAACGGCACTAACACCTCCTTATCTCTACTGGAAATACCTCGCCTAATGCATCCCAAAACTTCATTAGCCTTTTTCACGGCCGTATCACATTGGCAGCTCGTAGTCATCCTGTGATCAACCAGGACTCCAAGGTCCTTCTCCTCTTCCGTTACTTCCAACTGATGTGTCCCCATCTTATAACTAAAATTATTGTTATTAATCCCTAAATGCATAACCTTACACTTCTCACTATTAAATTTCATCCTATTACTATTACTCCAATTTACAAGATCATCCAGATCTTCCTGTATGATATCCCGATCCTTTTCTGAATTGACAATACCTCCCAACTTTGTGTCATCCGCAGCACATTCCCACTTTTGGGGCCAAGGTCAGTAATAAAGAGATTAAATACGATTGGTCCCAAAACTGATCCCTGAGGAACTCCGCTAGTAACCTCCCTCCAGCCTGATAGTTCACCTTTCAGTATGACCTGCTGTAGTCTCCCCTTTAACCAGTTCCTTATCCACCTCTCAATTTTCATAATTGATCCCCATCTTTTTCAGTTTAACCAATAATTCCCCATGTGGTACTATATCAAATGCCTTACTGAAATCGAGGTAGATTAGATCCACTGCATTACCTTTGTCTAAAAAAAAAATCTGTTACTTTCTCAAAGAAGGAGATCAGGTGGGTTTGGCATGATCTACCCTTTGTAAAACCAAGGTGTAATTTGACCCAATTGCCATTAACCTCAATGTCCCTAACTACTTTCTCCTTCAACATTTTTTCCAAGACCTTGCATACTACAGATGTCAAACTAATAGGCCTGTAGTTACCCGGGTCACTTTTTTTTCCCTTTCTTAAAAATAGGAACTATATTAGCAATTCTCCAGTCAAATGGTACAACCCCTGACTTTAGAGATTCATTAAACATTTTTGCTAATGGATTTGTTCAATGCTGCTATGCTGATTATTTTCAGGAACAACGGCATTGCACAAGAGGGTTTTTCCTTGAGCAAGGAGGGGCAGTATAGACAGCTCCTTCTGGCGCAAGAGCCTCTTCTGCAAAAATGGCAGCTCATTAGGTATGCAAATGAAGCTCATCGATATTCCACACTTAGGCTCATTTGCATATTTCTCATGCAAGAAGCCACACGTCTAGACATAGCCCGAGGGACAGCAAAGCATTGGCAGTGCGTGCTCTGGTTGCCCAGCTTTTGGACACTGCTGCATATTCCTTGGCATGGAGCCGGTGCTGCCCCTGGGCATGCAATGGCCCCACATGGCCATGCTGCAGTTTCTGAAAGTTTGTGCAGGTTGCCTTCATGGTCCTGCATGAGCTCGACACTGAGCTCATCCTTGAGAACCTCTGCCTGTGTGTGGGAGCGATGCCCTTGCTACTGCAGCCCACAGTGGAGAGACGCTTTTGGAGGCTGGACACCCGTTCTGACTGGTGGGACCGGCTGGTGATGGAGTGGTGGGACGACCAGCAGTGGCACCATAACTTCAGAATGAGGAAGGAGAGAGACATTCCTGGAACTGTGTACCTGGCTTGCCTGTGCTCCCCATTGATGTGACACCCAGATGCTGCCCACCATCCCCCTGGAGAAGCAAGTCGGCATCATCTTCTGGAAGCTCACCACACCAGATAGTCTGTGGACAGCCAGTTTGGTGTGGGAAAGTCCACCATTAGTGCCCGCCTCATGGAGGTAAGGCACTCTCAGGCTACAATCCCTGGATGGGGTGGAGAAGTACTAGAAAGGGGGACCCTAGGGAAAGGGGGGGGAGTAGGAGTGCGGGGGGGGGTGGCCTGAGGGTGGGGAGGGGGGAGCCCAGTCCCCAGGGGTTTCTGCAGTCCCACTACTGGGGGTTCTGCAGTCCTACCATCACACAGCCCTGCAGGGTGTTTTGTGGGGGGGGGGAGGGAAGGGGAAAGGGACCTCCCAAGGGCTCAGCCCCCCCCCCGAGTCTCTTTTTTGTGTCTTTGTTTGTCTCCTTATGCAGGTGGTAAGGGCCATAAACACCATCCTGCTGCGCACGGTCATCTGCCTGGGGGACCTGGACGCTATCATGGCCGGATTGCTGCCCTGGGCTTCTCTCTCGCGCTCTCTCTCGCTCTCTCTCTCTCTCTCTGTGTGTGTGTGTGGGGGGGGGGGGATAGTTGGAACTCAGATCCCCATCCGTGACCCTGACCACCATGCCACCCAGTATGTAAACTTTAAGGGATATTTTTCAATGGTCCTACAGGCCCTGGTTAACCACCACAGACAGTTCTCGGACATTTTCATCAGCTGGTTGGGGAGGGTGCAGGACATCTCTACTAGAAACTGGAGGCTGGCACATTCTTCCCCCAGTGTAACTTCAGGGTCAGAGATGTTGAGCTGCCGCTGTGCATTGTGGGGGATGCAGTCTACCCCTTCATGCCATGGCTTATAAAGCCATAGACCAGCCACCTGGTCATTAAAATTTAGAGCAGGCAAAGCAAGATGTGAAGTCTCTGCGAATGAAGCTGGGTGAGAAGCCTGTTTACATAGAGCTCTTAGAAAGCATTTAAAAGCCATCCTCTTGTACTTCCATGGAAGCTGCAGAGTAAGCAGTGACAAAGGTGCTCACTCATCTGTATTGCACCCCAAGTGAGACAAAAACCAAAATGTCTCTTGTGCCATCTGGGACTTCCATCAGTCTCTAAAGCATGGGACTCTCTCACCATGCCTCTAACACACTAGCATGGTTTGTCTGCTACTTTTGCTCTAGCTGTCTTGGGTGATTGTCAAAGGAGAGATATAGGTCCTGCCTGGCAGCCAAGCCAGAGCACTGCTCATAATTCAGACTGTTTGTGTGTGGTTTAGAAAGGAACCTTGGTCTTTGTCCTTCCTTTTTTTTTATGGTGGCTACTGTATCATTGCTCTAGGTCTCTTCGCCCCATCACAGCTGAGGCCACAGCATAGTTGCATTAACAAGGACTTGAACCCAGCTCACAAGAATAGGACTCTTGCCTTGTGCTCTCCTTTGTCAGCCCCATCCTGGCCAATGCCAAATGGCTCATCTTCATTCACTATTGCAACTTCCTCTTTCTCTCCAGGGTCTGAGTAACCCCACTGTTGTAGGGATGGAGGTTTCGGGGGTCCCTGCTGGTCCCTGCATAGGATCTAGCTCAGTACACAGAGTAGGGCAGTGGTTCCAAGCTTCACATTATTCTCCTTACCCTTAAGCTAACACTGCCTCAGGTCCTCCCCACATTGTCTTGGAGTGTCACAGAGTTGGTGGATCTATCATTGCTCCTGTGAGAGCGCTGGAGCTGGGCTAGCACATTCCCCTCACTTCGCAGCCTCAGGGCACTGTGAACCTCCCTTTTGGTCCTCACATAAGGAAGCCACATTGCAACTCTTCTGTCAGGGCTTGGGAACAGGTATCAGGGAACAGGCAGGACATGGCTGCAAAGAACATGCTGGGTGTACACAAAGTAAGTTTTCCATCACTTTGATCCCCTGGTCAGCAAAGTCCTCAGGTATTACCAGACTGGTCACTGCTGAAGGGAATATTGCACTGTGGGATTGCAGCTAGAGGACTTTCCATCGGACGTGTGGGGGCTGTGACAAGTTTGGGACTTTCCTATACTGATTTTATAGATTATCTGTAAGTCTCCACACCTGCCACTATGGGCTTGCTACCTGTTGGGTGCAGAAGGGCTAATATGCTGCTTCTTGGGGCAGAGCTGGAGACATGAGCTGTGTGTGTCCCCCTGTAGCTGTCTAGGGGGGTATAAATGGGTCACTAAGGATTGGTTGAAACCCACCTGTATCAGTGAAAGGTTCAGAAAGACCCCAACCACTGAACAATTGACCCCTATCAATGGGAAGCTCTGATTGGTAGAACATGTGAGCCCAGCAGGGCTCTTCAGAAAAAGGACAGTGGACTGGAATGGAATAGGGTCTGTGTTAAGAATTGGCCTCACTGAGACTCACGAACTTCCCTGGGATGGAAAGACAAAGAGGACACCTTCGGTGGAGCACACACAACTAATAAACTCTGCTCAGTTTGGTCAGTGCAGCCTGGCATTGGTCCCTGAAGAGTGTAAAAGTCTCTAACCAGGTTTCTGGCTCTGTTGGACTTACTGGGCAGATTTCGCAGGATGAAGGCGGCACTGAGGTTTTTATACCTTAAAACAGAATAATCATGCACTGCTGAAATCCGAGAAATACAAAAGAAGGGTAAATGCCTGTAAAAAAAGCTGCATTTTTCTCTTTCTCCACATAAAGGGAGTGAACCAAAATGGGGGCATGAATGTTTAGACAGAGCTGAGGAATGACCATGAATTGCTGCTCTGGAGGAAGATGACGCTTAAGCCCTGGGAAGGGCATGTACTTGACTCTGTTACCTTGGGATTAGGTGCACAAATAGGATGTTGGAACCCACAGCTCAAGTTCCTGTGTTTAATTAGCTATACAGAATGGACCAGCATCAATAGGAAAGAGTGAAGAGCTGCTATGCCCCCAGAACACCCCACAACTCAGAGCATGTCTACACTAGGAAATCATTGCAAAATAACTAAAATCAACATCATAAGTCCCAAAATACAAAATCAAAATAGCATGTTCCTACTACTGGGGAGCCTCGAAATTAGTCCAAGTCAGGCTCTGTTAATGTGGACATGCTACCTCGACTTAGAGCCGCAGGAAGCACTGGGGAGTAATTAATTCAAATGACTCTGGGGAGTAGTTATTTCCAAAGAGCAGCACCAGCGCATCCATACTAATGCTAGTTTTAAATAACTATTTTGAAATTAGCATTATTCCCAAAGATAAGCAGGAATACAGATTTTGTATTAAGCGGACCATTATTTCAAAATAACATGCTTTGTAGTGTGGATGCGCCACTTATAAATGCAAAATAAGGGGGGGGTATTGTGAAATAACCCCCTAATGTAGACCAGGGCTCACCACGTAGGACATTCTACTCTAAATACAGGAGTCTCAAGAAATAAATACCTCCCTTCTCTCCATTTGGAATACGAGGGAATTTAACTGGGGCACCCTACCCACTCTGCTAGCAGTTATAAAGAGAGAGCCCCCATCTGCTCCTATGGGCACTTTATGAACCTAGTTTTCCCTTGCATCTGTTAATGTTCCCAAAACAGGAACAAAAATCTCAAGTCATGTCCAACAAAATATTTCATTTGACCAGATTGCAAACATTTTCACATTTTTTGATAAGCTGAATATGTAAAAAAAATAGGTTTTTTTTGTTATACTTACATTTTTTTTTCAATTTTTCAGAATCACCAGTAAACTGAAAAAAAAATCTATTTGCCCTCTTTTAGTTATAGTGAAGATAAACTGTGTAAATAGCCAAACAAGTTGTGGGAATATGAAGTTCAATTTTTAAATGGATTTAAAACACAAAATGCACATATAAAATCTATCACATCTGATGTATTTATTGCTATATAATTAACACAAAATTTTATTGCATTAATTTCAGAGATCTTTAGACTAATATATAGAGGGAATACAATTCCAGGGAAAAGGATTAGTCATTCACACCCAGTCCAGTGAACACACCTGTGGTTACATACTGTAAATTAGTTTGTGCAAACCGCTTTGGGCACCATCTAAAGACCTGCCATATCAACATCATTTTTCAATATAGTTGGGCTGTCACAATCACTTTTGTGACCAAAATGAGGCTTTGCTGTAATATTTTTATGATGCCTATGTGTGCCTCAGTTTACTTATATTTATTTTTATTGATAACTTACTTTGATCTGTCTGTCATCTCTCGCAACCACTTACATTCTATGTTTTGTACTGAATAAAATCATTTTGTTTATTATCAAACCCAGTGCAAATAACTATAACCTGGGAGGGGGGGGGCGCCAGGAAACACAGCTGAGCCTCTCTCTCTTTCATTAATAAAGAGAGTGAATTTATGCACTTTCTCGGTGTAAAACTTTTATACAGAGTAAGACAAATTTATTTGGGGTTTTGGTCCCATTGGATTTGTGCTCCTGGAAAGTGTTAAGTCCCTGTAACTGAGTCCTCCCACAGCTGAGCTGGTCGTTGTGTCTATGTTGATCTGCTGAGAGCTCTTACCCCAATTTGGTACCTTTGTTGGGGGTATGTATACACAGCAAAGTTATTAAACTTTACTAGTGTCTACACAGCCAAACCGCTATTTCAAAATTAATTCAAAATAGCGGAGCGCTTATTTCAAATTTGGTAAACCTCATTCCACGAGGAATAACATCGAATTCAAAATAGCTATTCGAAATAAGTGCTGCTTGGACACTTATATCAAAATTGGGGGCTTCCGCCCTTCCCAGGGTGCTCTGTTGGCCACTCCAGCCTCAACCAAGAAGACTCCTCTCTCTTCCCCTCTCCTACCTCCTTTGTCCAGTCTCCCCAGAGGTTAATTCCCCCACCCCCAGTTTTGTTAAATAAAGAGAGTGTCTATTTTTGAACACACGTCTGCGGGCTCCTCGGGGTGGAAGCTCTCCTGCAGGGCCTCCTGGATCCTGACAGCAGCAGCTCCATGCTCTACGCCCTAACCTGATGCCCTGCTGGCACTGGTTCCGGCCAACTTTAACTTCAGTTCAGGGTCCACTCAATGTGGACATGCTACTTCGAATTAGGAAAACGCTAATTCGAACTAGTTTTTAAGTCTAGATGCGCTAGTTCGAATTAGCTTAGTTCGAATAAACTAGTTCGCATTAGTGTTGTAGTGTAGACATACCCTTAGAGAGGGAGTTCTCAAGGTAGAGGAGAAGCAGATACAGGATGCTTGAGGGAAGTGTGTGTTGTGTTTGGGGCTTTCTTTGCTGTGTGCTGAGGTTCTGTTTGTGAGTGACACTTTTTTTCTCCGTGTGTAGTGAGTGAGCCTTTTTTTTTAAAAAGCCTTTTCCCCGCCCCCCGCCCCCCGCCCCCCGTGTTTGTTTTTTCCCCTGTGTTTGAGAGTGAGGCTTTTTTTTTTTTTCACTTCCCCTTTCTCCTCTCCCTCTTCTTCATGGAGTGTGTGCTCTGAGTGGCAGGTGGAAACTGTTGGCTTCTAATTAAATTTTGAATTCTAGAAGCCCCTGCTGATTGGCTGAGCCTTGGTAAGGGGTGGGACTTTCAGGCAGCCCAGAGCTTTATAAAGCAGTGAGCAAGCGACCAAGGAGCTTGCGAACAGGTGAGTGCAAACAGGGAGTTTAGAGAGGGAGTTGGGAAGGAGAGAGGGAAGGGCACGAGGTTCTCTTGCCTTTCTTTTTTAAGCCTTTCTCCAGGACTGCAGGGCTGGATGGTGATACATCTGCTGTTGTTACCTGCACCGCATGTGCCATGTTTGTCTTCCTCCTGGAAGAAAGAACGGATTTCATCTGCACTAAGTGCAAGCTGGTTGCCATTTTGGAAGAAAAAAATTAGAGGACTGGAGGCCCAAGTGGCAACCCTACACTCAATCAGAGATGATGAAGACTTCCTCGCTAGAAGGCAGCATTTAATCCTGCAAGCATGGCAGGCGGAAAAGCCAGAGAGGGCAGTATGGGACCAGGAAGAGAACTGGCAGCATGTAACGTCTAGAAGATGAAAAAGGCCAGCACGGGAATCCCCCAATGCTATAGAGGTAAATAATCTCTTTCAGGCTCTCTCCACAGGCTCTGCAGTGGTGAATGCTTTGGAAGGGACCTCACAAGGAAGAAACCGCAAGGGAACACCATCTACTGGAAAGCATGGGATGCGTAGTCCTAGGGATGGGTGTTCCACAACCACCACCCCCCCAAAGGAAGACGACGGGTAGTGGTGGTCGGGGACTCCCTCCTAAGAGGGACTGAGCCATCCATCTGCCATCTGGACCTGGAAACTCGAGAAGTGTGCTGCTTACCAGGAGCTCGAATTCGGGATGTGACTGAGAGGCTTACCAAACCGATCAAACCTTCGGATCGCTACCCCTTCCTGCTTCTCCACATGAAAACTAACGATACGGCCAAGAATGACCTTGAGCGGGTTACTGCCGATTATGTAGTGCTGGGAAGAAGGATCCAAGAATTCGGAGCGCAAGTGGTGACGCAAGATGGGATGAAGAGCGACAGCCCTTAGTGGGTAAAGAACAGGTTAGGAACTATCTAGGAGAGCTAACATACACAAATCCATGGATCCGGACTTAATGCATCCGAGGGTACGGAGGGAGTTGGCAAGTGTCATTGAAGCGCCGTTGGCCATTATCTTTGAAAAGTCGTGGAGATCAGGAGAGATCCCGGATAATTGGAAAAAAGGCAAATGTAGTGCCCATCTTCAAAATAGGCAAGAAGGACGATCCAGGGAGCTATAGGCCAGTCAGTCTTACCTTGGTTTCTGGAAAAATCATGGAAGGGCTCCTTATAGAATCATTTTGAGGCACTTGGAAGAGAGGAAAGTGATTAGTCAGCATGGACTCACAAAGGGCAAGTCGTGGCTGACCAATCAGATTAGCTTCTATGATGAGGTAACTGGCTTTGTGGACATGGGAAAGTCAATGGATGTGATACACCTTGACTTTCGCAAGGCTTTTGATATTGTCTCCCACAAGATTCTTGCCACCAAGTTAAGGGACTGTGGATTGGCTATTGTGGGCGAACATATCAAAAGCCTTGCTAAAGTCAAGGTCGGGCCCAGCGGGTAGTGATCAATGGCTCTATGTCATGATGGCAGTCGGTTTCTAGCGGAGTGCCCCAAGGTTCAGTGCTAGGACCAGGTTGGTTCAATATCTTTATTAATGACCTGGACGAGGGGATGGCTTGCACCCTCAGCAAGTTTGCAGATGACACTAAGCTAGGGGGAGAGGTAGATACGCTTGAGGGCAGAAATAGGGTCCAGAGTGACTTAGACAAATTGGAGGATTGGGCCACAAGATATCTGATGAGGTTCAACAAGGACAAGTGCATTGTTACAGGTTGGGGACTAACCAGCTAAGTAGTAGTTCTGCAGAAAGGGACCTGGGAGTTACAGTGGATGAGAAGCTGGATATGAGTCAACAGTGTGCCCTTGTAGCCAAGAAGGCTGATGACATATTAAGTTGCATTAAGAGGAGCATAGCCAGCAGATCCAGAGATGTGATTATTCCGCTTTATTCGGCTCTGGTGAGGCCACATGTGGAGTATTGTGTCCAGTTCTGGGGCCCCCAGTACAAAAAGGATGTGGACGCATTGGAGAGGGTCCAGCGGAGGGCAACCAAAATGATTAGGGGGCTGGAGCATATGACGTACGAGGAGAGGCTGAGGGAGTTGGGCCTGTTTAGTCTGCAGAAACGGGGGGGGGGGGGGGGAATCTGATAGCAGCCTTCATCTTCCTGAAGGGATGTTCTAAAGAGGATGGAGAAAGGCTGTTCTCTGTAGTGACAGATGGCAGGGCAAGGAGCAATGGTCTCAAGTTGTGGTGGGAGAGGTCCAGGTTGGATATTAGGAAAAACTATTTCCCTAGGAGGATGGTGAAGCACTGGAATGGATTACCTAGGGAAGTAGAGGTGTTTAAGTCTCAGCTTGACAAAGCCCTGGCTGGGTTGATTTAGTTGGGATTGGTCCTGCCTAGAGCAGGGGGCTGGTTTCGATGACCTTGGGAAGTCTTTAGCAGCTCTATGATTCTGTTATTTGCATTGATTTTCAACAATATCTGAGCTGTTTGCATCAAGGGCTATTAGAAAACTGTCATTAGCTCTATACAACTCATGTCCATATCAGTTTTGCTTCCAAGATGGTTTTTCACACAGTTTCTTGTATTGCCTCAGAAAGGTGTGAAATACCTGCCACACTTTCGAGAGAATGCAACAACTCCTTTCAACTACATGATTTCATTGGGAGAAAAATTAAATATTTCATTGTCTCTGAGAAGGAAGTTGTCACAAGATCTTCATGATCCCTCATTTGGAGACATATTTCAGCAAACTCTATGGTATTTACCCCAGGGCATTAAAAAACTGTAACTAGCTGTGGTGGCATGTCGGAGCCCCATAGCAGGTGGGGGGGGGGGGTGGTCCATCGCACCCCCTCCCCTTAAGGCCCTCAGTCCTCCAGTTAGGTTGTTCCCTTCATGTTTCCAGCCAGCAACCTCCGCTATACACTCAGGGTATGTCTACACTAGTAGACATATCCCGGGCTTCATTTGCATCTTGCCGGGCGGGCGCCATTTTTTAAAATCCCCTTAGGGCGAATTCCGTGTCCGCGGCTACACGCGACACGGAGTAGGTAGTTTGCATTAAGATCTCTAATTCGAACTACCATTACTTCTCATAGAACCAGGTGTACCGGTCGTTCGAATTAGCGCTCGTAGTTCGAACTACCTACTCCGTGCCGCGTGTAGCCGCGGGCACGGAGTTCGACCTAAGGGGATTTAAAAATGGCACCCGCCTGGCAAGATGCACATGAAGTCTGGGATATTTAAATCCCTGGCTTCATTTGCAACTTCAAATGCCTACATTAACCACCCTAGTTCGAACTAGAGTGGTAGTGTAGACATACCTTCACTTCCTGATTTCCCTTTCTGCCCTCAACCGGTCTGACCACCACCAAATTTCCATTCCTGGAATATCAGAACCTTTGCCCAAAAAATATGTCGAAATGATGGAGCATGTTGTCCGAAGAGCTACATGCCCTGTAATTTGGACACGTTTTCAGCAAAAGCTCTGCTATGTCCATGAATCGTCGCAAAAACACTCTAAGCAGCTAGTGACACGTAAATGAACAACAAAGTTGTCAGAACTACTGCATACTCCAGCATTTGGAGACACTTTTCAGGAAAAACCTAATCCACTTGCACGAATGGGCATTAAAGCACTGTAACTAGCTTTATATATTGGTCAGCATTTTCCTATATGAGATCTGCTTACACACTTTCTTGTATTGCGTTGGAAAGGTATGAAAAAGCTGCCACAAGTTCCAGAGAAGGCAAAAACTGTATTCAACTACGTTATTGCTTGGGAAAGTTAGGCATGAAGAAAAATTGCATCTTTCACTGCCTGTGACAACAGAGTTATACGAAATGCTACATGCTCCGTAATTTGGGCACGTTTCCAGCAAACTCCCTGCTGACTCCATGAATGGGCAGTAAAACCGTGTCTCTCTGTCCATACACTTAAGGCAACATTCCCCTCCATGAGGTTTCCTTACGAGATGCTTTTTCACTCAGTTCCTTGTTTTGTCTCAACTATGTGTGAAAAACCTGCCACGCGATCAAGGGAATGGAATAACCTTGTCCAACTACGTGATTCGGGTGGGCCAGTCACACAAGGAGGAAAAAAAAAAAAAATCAAATCTTTCATTGTCTCTGCCAAAATATCTCCAAAATCGCTCATTTGCAGACACTTTTCAGGAAAATCCATGTTATTCGTATGAAAAGGCATGAAAACACTCTTACTAGCTAAATACACTTAAATAAACATTCCTCGACAAGAGGGGTGATTACCAGGCGCATTCTCACTGAATACCACCCTGGCCGGGGGGGGGAGACAGCCTAGGGAAGGGGCTGAGGCTGAAACTGGGGGGCCCAGTTTCCTCCATCTCGGGGGGGGGGGGGGGCTGAGGCATCCTAGGCCTGCCCTGTAACCAGATTACATCTGTGCTCTGCTGTATCCTGGAGAAGCAATAAGCGCCCTCTATTGTACTGGCTGGTGGCGTCTGTTCGAGCCACGACCGGGGTGCAGGAGACGGGGAAACGCGCCGTCACAGCCTCATAAATGTATTAAAAAGCTGCCACCCATTGCAGAGAAGGCAAGAACTCCTTCAAGTACGTGATTCGTTGCAAGAGTCCTCTGTGGAGGAGAATTTGAAACGTTCGTTCTCTGCCACACGAAAGTTGTCCGAAGAGCTACCTTCTCGGTAACGTGGGCACGTTTTCAGCAAAATCCCTGCTCTCTCCATGAATGGGTATTAAAACCGTGTAACTTGGTCCATAAACTTAGCTCCACTGTCCCTTACATGAGGTTTGCCTACGAGACGCTTTTTCACTCAGTTCCTTGTTTTGGCTCAGACACGTGTGAAAAAGCTGTTCACGAGACCTCAACAATCTTGTCCACCTACGTGATTCGGGTGGGACCGTCATAAAAGGAGAAAAAAATCCACTCTTTCATTGTCTCTGCCAAGAATTATGTCAGAAAAAATATCTCCAAAATCGCTCATTTGCAGACGTTTTTCACGACAATCCATGTTATTCGTATGAAAAGCATGAAAACACTAGACCTAGATAGACACACTTAAGGCACCATTCCTCGAGAACAGGCGTGATTAGCGGGCGCTCTCTCACTGTATTTCGTCTACTGTCTCAGAAATCTGTGAAAGAGCTGCAACCCTTTGCAGCGAAGGCAAGAACTCTGTTTAAGTACGTGATTCGTTGGGACAGTCGTTCGTGGAAGAAAAATTGAATCTTTTATTATCTGCCATACGAAAGTTGGCCGAGGAGTTACGTGCTCGGTTACTTGGGCAGGTTGTTTAGAAAAAAAATCCGTGTTGCCTCCATGAATGGGTATTAAAACCCACCTACCCCGAACAACTTCTGTCCGGTTCCAAGACACCTGTGGATCCGGGGTCAATTTACCCTCTGGCTCTTACCCACAAATCACGCTGAGCAATCCTTTAGCATCTAACAGCTAAAGGTTTATTACTATAATAAAGAAAAGCATGAAAGTAAGGTTGTCAAACCATAGTACATAACATGCAGCAAAGCTCCCAGTTCTCAATGCAGGCTCTAGCAGATATGTTATAGATGCTTGCTTAAAAGTCCTTGTTGCGCATCCTAACGGATATTTACCATCCCTAGTTCAGGAATCATGGTTTGGGAGCAAGGAGGGGGCTCAGGGCTGTGGATTGGTGTATGGGGGGGTTCTAGAGTGAGTTTTTGGGGTTGAGGAGGGGAATCAGAGAAGAGGGACGAAATGTGGGTGTTTGGACAAGGGCGCCACCATCTCTTGTGAGCAGCCTTTCTGGGCACTTGGAAATAACAAACCCCTTCTGGGGTACACCTTTACCAGGGGCCCATCAATGTACCCTCTCTACTGTTCCGCGTCTATTTCTCATTCTGAGCGAGAGTGATGCCTCCAGGTCTTTCCAGTCTGGAGGCCACATCCTCACCCTTAGCTCAGGACTTTAATCTCACGATGAAGCATCACAGAACGTCAGATGTTCTAGAGGCTTTGTCTTTTATTTAACTGCAAGAAATCCATTTAAATCCTTCCCTTTAATGTTTCTGTCTACCGATGAAAACATCGGAGCATGCTTCTATAATGTAACTGGAAGATGCCTTCCCAGCTCAGCTAGTCATCATAGCTCTGTTTCGGTTATAAAGTGGAAAATATCAGTGTTTCCATGGCAGCATAGGTGGAAGCTTAGTCTAGTTAGCAAAGGATGCATGCAGGAGGTTATGCAGGTTTGTACTTGGGCAGTTAGCCAATACCACGCCAGGTACACTGGTATTTTTAGCATGATACATGCCACCCTATTCATGCTGGGAAACATGCTCTCAGATGAAGCTTGGACATACCTTAAGGATCAGGCTATTAAAACCTAATGAATATTTAGATGGGTGTCAAGTTGTATAAAGTTATGTTATGAAATGACCTCTTTACATATGTACACACCTTCAGGAAATATGACTTTGTTGTCCAAGCATCATGTGCAATTTCTCAGTTTGCCAAGGCTTGAATACAATCTCTATTTGAGTAGCCTTGCAGTACCCGGTGCCTTTATGATACACTTCTTGGGACTCTGCAGACATTGAACACACGCAGTCAATGACTGAAAAGGCAGGGAAGATACTGCTTCACTAAATGGAGTTTTTTGAGATGTGTGCTGTAGATCTCAGTTTTTCTGTCTGTGTATGATGTAATGTAGTAAGATGAGGGTCAGTAACATGGGGCCGAGGACACTTATAGCCTCATTAGGGCATCAGGGGACAGAGGCAGAGAAAAAAATAGCTATGTACTCTACATTTGAGAGAGTTTGTCTGCTTCTGTGCCTGCCTGGCTGGCCCCCTGTAGGGAAGCAGGCACCGCTCCGGGTGGAGCTGCAGCAGCCATGGAGAGGTGCGTCTCACCTGGCCACAAGGTGCTGAAGTAAGAGGGGGGTCTGGCGTTGTCCCTGGGGCAGCCTGCATAGTGAAACCCTCATCCCCAGCCTCACCCCAGAGCAATGATTTCTATGAAGAAAAACAAAATTTATTTGAGTTAAGGACATGAGAAACGCCAGGTAAAACTAATGTTCTATATATGTGTCTAATATTTGCCTCTGGGTGTTGGCAAAGGAAGTGGACTTCACTTTGACCGATTTCATAATAGTGATTGGAGAAAGATTTGAGCTTATGCACAGAACAGATGTGACCAATGTGACTAGATACTTCATACAACTAAGCGAAGTATCTGGCGCACAGAAGGCAAGCACAGCAGTGAAATACATTTAGGCAACATAACTTAAAGCAGGGGGTGGACAATAAAAAGGACACAGTTTGACAGGGTTAGTCTCTGGAAGGACACCACCGCTATATTTACATGTGTATCAGTGATCACAGTTCTTGTTGGTCACAAATCACTGTTCTTGGCCAATGGGAGTGGTGGGAAAGGGCACATTGCTTCCAGCTGCTCCCATTAACCAGGAATGGTGATTTGTAGCTAATGAGAGATGCAATTGCAAATTCTTGTGGCAGTATGGGTAAATACAGCAGTGAGAGCCTGAACCAGCCCATGGACTGGTATTTGACCAACCCTATCTTAAAGAATACCAGTTACTGAACTGATAAGTAACTTCTGTTTCCTTTTGTTACATGTTCATCTAGCGAACTCGTTAGAATGTAAAAAAAAGATTTCTGACTTAAAATCTACTCTTGTTCTCAAAGTTCTAGCCCTACACCTCTTCTAATATTCTTTCCCCTCTTTTGTTCTTCAATATTCAGGAAATTATTTTATTTTTTTAAAGCAGAAGTAGCTACACTCATTTTTGTTTAAAATTAATGTAATATTCTGAATGACTTTTAGTTATAACTGAAAATTTCTAACAGTTTTAGGTTGCATATGGCCTTGCTCAATACAGTCATGCTTTGGCAAGACAACAAAGGGCATCATTGTAATTGGCTCCACTATTTTCCTTCTGATTGTTAGTTGGAAAACCGACGGTAAGAATTCCAAATGCTCATGATCCATTTACCTTTTAATGTGTCATTTAAATAAATACTGAATCAAGGCTTTGTACTCTGTCCAATTACAGGGCAGAGAATGGAGCAAAGTCATAAAGATAAGACAAAATTACCTTAGAGAACAAAATTTGGGATGGGAGTCTATATCACAGTATCGCCCGACTGTATAACAAAAGGAACCACAAACCCTCAGCTCTGTGAAATCTGAAACCCAGGGACATGGAGGGCAGTCAGGTTCTTTGCAAGAACAATGACTGTGATGTATCAAGATGCTGCTGTTTAATTCGGTTCCAGTGTTTAGAACCGTACTATAAAGCATAGTAAGGTTAGCATTCAGAGTAGCTGATGGCAAGTGAAATCAGGTGGACAGTTCAACCATGTTACTAATGCTGGAAGTGGCAGAAAGAAGGTGTTTTGAGGATGTCAGTACTGAGTAGCTGATTCTTCATTGGTTGGCAACTTACGCTGTCATAGAAATTTGTGTAAAGTGCATGTGCATAGGTACCAATCAGATTTGACCCATCTAACAGGAACCTTTCCGACATAGCTAGCACAGTGACCATATCACATGCGGACCTGAACTGCTGCTAAATCCTACTATAGTAACACTCCTACCCTCACACAAATAGCATAATGCTTCCATGGCTGTGGTGTAAGATTTGGTGACCAAAGAGCAAGGCTTATTGGGAGCGGGACAAAAGTGTTTTCCCTCTCCTCAAATCTAGTAGCCTTGCTATTTTCCTGTGGAGTAACAAAGTCATTCAGGTTTGGCCCAGCTGCTCCGTCAGACCAAATCTGAATGACTGACTTTATTTGAGTTTACAGTACTACGCTGAGTATTTTCACCTGACCTTCTGTCATGACTAAACGTGAGTGTCACTGTCCCAAATCAAAACACCCGGGCTGCTTTTGCCCAAAAACTTGCCAGCTGTCTACACTGGCCGCTTGAACTTGCACAAGAGCACTGACGGTCTAATGTAAGAAATCAGTGCTTCTTGTGCAAATACTATGACGCTCCCCTTTGGGCAAAAGCCCTCCTGTGCAAATGCTTTTGCGCAAGAGGCTCAATGTAGACAACGCGGTATTGTTTTGCGCAAAAAAGTCCCACTCGCGAAACTGGCGATAGGGGCTTTTTTTTGCACAAAAGCGCGTCTCGCTTGGCACAGACACTTTTCCGCCAATGCTTTTAACAGAAAACTTTTCCGTTAAAAGCATTTGTGGAAAATCATGCCAGTCTAGACGTAGCCCCGGCTGTGTCCACATTGGTGCGATCTTGCGCAAAAGCAACTGCTTTTGCACAAAAACTTACTGCCTGTCTACACTGGCCCCGAGTTCTTGCCCAAGAATATTGACGTTCTAATGTATGAAATCAGTGCTTCTCGTGCAAGAACGCTGATGCTCCCACTCAGGACTCAGCCCTCTTGCACAACTGTTCTTGCGCAAGAGGCCAGTGTAGACAGGCAGCATGAATTTCTCTCTTCTGCAAGAGCTTTTGCACAAGAACTCTTCCGCAAAAGCGTTCTTGTGCAAGATCATGCCAGTGTAGATGTAGCCCTAAAGGGGAAGGATGTGCTCTGCCACAGCCATTTGAATGGAGAGTCGTCTCACTCTTCTGCCCATGTACCACTTCTGGGGACCCCCCCCCCCTTTGGTGTTTTTGTGGAATGGTGGAGGGCTTCAGTTTCAGATTTTGTTCTGTGCCATCTTGTGACACCAGCAGCAAGATATAGTTCCTGTAAGGCAGGACAACAAACACTGGCATTTGCACACAATAAACCACACGTCTTCTTCCCCCAGATTTCTAGAAACACAGCCTCAAAAGTCAACAGTTAAAAAAGGAAACTGTCCTTGTGGTGCATCCATTATTTCTTTTTCTCCCTCATATGAAGATGGGTGTATTATTTTTTTCTTCAATGACCTTTTAAGAGATGTTGCTACTTTTATACCTCTGATCACGGTTAAAAATGAGAATCTCTATACCCGGGCAGATTTCAAAGGGGTTTAATTCTCCTTTTCTTTCTGATCTTTACCCTGCAAGCAGAACTGGGTTATCACCTTGTGATTTTTTTTTTTTTTTTTAACAGTTTGCAATAACCTCACTCCTCTGCTGTAAAGCCCTTAAATAACAAACCCAATAAAACGACATCCCGACTTTAGCCTTATGAAGTGTTTGCTATTTCATTGTTGTCAGTGGTGTGCCCAGGGTGACAAAGTAACAGGATAACCTTTGTGGTGTGCCTTGGGATGCTGGGGGGGGTTATCTCAGGATGAGCACTCTCCCTTTGCCTCTCTTGGCAACCATTATCTGGCACCCCTCCCCTCTTCTGACAACATGCATTTGATGAAGTGGGCCTTTGCCCACGAAGCCTTATGCTCCAATAAATCTTTTAGTCTATAAGATGCCACAAGACTTTTGTTGTTTATGGACAGTCAGACTAACACAGCACTAACAGTACTGTCATCTTTAGTAGCTTCATGCCCCCTACAACCAGGCTGAATTTGTGTCTCATAACACCCATTTAATGGGCTTTCTCCAGCTATGTTACAGATCACAATATAAATTCTTTTCTATACCATTTTCCAATTTCATTCCTCACTCACTAGTTCTTAGTCACATTGACTTCCAAAGGCGGAAATACTTATTGGAGTTTCATGTAGCATATTTTTTTACTGTTTGATGTGAAGCCTGCCGTGTTTTGGGTAAATTGAGTGAAAATAAATCAACTATAGGATATAATTGGAATCTTAAAAACCACTTAGATGGAATTTTCTGAGACCTAATTCTCTGTTTTAATCGTTGCGTCTCTGATATCTTGTGCCACACTTCAGTATAATTTAAGCTTTTTAAAGTCTATTCCCACCCATCTGTGGGGTGGTGTTTCCTGCCCTTTTAAGGAATTCTAACGAGTAACACAGCCATTTTATAAATTACACAGACACGGTGACTGCTACATATTCCTATATGCCACGTTCCTTTTATGTTTCCCATGTGCGAGCTGTTGCACTTAGACTTCTGATCAAGTAACTCCACTACTTTTCTTCTCTGACGCAGTCCCCTGGCTGCACTGGATCTCAATCTGAATGTGATAAGCAATTTAAATTCCTAGCCTCTTCACTGTTCACTGTTGCCAGGATCTGCTCAACACAGTATTTCTCACATGCCAAAACTAGAAATGACTAATTGAAATCTAAGACGTATAAATTAATAATAAAATACTCCATCCAGAAGAAGTTACGCAAAACCAGCGATAGAAACACCATAAGCTATTTAGTGCAGGGGTGGCCAATCAGTTAGAGCCCAAGATTCAAACTAGCTGTGGCTCGAGTGGAAAGAGCAACGTACACTATAGATCTATTGTTCTATAGCTATAACTAGCTAGATAGCTAGGTATAGTCTACACTACAAGGTTTTTGCGCAAAATTGAGCAGCCAGACCTCAAGCGTGTTTTTGTGCAAGAAAATTGACACACCAGAACTCTGCTTTTGCCGGCAGAGTTATTCCTCTCCCCTAGAGGAATAACGCCTTTTTGAGCTACAGCTTTTGCGCAAAAAGGCAGGTGTGGACGATCCGGAGAGTTTTTTTTTTGCACCCGAAACCCCTATCGGAAAAAGCACAGGGGCTCTGATGGCCTTTCTGTGCATTGCAATCAGAGCTTTCTTACACAAAAACCCTGGGCAGTGTCTAGACTGGCCACTTTTTCTGCAAAAGCAGCCGCTTGAATTTGCGCAAGAGCACTGACTTCTAAGATCAGAAATCAGTGCTTCTTGCGCAAATACTTTGGCGCTCCCGTTCGGGCAAAAGGCCTTTTGCACAAAACCTTTTGTGCATCCGGGCCAGTGTAGACAGCTAAGTTTTGTTTTGCACAAAAAAGCCCCGATGGCTAAAATGGCGATCGGGGCTTTCTTGCACAAAAGCGTGTCTAGATTGGCCCACAGATGCTTTCGTTCAAAAAGTGCTTTTGCGCAAAAGCATTCGTGCCACTCTAGATGCTCTCTTGCGCAAATACTTTTGACGGAAAACTTTTCCGTTACAAGCATTTATGGAAATTCATTCCAGTCTAGACGCAGCCCTGGAGTGTAGACAAAGCGAAAATGTAGCAATGAAAATAACATTACAGCTCAGTCTGACAAAAATCAATAAAAAAGGCTCTAGTCACTTAAAGAAATTCACAGCCAGTCAGTCCATAGATCTTCAGAGAATTTGAAAAGGAACAAATTTCAAATAAAAAAAAAACCCCACACGTTTAAAAATACAGTACTATTCTCACACTTAAAAAAATCCCCATCATGTATTTTAGATTTAACACTACTGCCTTGTGAGTTTTAAAAAATTAAACTGAACTGAGACGTAAATTGGCACAATTTGAAGTGCCTGTTTCACGCCAGGCCAGCTTGTTGATCTCTGGTGTGGTTTGCTCATTTTGTTTTACTTATGAAGATTATGGCTTTTTATAGTTCTAAAAATTCAGGTCAGTTCCCCGACTGCAAATATTCTTTATGTATGGAAGTATCCATCACTGGAATTGGTATCTCCATCGGTATCACAGTATTCTGTTAGCAGGACATCCAGAATACCACTGTAGACACACTCAGTTGTCATTTCTCAGTGGAGCATGAGTGGGAAATACAACCCGGTGCCTTTGCTACGATCTTCTGCAAAGGGGGGGGGGGGGGGGGGGGGGGGGGGGTCACCCATCGGTAAACCTACTTGTGTCACAGAAGAATTACAAATGTCTGCTCTTCTGCTCCAGAGTGGGTCTCATGCCTGGTTCAATGTGACTCTTTTTCTCAGCTCATGAAATACGTCACTATTTCTTTCTTTCTCATTGGTACCATTGATTCTCCGAATTTTTGACAAGACACACACAAACAATGCCCATATCATCCTCATTGTCCCAATATGGCCCAAACTTGGTTCCCGTACCTCTCACGTCTCATGATACAAGCTTCTTATTTATGAGGTAGAGAAAGAAATGACTGGGGTTGTCATGCTAACATGATATGTGACATGCTAATGCCTCAAGATGGCTACTACACATAAATGGCCCAATTCAGAACTGCCATGAAAAAAAAATCTCTCATGTCCAGTGCTAGGTTGCGCTGGCACCTGGGCTATGCCTACACTTGTGCCTTCTTGCGCACGTAGAGCCGTTTTTGCGCAATAATCTGCAGAGCGTCCACACTGCCCGCCTGCTCTTGCGCAAGGAAATTGACAGTACGACGTGGTAAGAGACGGCTTCTGGCACAAGAGCTACGCTCTTTTTTTTTTTTTTAAGGGAGGGTGTAAGCCCTCTCGTGCAGGAGCTCTTGCGCAAGAGGGCAGTGTGGATGCTTGGCAGGGGCTTCTTGCGCAAGAAAGCCGTATGGCTAAAATGGCCATCGGTGCTTTCTTGCACAAGAGAGTGTCTACACTGCCATGGGCACTCTGGCACAGCAGCACATCTCGAAGATGGCCGGGTGGCTGCGGTGATGCGCAAGATTTCTTGCACAAAAATCCTTGCGCAAGATGTTCTTGCTCAAGAAGTCCACAGTGTAGCCATAGCCCTGGGGTGGAGCATCCACAGGGACACATATCTTGAAAAAAATCATTGTTACTGCACAAGAGAAGCAACTTCTTCTTCTGGTCCAGCTCACATTGATTAGGCCTCAACTGGAGAACTATGCCCAGTTTCATGTATCACATTTCTGGAAAGATGTGGACACATTGCAAAAGTTCAGCGAAGAGCAAAAAGTGATTAACGGGCTAGAAAAATCTATGAAGGAAGGCTGAACAAAGTGGTTTTTTTTTAGTCTGGAAAAGAGAAGACTGAGAGGGAACATGATAACAGCTTTCAAGTACACAAAGGATTGTTACAAGGAGGCGGGAGAAAAAAATTCTCCTTAACAGCTGGTGTTAGCACAAACAAGCAATGGGCTTAAATTATAGCAAGGCAGGTTTATAGGTTGGACGTTAGGTTATTTTAAATTTTCTTTGGACTCTAGGTAAGAATTTCAAGGCTAGCAATATTTAATTAGTGACCCTTTCACTGATTTAATGTGAAATTTGAATATGTGGCTTTATATTCTGTCCAACTGCAACTCAGGCTGTGTCTAGATTGCAGATTTTTTTTGAGAAAAAGGTATACAAATTGTGAACTGCATACTTTTCCCCTCTTCTTTTTTACAGAAAAGGCTTTTCTGATATTTGGGCTGGCTACACGGGGCCAAGTGTTGGAAAGATCTTTTTTTTTTTTTGTCACATCCCTTCTTTCTTGTGAAACAAACGATACAGGGGTACTGAAAAAAAAAAACTTGTCTGCTCTTCCAAAAAAAATTCGGAAAACCAGACGCACTCCTTGGACGTGGCAGACTTTTATCTGGGAAAAACTCTGCAGTCTAGACATAGCTTCAAAAGAATGGAGCAAAGGGATAGAGATGAGGGGGAAAGGTCATTAGTGAACTAAACTGGCGGTGATAGCGTAAATTTTAGTATTTTCCAGTACAATAAAAACAAACCCTCAACTCTGTATAAACAGGAGCCCATACTTTCATAGTGTCCATACCACATGCACTGGATAGTTACTTTGTTTTATGTATAACACACCTATTTTGTATTACTTGAAAACATATAATTGGACCAGGGGTGCAGAAAGGGGTTGCAGGAGCTGGACAACATGGGACAATAGTGGGAAAGCAGACATAGGCAATGGTGAACAAGCAGAGGGAGTTGGGAGCAGAAACCATATTGGGTAGCTGGACTAAAACAGAGGGGTCCTGAACAGCAGGTTGAGGTCAGGGCACTTATGACCAGAGGCAGCCATTGATCAGCAGGTCAGGCTAAAATAAGCGCTTTTGAAAGACCATCAAAATAAGATATACAATTTGCCGAGCACAAATTGTGTATCATATTTTGAGTTTAGGGGCACTGTAGCCCCATCCATAAAGTATAGCACGATGTTATTCATCTTCTTAATTGAATGTGTGGTATGAGTTTAGCAATACAGCTCATACCACACAGATAACAATTCCCTGTCTTATATGAACAAAATGTGCATAATGTTAGACTTTTCGGGTATGTTTACATTGCTTGCCTCCTTCGAGAGAGGACTGCAAATGCAGACAAATGACATTGCAAATGAAGTGCAGATTCCAATTTCCCGCACTTCATTTGCATAATGGACGCCAGCTGCTTTTCCGAAATTGCCTCGTTTAGAAAAAAGGGATTATTTTGAAAAGAAACACTTACTTTAAAATAACCCTTACTCCTTAAAAAAAAAAAAAATGAGGCTTAAGGATTATTTCGAAGGAAGGGTTTCTTTTCGAAATAACCTCATTTTTTTTTTCTCAAAAATACGCAATTTTGGAAAAGCGTCTGGCCACCATTATGCAAATGATGTGCGGGAAATTAAAAATCCACATTTCAGTTGCAATCCTCTCGTGAAGGAGGAATGCACTGTATACATATCCTTAGAGTATGTCTACACAGCAGGGCTTAACGCAAAATAAGCTAAGCAAATTGAGCTGTGTCGGTTACACACAGCACTTATTTTGAAATAGAGCGCTCTTCCTCTGACTTTCCTTACTCCTTGACAATGAGGGTTACAAGAATCAGAATAAGAAAGCCTCAAGCTTGACAGTATTGCAACATTATTTTGAACTAACTGCCTGCTGGGTAGACGTGGACTAAGTTATTTCAAAATGATGTTTCTGTGTAGATGTACCCTTACAGTTAATGAGGAGGAGCAAAAAGTGAGTCATTTTTTTTAACATCCATAGAGTCATACTGTAAAAAGAGAAAGTTCTGAAAATGCCAGTGATGATACAATGGGGGCGGGGGCAAGGGCTGGTGGTCTGGGCTTGGGCTCCAAGCGTCTTCAGATGCTTCTTCACTCCAAGGTGATAAATGTTAATACAATCATTGACATTTTGTTCTTCTCTTGCAGAGCAAATGAAGAAAGAATTTGGTATGTGCGCCTTTTTTCAGTTAGCTGGTTTTAATGCTGTGAATAAGTTCTTGAATCTCCCCTCTTTGAATCGCCAGCTCCTTCCTGGCTGCTGCAATGGCCACAAAAAAATTGAGTTTAATTAATTCGTTAAGACAGGGATGGGGAACCCTTTTCTGGGTTGGAGGCCAGAAAAATCAGTTGGGGGGGGGGGGGGGGGGGGGGGGGGGCACACAAAAGTGAGAAGCAAACTGAAAAGCCCCTGACTGAGACGAAGGACATGCCCCACATGCCCTTTCAACGCCAAAGCCTAAGGGGGCCCAGCCTTGTAGATTTTGTGTTCTCCAGCCCTGCAGTGGAGCAACGGAGGGTTTGGAGTGACAGCGTGGGCTCTCCAATGCTGGGGGAGACCCTGAGCCACAGGGGCTAGATCCAGGTAAAGTATCCACCCTGCTTTAAATAGACCTAAAGATGACAATTTGAGGAATGCAATAAAATCAATTGCCTGATTGATTTTAGCTTGGAGCGTTTCTGAGTCTGAACGTAAACCATTCTAATTATGAAAATAATCAAACTGTATTTCTTTAGATACTTGACCTACTTGAAACATGTAGCAAATGTGTTTGACATTAGACTGCTCTTATTCTGTTACAGGTAAAGGAGGAAAAACACCAAGTAGTCCTGGGGTACCTTAGAGACTAACCAAAACATATAAAATCATGAGCTTTATGGGTAAAATGGACTTCCTATGATGAATTGGAGCGGAAATAACAATACCAAGAAAGACATATAACAGCAAAAGAATCACCTGTCAATTGTAGGCCCTGTGACGCTAATTAAGTAGGCTGGATATGTCCAATACATAGCTTTTGATGTGCAAATGCAGATTGTAAAAGTGAGGAAAAATTGTGAACAGCGCTGGCAGTGGTACGTTCCTGGATAAGTGTGTCTGAGTTATGCTGGAAAGGCTTTGCTTCAGGTTGGTGGTTTGTCGGTAAGTGAAGATGATGCAGTGGAGGAGTTTAAGATGGGGAATGTAGGTGATGATTAGTGATCGTCTGTTATTTTCCTTGTTGGGTCTGTCGTGAAGCAGGTGACTTCTGGGTACTCGTCTGGCTCTCTCAATCTGTTTCCTCAGTTTCCCAGGTGGGTATTTAAGTTTTAAGAATATCTGATTAAAAACTGTGTCTCGGTTTGTCTCTGTCTATGGGATCGGAGCAAATCCAATTGCATTTTAGGCCTTGGCTGTAGAAAACGGATCATGTGATGTGTCCTGGGTGGAAACTTGACGCATATGGATAATAATAGTGGGTCACTAAGTTTCCAGTATAGAATGGTGTTTATTTGATCATCGTGAGCATCATTTATTTATACCGTAGAGTCAAGGAAGTAGATCTCTTGGTGGACTGCCCAGGCTGCGGTGGATAGTAGCGTGGAAACTGTTAAAATCCCTGTGAAATGCTTCAAGGGAATCTTTCCGGGGGGGGCGCGCCGGGGGCAAATGATGAAGATGCTATTAATGTATCATAAGGAGAGGAAAGGTGCTAGGGGATGAGAGCTGAGGAAATGTTTGTTGAGATAAGGACAAAAATCACATAGTTCAGCTCACCTGGGTTTGCTCCAGTCTCACAGACAGAGACACCGCTAGTGCAGCATTGATAATCTACAAGCTATCTGGAAAAGTATCCCTCACTCTCACAAGCCTTGGGACATACGCCAATCCTTACCTACAGACAACTGCTCAATATGATGCCAATCCCTTCCAGAAGCCACAAATCACACTTCAGACACATTCATCCAAGAATCTACCCCTGCAAAAAGACCCTGTTGCCAACTCCTTCCACATATCTATACAAGCATCACCATCACAGGACCTAATCACATAAGTCACAACATCTGGGGCTCATACAACTCATATCCTCTATTGTTAGCTATGCCATTGAGTGCCAGCAATGTCTCTCTGACATATCTATTGAGCAAACTGGACAATCTCTATGACAAAAGATAAATAGACACAAATCAAATATAAGAAATGGTAACATGCATAAGCCTGTAGGGGAACATTTTTAACCTGCCTGTTCACTAAGTCATGGATTTAAAACTAGCCATTCATCTATAATGGTATTTCGCCAGCCAATTACAGAAAAAGTCTGACGAACTGGAAGTCATCTACAGATTTTACACTCTTATTCTATGCTTGGACAAAGACATTAACTGGTTGACAAAGACGATTTCTCCTGCCTTTAACATCTACATGTCCACATCAACAGCTATGTATCGGATACATACAGACCACTTAATTAGCCTCATTAACACAGGTCCTAAATTGACAGGTACGTCTTCTGCTGTCTCTCTCTCTCTCTCTCTCTCTCTCTCTCTCTCTCTCTCTCTCTCTCTCTCGCTCTCTTGTTTTCTGTTATTTCCACTCCACTTCATATGAGTTAGTGGGTTTTTAACTCCACTATAGGTCATAAGTCATAAGGTCATATTTCGGTTAGTCTCGAAGGTGCCACAACGCTACCTGTTATTTTTAACTTATCAGCAGGGTAGCCCTGTTAGTCTGGATCTGTAAAAGTGATGAGGGGTTCTGTGGCACCTTATAGACTAGCAGATTTATTGGGGCATAAGTTTTCATGGGCAAAGACCCACTTCGTCAGACGCATGTAGTGGAAATTCCAGAGGCAGGCATAAGAAAAGAGTACCAATCAAGATTAAGGCTGGAGATTTCAATGGTTGTGTTAACATTTATCACCTTGGAGTAAAGAAGTAGATTGTTCTGGATAAGACCCAGTGGGCTCCACGGGGGGATGAAAAGTCCAAGTCTTTTTACTCTCTCGTCATATGGGACTGTACCAAACCTCTAATAATTTTTGTTACCCTTTTCTCAACCTTTTCCAATGCCAATATATCTTTGTTGAGATGAGACGACCATATCTGTACGCAGTGTTCAAGATGTGGGCATATCATGGTTTTATATAGATGCACGAGAACATGTTTTTTTCTATCTTATTCTCTACTCCTTTATAAATGAGTACTAACATTCTAATTGCTTTTTTCCACTGCCGCCGCACATTGAGTGGATATTTTCAAAGAGCTAGCCACAATGATTCCTTGAGTAGTTAAATTAGAGCCCGTCATTTGGTACATATAGAATCATAGACCCCTAGAGCTAGAGGAGCCGGCAGGAGGTCATCAAGTCCAGCCCCTGCCTAAGGTAGAACCAATCCTAACTAACTCAACCCAGCCAGGGCTTTGTCCAGGAGTGACAAACACCTCAATGGATGGAGACTTCACTACTTCCCTAGGTAACCCATTCCAGTGGTTCACCACCTGCTTAGGAAAATATTTTTCCTAATATCCAACCTGGACCTCCCCCACTGTAAGTAGAGACCATTGCTACTTGTTCTGCCATCCATCACTACTATGAATAGTCTGGCTCCATCCTCTTTGGAAACCGCCCTTCAGGAAATTGAAGGTTGCTGTCAAATCCCCCTCACTCTTTTCTTCTGCAGACTAAATAAACCCAAACCCCTAGGTCATGCGCTCCAGCCCCCCCAGTCATTTTGGGTGTCATCTGCTGAAGCCTCTCATATGCGTCCAGATCCTTTCTATAGTTGGGGGGGGGGGGGGGGGGGCCTACAAGGGCACACCTTTGACTCATAACAAGCTTCTCCTCCACTGTAATCCCTAGGTCCTTTTCTGCTGAACTGCTACTTGGACATTCAGTCTCCAGCCTGTAGCGATGCTTGGGCGTCTTCCGTCCCAAATGCAGGGCTCTGCTCTTGCCTTTGTTGAACCTCATCAGATTTCTTGTGGCCCAATCCTCTAAGCTAGCCAGGTCACTCTGGATCCTATCCCTGCCTTCCAGCATATCTACTGATCCCCCTCGCTTAGTGTCAGCCACAAACTTGCTGAGGGTACAATCCATCCCCTCATCCAGGTCATTAATAAAGATGTTGAACAAAACTGGTCCAAGAACCAATCCTTGGGGAACTCCACTAGAAACCGACCGCCATCCTGACATCGAGCCATTGATCACTACCCGCTGGGCCCAACCTTCTAGCCAGCTTTCTATCCATCTTACAGTCCATTTATCCAATCCACATTCCCTTAACTTGCTGGCAAGAATACTGTGGGAGATCGTATCAAAAGCCTTGCTAAAGTCAAGGTAGAGCACATCCACTGACTTTCCCCATGGCCACAGAGCCAGTTACCTCATCATAGAAGCTAATCAGATTGATCAGGCACGACTTGCCCTTTGTGACTCCCTGTTGACTATTCCTGATCACGTTGCCCTCTTCCAAAGATTGGGATCCCCCCCATGAGCATTATTTTACATTTATCCGCATTAAATTTCATTTGCCCAATCACTTAGATTGGTGAGACCTTTTTGAAGCTCTTCACAATCTGCTTTGGTCTTTACTATCTTGAGACGTTTGGTATCATCTGCAAATTTTGCCACCTCACTGTTTACCCTTGTCTCTACATCATTTATAAATGAGTTGAATAGGATTGGTCCCAGGACAGACCCTTCGGGGACTTCCCTAGTTACCGCTCTCCACTCGGAAAACTTACCATTTATTCCTACCCTATATTTTCTGTCCTCAAACCAGTTTTCCATCCATGAAAGGACCCTCCCTCTTATCCCATGATATCTTATTTTACTAACATCATGAGAGACCTTGTCAAAGGCTTTCTGGAAAGCTAATTATAGTATATCCACTGGATCCCCTTGTCCACATGTCTGTTGACCTCTCAAAGCGCTCTAGTAGATTAGTAAAATATGATTTCCATTTACAGACACGATGTTGACGTCCCCCCAACGAATTATGTTCATCTATAGGTCTCACAATTTTATTCTTTACTATAGTTTCAACTAATTTGCCTGATAGTGCCGTTAGACTTACCGATCTGTAGTTGATATGATCTGCATCTAATTTATTATATTTAGAACATTTTCTCTGCAATTCTTTTTTGGCAATTTCTGACTTTGTCTTATTCTTGTACTCAGTTAGAGCCTCTCTCCTTATGGTTAAATCAACCTGTTGCAGTCTTTAATTGAACTAATCCAGCGTTACAGACAAAAAAAATACGCTCATCTAAGCACTTACTTAGCTTTAGGGGTATGGGCCATCTTTCCTGGAAAACTTGTAAGGTTGATTAGCAGTGAGGAGTCATATTTAACATAGTCTTTCTGCTTTCACTTTCCTTGGTCAGAGTTCAGTACTTTTGCTCAGTTTATTCAAAGTGTGTGATCCATTTCCTGCAGACACATTCTTAAATCCCATTTTAATGCCTTTATTTTATATAAACGGGGACTGAGGGATAGAGAACTTTCTGAAGTAGGTTTTGATTCGTTGGAAAAGGTAAGTGCCGCTGGTTTAATTCCAAACCCTCCCCTTGTGCTCGTGGGTACAGCTCCATTAACTTCAGTGGTGTTTTGACCATTTCCATCTGCAAGAACAATGTCCCATCATGTGTTGACCTATTCCTTCAGAATTAGTGAAGGAGGACGCCTTTATAGCCTTTATCAGCTAGTTTAAATTTAAAAGTAGAGCATTTGGGGCACACAGAAGAACGGTGGCTGAAATCTATAACTGAGTTTATAGTGAGAATGAAAGATAAATTACAGTGCCTTGAACAGATGTATCTTGACATTTTCCATTTGTATTTGGTTTATTGAGCAGTCTGAGGATTGACTGGAAGCTAGAGTAGGAGGTTGCAAAATAGGATGCCGGGCTTATACAGTCCCCCTTTACTGAGGCTTCAGTCTTTGACTGTGGGCAAGTCATATATTATCGGCTGTAAAGGTTTATCGCAATGTCACTATTTGCAGCAATCATCCCCTGGAACATAGTGGGGACAAAGTCATATTATTTGTTGTTCTTCTGTTTAGAAAATTTTGTCATTCAGCCAGAAACAATATAATCATACAACATGAATAATGAGCCACCACAGCCAAGTGATCGGCTAAAATTTGTTCATTTTTTTTTTGGTGAATCAGGATCATTTCATTAATCACAGGCTATGCTTTTTTAAAACGCCTATTTGAGACAGGTGATCAAGTCACATTTAAAATCAAGGAGCACTACTTCTAAATCATTCAGATCAAGTCTAAGGTAGGGAAAGGGCATGTTTCTTACATGTTATATAACATATACTAGAATAAATATAACAATATAAATAAATAGAGGGTATAAATAAATAGAAAGTATAAATATGGCAGTTGTAATTTTAATATGTGGTAGCAATTCATAGTATACACAACTTCACTGTGTCTAATCTAGCAGTTTAAAATATTGCTTAACATGCAACTTTGAAGTTAAGCTAGGACCTTATACACATTAAAGTCCTCCCTTGACAAGCCACATCAAATGCCCTAAGTGTTGAATGCTTACACATCTAGTATACTTTTATATTTCTTCGTGCTAAAATTATTTGCTAGGTAGCAGCTTTATATAACATTTTATATAGATAAAACTATTTGTAGAAAATGGATCTAAAGAGGAACTTTGGTAAAATCATAGAATACTACGATTGGAAGGGACCTCGAGAGGTCATTGAGTCCAGTCCCCTGCCCTCATGGCAGGACCAAATACTGTCTAGACCATCCCTGATAGACATTTATCTAACCTACTCTGAAATATCGCCAGAGATGGAGATTCCACAACCTCCCTGGGCAATTTATTCCAGTGTTTGACTACCCTGACAGTTGGGAACTTTTTCCTAATGGCCAACCTAAACCTCCCTTGTTGCAGTTTAAGCCCATTGCTTCTTGTTCTATCCTCAGAGGCCAAGATGAACAAGTTTTCTCCCTCCTCCTTATGGCACCCTTTTAGATACCTGAAAACTGCTATCATGCCCCCCCCGAATCTTCTCTTTTCTAAACTAAACAAACCCAATTCTTTCAGCCTTCCTTCATAGGTCATGTTCTCTAGACCTTTAATCATTCTTGTTGCTCTTCTCTGGACCCTCTCCAATTTCTCCACATCCTTCTTGAAATGTGGTGCCCAGAACTGGACACAATACTCCAGCTGAGGCCTAACCAGCGCAGAGTAGAGCGGAAGAATGACTTCTCGTGTCTTGCTTACAACACACCTGTTAATGCATCCCAGAATCATGTTTGCTTTTTTTTGCAACGGCGTCACACTGTTGACTCCTGTTTAGCTTGGGGTCCACTATAACTCCTAAATCCCTTTCTGCAGTACTCCTTCCTAGACAGTCGCTTCCCATTCTGTATATGATTGTTCCTTCTTAAGTGCAGCACTTTGCATTTGTCCTTATTAAACTTCATCTGTTTACCTCAGACCATTGCTCCAATTTGCCCAGCTCATTTTGAATTATGACCCTATCCTCCAAAGCAGTTGCAACCCCTCCAAGTTTGGTATCATCGGCAAACTTAATAAGCGTACTATGTATTCTGATATCTAAATCGTTGATGAAGCTCTTGAACAGAACCAGTCCCAAAACAGACCCCCTGCGGAACCCCACTTCTTACTCCTTTCCAGGAGGATTGTGACACATAACTACTCTCTGGGAATGGTTATCCAGCCAGTTATGCACCCACCTTATATTAGCCCCATCTAAATTGTATTTGCCTACGCTATTGATAAGACTATCATGCAAGACCATATCAAACAACTTACTAAAGTTTAGGTATATGACATCCACCGCGTCTCCCTTAACCACAAGAGTCGTTAGCCTATCAAAGAAAGCTATCAGACTGGTTTGACATGAGTTGTTCTTTACAAATCCATGCTGGGTGTTCCCTATCCCCTTATTATCTTCCAAATGTTTGCAGATGATTTCCTTAATTATTTGCTCCAAGTTCTTTCTGGATACAGAAGTTAAACTCACTGGCCTGTAGTTTCCTGGGTTGTTTTTATTTCCCTGTTTATAGATGGGCACTATATTTCCCCTTTTCCAATCTTCTGGACTCATGCTGTCTTCCATGATTTTTCCAAAAATGCTAGCTAAAGGCTGAAATACCTCTTCTATCAGCTCCGTCAGTATTCTAGGATGAATTCCCACTAGCAGTCACTATATCAGGCATTCCTCCAAACTTCTCGGTGAAGACCAAAACAAAGATGTCATTAAGCATCTCTGCCATTTCCAAGTTTCCTGTTACTGTTCCCCCCCTCCTCACTGAGACAGTGTCCTTGGTCTTTCTCTTGCTTCTAATATAGATCTAGACTGTCTTCTTGTTTGCCTTTATGCCTGTAGCTAGTTTGAGCTTGTTTTGTGCTTTTGCCTTTCTAATCTTGCCCCTGCATTTGTGTATTGTTTGCCTATATCCATCCTTTGTAATTTTATATGACTCCTTTTTATTTTTAGATCATGCAAAAAATCTCCTGGTTGATCCAAGGTAGTCTTTTGCCATAATTTCTATCTTTCCTATGGAGCAGAATAGCTTGATTTTTTTCAAAATGTTCCTTTGAAAAACTGCCAGCTCTCTTCAATTTTTTTTTTCTCCCCTCAGTCTTTCTTCCTATGAGACCTTACCTACCAGCTCTCTGAGCTTACCAAAATCTGCCTTCCTGAAATCCATTGTCTCTAATTTGCCGCGCTCCCTTCTACCATACCTTAGACTCATGAACTCTATGGGCATGTAGATTAGGCTACCAGGCATAGGAAAATGAAGCAGCGATTTAAATAATTGCTGCTTCATTTAAATTTAAATGGCTGCCATGCTGAGCTGATCAGCTGTTTGTTGGCTCAGCGCGGTAGTCTGGATGCTCCACGGTGGACAGCAAAGGCATTTGTTGAACTCCCAGGTATGCAATTTCGAGTGTCTGCATTTGCATTCCTCCCTCGAGAGAGGAATCACGTGCAGCCATACCCTGAGTTACAATGGAGAAGGAATTTCATAGCATTATTTAGAAATGAGTAATGGCTAGTGTATTACAGTCATTGATGAATATGCCCTATCACAACAGTTTCCTTAGAAGATAGGGACCTGTATCCTCTCCAACGGTATGTCTACACTAGGAAATTATTTTGAAATAATTCCTGAAACAACAAAATTGAAATAGCATGTCCCCAGTATGGGGGAACTTCAAAATTAGTCCAAGGCAAACGCCATTATTGTAGCTGTGCTACCTAGACCTAAAGCCTCAGGAAGCACTGGGAGTAATTACTCCAGGGAGTAGTTATTTTGAAATATCAGCACAGCCACACTAATGCTATCTTGAAACAACTATTTTGAAATAAGCATTATTCCCTGAGGAAAGCAGGAGTACAGATTTTGAAATAACGGGCGTAGTACTGTGGATGCTCTGCTTAGTATTTCAAAACAATGGGTATTATTTTGACTAATAATGATAATATTTTGAACAATAATACCCATTACTTTGAAATATCTCCCTAGTGTAGACCAGGCCCGAGAGTGCTATTACAAGTTCTGTGTGGTCAAAGCACTCTTTTTTACTTCAATATACACAGATGCTCAGAGAAATTATTTTGAATTAATAAAGGGATGAATTTACTTGAATTAGTTAATCTGTATTAAACTCCTGTGTGGCTGCTCTTATTCAGAATAAAAGTGACCTTCATTAAACCAAAGTAAATTCACATAAAAGCCATTTGAATTCTGAATAAGAGTACCCAAATCTGGATTTAACGTGAGTTAACTGATGCACTTTAAAAATTCAGCCACAGTATTTGTCCCAAACGTCCCTACATAGACAAAGCCTTATTGTCTCAAAAGAAGAGGCTCCAGGAAAAAGCACAGGTGCTCTGGTGGCCACTCTGCCCAAAGTAATAAAAACGTAAATGCACTAAGTGTGGAGCGCTTTTCCATTTTGCTTTTGCTGTGTAGAAGCTCGCTATCAAAAGAAGTTTTTCCAGAATATCTCTTCTGGAAAAGTGTCTTCCAAAAGCAGCCTACAGTCTAGAAGTAACCAGAGAGAGAGAGAGAGAGAGAGAGAGAGAGAGAGAGAGAGGCTTCTGATATTACACAGAGCTCTCATTTAATTTTGTGAAATTTACACAGGCTATGTCTAGACTGCTGGGATGGCAGGGGAAGGAAGGGGGGGGGGAAGCAGAAGGAGAGCATAAGCATCACTTGTGGGGAGAAGGAGGGGAAATGGACATCACTTGCGGAGGGGGAATGAGCATAGCAGGGGGGGGGAGCAGAGGCATCACTTGGGAGTGCAGGGGCAGGGATAGCAGCTGGGTGTATTATCATGTCCCACATGATGGAAGATGTGTTCTCGCACTGCAGCATCAGCTGGTTCCACTTGCAGTTCCACCAGTCAATGTCCTCCCAGACTTGCTCCAGGGTTTGCTTTATGTCACACAGAAAACCCACATGCTGCCTCTTGGATCCTCATGCCCTTTTGGGTCCCCCGGGGGCCTCAGATGGCATGGATTGCCCCTCAGTGATGGTGGGTTTGGCTGTGGAAAATAAAGTGGGAAAGGTGGTCAGTCATCCATGCAGACACTGTCCCTGAGGCCATGCCCTCCTCTGTGAGCAGCGGTCAACAGTCCTGGGGCCAGAGGATGGTGATGTCCCAGGAGCAAGGCCATGTGTAGCCTGCACAGTGGGCCCTGCCATGCATCTCACTCCCTCCCCCCTCCCCCCCAGCCCATAGACAAGCAGGTCCAGGCATAGTGGGATCCCACAGGTGGGAGAGGGTTTGGGAGCAGCTGGCAGCCGGGACACACACCTGTGCTTGGCAGTGCTGTCTACGGGCGTGGGTGCTGCCTTGCACTCCCCAGTGTGTCTGGGGTCGTGCATGTGCCTTTGTGTCCATCCTGTTTCCCGCCTCCAGGGCCAGACGTGTGTGGCCTCCCCTGACCCTGTGAGCAGGATCCTGTGGGGTGCTCAGGGACTGACTCCTGAGACTATGTGGCACAACTTGGTACTGCATGCACACCCCATCACCTCTGTGCCCACAACCCCCATGCTGTGTGTTTGTAAAACTGAGCGCACTCACCTGATGATCCCTCCCCACCCTAAGAGGATGCCTGAGCCATGTCCAGGCCCAATTCGAGGGTGAGGGTTACTGTGCTGTCCCTTGTCCTCCACCTCTTCAGCAGCTAGTTCCGGGCTAGCAATGACAGGCATCGCGAGCACCGAGTCCACCACGGTGGAGAAGGGACTGCCCCACTCCCCAAGCTCTTGTGCAGCTCCTGAGAATAGGAGCAGGAGTGGGGTCCTGCCCTGGAGCACGAGCTGCACTCCCTGGTCCTTGCATAGCCCTGATGGAGCTCCTTAACTTTACTCTGGACCTCTTCTAAGAGCTGGGGCGTGTGTCCCTGCTCCACCAGGGCCTCAGCCATGTGCCCATAGATTTCTGCATTCCTGTGCTGGCAGATCCTGTAGGGTTTCCTCCTCCCCCTCCCCACAGCTCAAGGAGGGACAGGATTCCTCCTCTGGACCAGGACGGTGCACGTTGCTTGGTATCCCTGGGTGGGTCCTGGGAGCCCTGGGGCTGCTCCCTATGAGCGCCAGGGGAGTCTTGGGAGGCTTGTGGCAGTGCCATGCCTGTGGCAGGGAGAGCCATGCAGTTGGGTGCTGCTTCAGGGCCATCTACCTACCACAAGGCTTGTCCAGGGTTCCTGCAGCTTGAAGAAGTGCCAGGAGACAGGAACTACAGGTGGTCCCTGAGTTATGAACCCATCAACTTACACCTGTTTGTACTTATGACCAACTTCCCATTAAGTGCATTACAACCAGTCTCTGAGTTACGAATGCACAATCTGCACTTACGAACAGCGTGGTCACATTTAAATAAATGGGGGGCTGACTTACAAACAGCTCGCGTTATGACCAAGTGTTTGGTATGTAACTCGTTCGTAAGTCAGGGACTATCTGTTTAGAGTTGTGATTAGTTTGGCTGGAGTGGCCACCAGGGCACCTGTGTTATTTCCCGGAGGCCTCTTCTTTCGAAAGAGCTTTTTCAGAAAAAGGCTTCTTCCTCACAGCAAGAGGTTTACCACTATCAGAAAAACCCCTCAGTTCTTTCGATTTTTTTTGAAAGAACTCGATTGCAGTGTGACCGTAAGTGAAGGTTTGTTTTTTTTTGTTTTTTTTTTTCAGAAAAATGTCTGTTTTTCCAAAACACTGTGCAGTGTAGACATATCCCCAGTGTCACAGCGAAATCCCTCTCCCTGAATGTGAAAGCTATGCCAGACTAACCCATGTAGATGAAGCTATATCACTGGAAGACTGCTTCTTTTGACCTAATTACCATCACTCAGAGTGATGCAGCTCCTAGAGCCAGAAATACTCCTGTTAATATAGGGACAAACTTCTAGTCTACTCTGAATCTCTTCTAAATCCCCACTTTACAGCATCTTTCAGTGAAATGGACTGAAAAATTTAACATACTATTTCATATGGAAACTGCTTTATCTCAAGCACCCATCATCTATACAGAGGAGTTAAAACAAAGTATTTTGACAGTAAGGTTGCAACATAGCCTTACTTTATTACTTAGACTTCAGAATGGCAGTGCACAATGACGAAGAACAGAGAGAGAAAAAGCAGGCTTTTCCCTAAAATGAACAAATAAAGCTTACCCCAGACTGTTAGTTCTACACTGACTGTGACACCATGTGTCTAGACTACAGGGTTTTTGAAAAAGTGGCCAGCTTCTCATCCACTGTAATCCCCAGGTCCTTTTCCGCCAAACTGCTACTTAGCCAGTCAGTCCCCAGCCTGTAATAGTGCTTGGGATTTTTCCATCCCAAGTGCAAGACTCTGCACTTGTGCTTGTTGAACCTCATTAGATTTCTTTTGTCCCAATCCTCAAATTTGTCTCTGTCACTCTGGACCCTATCCCTGCCCTCCAACGTATCTACCTCGCCCCTTAGCTTAATGTCATCTGCAAACTTGCTGAGGGTGCAATCCATCCCCTCATCTAGGTCATTAATAAAGATGTTGAGCAAAACAGGCCCTAGAACCAATCCTTGTAGCATGCCACTTGAAACCGACCACCAAGCAAATGTCGAGCCATTAATCACTTCCCGTTGGGCCTGACAATCTACCCAGCTTTGTGTACCCATGTTACACTCAATTTATCCAATCCATATTCCCTTAACATGCTGGCAAGAATATTGCAGGAGACCATATAAAAAGCTTTGCTAAAGTCAACGTATATCATATCCACTGACTTCCTCATGTCCACAGAGCCGGTTACCTCATCATAGAAGCTAATCAGATTGGTCAGGCATGACTTGCCCGACGTGAATCCATGTTGACTATTCGTGATCACTTTCCCCTTTTCCGAGTGCTTCAAATTAGATTCCTTGAGGCTCCACTCCATGTTTTTTTCCTGGAACCGAGGTAAAGCTGACTGGTCTGTAGTTCCCTGGATTGTCCGTCTTCCTTTTTTTTAAAGATGGGCACTATATTTGCCTTTTTCCAATCATCTGGAAGCTCTCCCGATCTCCATGAGTTTTCAAAGATAATGGCCAAAGTCTCTGCAATGACATTTTCCAATTCCCTCAGTACTCTTGGATGCATTGAATCTGGACCCATGGATGTGTGTACGTTTAGCTTTTATAAGTAATTCTTAACCTGTTCTTTTTCCACCAAGGAGATTGCTGGAGGTGCAGCAATAAACATGCTGGGGATATCAAAGTCAATGAACAGCTGAACGAGATGACTGATGGGAGGAGGAAGGGGTTGGCCAGCCATATAATGGGGTAATACCATTAAATATCTGCAGTGAATTTGGTCCAGTGGGTCTGTTATGTGCACTCCCTATGGGAAGAAGCAGAAAGGCCTAAAAAATATTCAGAGCCCTAATACTCACCCAGGTTGCACCCACATGAATGGTGAGCTGAGTGAAATTTTGGTGGTGAAGAAACACTATAGAGAGTCTGTGGAGACTGTAGTGGGTTCTATTTGAAAACATGGGAAGGTGGGCAGGCAAAGCCCACCCTTGTTCTAAAAGCCCCTCCCCCAGCCTTGTGGGAGGGACAACTGGACCCATGTCCAACTAATCACGGGGGACAAATAATGATGAAAGGATCAAGGGGGTGCGGGGTCAGAGGTTCAAAACAAGGGAACCGGATGGGGACACCGAGCAGAGAACCCCGGAGAGCGCCCACTGCTACTCAAAGCTGTCAAGGGAGCCAGTGGACGCTGCCCAGAGGAACTCTGCCCGTATACGTGACACAAGGGAGGAACTGAAGTAGGCCCCACAATCTCAGGGAACCCCCCTCATCCACCATCCTCTCCCTGGTGTTATATATGGTGGCCTTAGCCAGAGCCAGTAGGAGGTTGCCGAGGAGGTCCCGTGACTTTGTGGGGCCGCAGATAGGGTGTGCATATATGAAGAGGTGAGGGGAAAAGTGCAGCCAGGACCTCAATAAGGGTATGTCTACACTACAAAGTTAATTCGAACTAACAGCCATTAGTTTGAATTAACTTTCATAGGCGCTACACATGCAAACTGCTAGTTCGAACTTAATTCGAACTAGCAGAGCGCTTAATTCGAACTAGGTAAACCTCATTCTACGAGGACTAACGCCTAGTTCGAATTAAGTAGTTCAAATTAAGGGCTGTGTAGCCACTTAATTCAAACTAGTGGGAGGCTAGCCCTTCCCAGCTTGCCCTGGTGGCCACTATGGGCCAAGCCAGGGAAACTCTTCTGCCCCCCCCCCCCCCCCCCGTCCCAGCCCCGGAGCCCTTAAAGGGCCATGGTCTGGCTACGCTGCTCGTGCCAGCTGCAAGCCTGCCAGCACCCAGCCAGCAGACCCTGCACCTGGCATGGCATGAGCCAGCCACCCGCTGCCACCCAGCCCTCCACCTCTTCCCAGGACCAGGCTGGCGGCTCCCAGGAGCCTGCCCGGGGCCGCAAGAGGCGGGCGCCCGCCTGGTCTAGTGCAGAGATCATGGACCTCATCGAGGTTTGGGGGAAGCCTCCAACGTCCACGATCTCCACACTAGCCACAGGAACGCGGCTGTCTACAGCCGCATGGCTGACAGCCTGGCCATCAGAGGCCATATGTGGACCTGGGAGCAGGTCCGCTGCAAAATTAAGGACATGCGGCAGTCCTACTCCAGGGCCTCCCAGCCAGGGGCCGACCTGGAGGCATGCCCTCATTATGAGGCCCTGGACCGCATCCTGGGGGCTCACACAGTCCATGCCTCCTGGGTGGTGATTGACCCTGGGGCAGAGGGACCCGTCCCTGACACCGAGGAGGAGGAGGAGGACGCCGAGAGCCAGGAGCCTGCAGGGAGCCTGCCCAGGACCCAGGACCCCCGAGGCATCCCACAGAGCACATCAGCTGTGTCGTCCGAGGCCAAGGGGGGGCTCCACATGTGAGTGCCATCATGCTCCCCTTATGCATGGGGGGGGGGGGAGAGGGAGCCCAGGGACCGTGCGCCTGGGCCTTGCCCACCATGGAGCAGCAGCTGGGTGTCATGCAGGGGCCCTGGCCCATTCCCCACACGCCAACCTCGCCTTGCAGAGGGGGGGGCTGGGGGGGCTGTGTCCCCAGGGAGAACTGACCACTGCTCTTGTTTCACCACTGCCGCGCACCTGGGCCTGCAGGGCGCACCACCCCGCCTGCAACAGCCACCCGCACCCGGGCCAGCAGGCGCTCCAGGAACCTAGAGGACTACCACTGGTGGCACCTGAGGCTACTGGAGCACCAGCTCCGTACCCAGGACGACTGGGTCCGGGAGGACCTGCGGATGCGGCAGTGGAGCTTGGAGCTTGGAGGCACTGGAGGAGCAGGGCCGTGCCCTCAGAGGCCACCTCCAGACCCTGGTGGACAGGTTCCTGCCTCCTGCTGCTCCGGCCCCTGCGGCCGCCCCAGCTCTCGCTCCTCCTCCCACCCCTGCTCCCCTTCCCGCTTCCTCCACACCCCCCGTCCCTCCTGCCCCACCCTCCACACCCACTCCCCCCCCCCCGACGCCCCCGCACTCGCAGTGCTGCGAGATGGGAGAGCCAGCAGGACCCCCCCCCAACCCTGAGCTTTCCCTTCCCTTCCTCCCCTTCCAGCTCCCTCCTCCCAGGTTCCCCCCTCCCCCCACCCCAGTTATGTACAATAAAAAGAGATTTTTCTTTGCAAAACAGGTGTCTTTATTTAACATTAGGAGGGGGGGGGTTAGGGAGGGGAAAGGGGAAGGAGGGGAGGGTGGAAGAAGGCCCCAGTGGGGCATGCAGGGAGAGTTCAGTCCTCCTTCTCGACCAGGAAGGTCTTCCGCAGGGCTTCCCGGATCTGGACGGCCCCCTGCTGGGCCTCCCGGACAGCGGCGGTGCGGGGCTGAGCGTATTGGCCAGCCATGAGCTCAGCCTCAGCCATCCAGGCTGGCAGGAAAGCTTCCCCCTTCCGCTCACACAAACTGTGCAGCACGCAACATGCTGCCACCACAGGAGGGATATTGTGCACGGCGAGGTCGAGGCGGGTGAGGAGGCACCTAAATCTGGCTTTTGGTCGTCCGAAGGCCCCCCTCGACCATGATGCGGGCCCTGGTGAGCCTGGCACTGAAGGCCTGGTGGGAGGGGTTGAGGTGCCCTGTGTACGGCTTCATCAGCCAGGGCTGTAGGGGGTAGGCTGCATCCCCCACCAGGCAGACGGGCATGTCCATGTCCCCGACCCTGATGTGGCGGTCGGGGAAGAAGGTCCCGGCGTGCAGCCTCTGGCACACGGAGGAGTTGCGGAACACCCTGGCGTCGTGTGCTTTGCCAGACCAGCCCACATTAATGTCCGTGAACTGGCCCCGGTGGTCAGACATGGCCTGCAGGAGGACGGAGAAGTACCCCTTGCGGTTGATGTACTGGGAGGCCTGGTGTTCCGGGGGCACGGATGAGGATGTGCATCCCATCGATGGCCCCCCCCTGCAGTTGGGGAAGCCGAGGGTGTCCGGATCGGCGAGGTGGACCACCCTGCAGAGCAGCACCCGGTTGATGGCCTTGGCCACCTGCAGAGAGACACAGCAAACTGCGAATCACTGGGGCGCCCGGGTGGCTGGGAGTGTTCGTTCCCTGGCACTGCCCCGCGCCCCACTCCCAGAAGCAACCCCCGCTGCGATCCTGGCCGCCGCCGGTGGCCTGTAGTACGGCCGGGACAGACCGAACCCTCCCGTGAGGGGCACTGTCGCCTCCTCCCCCGCCCCCATTTTCCCTGGGGCGGCCCATTCCCTCCTTGCAGCCCCCTTCCTCCCCGGCCCAGTGGCCGGTGAGTGCCATACCTGCATGAGCACTGCTCCGACAGTGGATCTCCCCACGCCAAACTGGTTCCCGACGGATCGGTAGCTGTCCGGCGTGGAGAGCTTCCACAGGGCGATGGCCACACGCTTCTGGAGGGGGATGGCGGGCCTCATGCGAGTGTCCCGTCACCGCAGAGCAGGGACGAGCCACTAGCAGAGCTCCAGGAAAGTGTCCCTCTTCATCCTGAAGTTCTGGGTCCACTGTTGGTCTCCCCAGCGCTCCAGGATGATGCGGTCCCACCAGTCGCTGCTGGTGTCCAGACGCCAGATGCGGCGGGGCACGCTGGCATCCGGGTGCTGCTGCGGCTCCTCCACAGCCCCCAGGGAGGCCAGGTGGAGAGGCAGGGGGCTGACGTGCACCAGGTGGTGCCAGGCAGCCTCCAGCCATTGCTGGCAGGCTTGCAGCAGCAAGTCCAAAAACTGGAGCAGAATGCCCAGGGCGAGCTCTGGCTCCATGGTGCCAACTGCGGCAGCGTCCCCAATGGGAACCACCAACACAGGCAGGCGCAGAGGAAAACGCTTTGCTGTCCCTCGGTGAGGTAGGCAAGCAAGCGGAGAAGCTGAGAACCGACTGTCCGGGGGGTCCCTTTAAGCATGAGCCTCAGATAGCCTGAGACAGCAGCCACACAAAGCAACTACTGACCTGATGCCCTGCCAGAACCGGTTTCAGCTGCCCTTAAATGTGACCCAGTGTCCAATCAGTGTGGACGTGCTAGTTCGAATTAGCAAAACGCTAATTCGAATTAGTTTTTTGGTCTAGATGCTTTAGTTCGAATTAGCTTAGCACAGGGGCCCAATAAAAAGGGACGAGGCTTTGCAGGAAGGGAGAGGCGGGGCATACCCTCTCGCAGGGCTCTCTGTAGGAGGTCAAGAGCGGGCCGTGACAAAGCCACCTCCACCTCCCGGAGTAGGCGCAGGGGGGCCCAGAGGGTGGAGAGCCCCATGCGCTGAGTGAGCGCTTGGGGATCCACCCAGTCCCCCCTGTCGTAGTCTAGGAGGTCTCCGACCTTGGTGGTTTCTGCCAGGATCAACCTCTGGCGCACCGCGGGAGACTCCACCACCTGCACGCACAAGGCTGGATTGTGGAGCAGGGGCTCCGCGAGGAGGTCTGCTCCCTCGGTGGCCAAGAGGGACCTGGTCACCGAAAACAGCTTCCAGGTCCGGAGGAGTTCCTGGTAGAATTCTGGCAGCTCTGAGAGGTCTTGCGGAAGGCCCCTTGGGTGGATAAAAAAGAGCTGCCGGTCATATCGGAGTCCTCGGAGGCGGCAGAGGAAGGTGCACCCCAAAATGCTCCATGCCGGACTACCTGCACTAAAGAGGAGTCTCTGCAGGACCTGGAGGCGGAAGGTCCGGACCTGGCTGCGCACGCAGACCAGGCCCTGGCCCCCCTCCTCCAGGGGGAGAGACAGGACCCCTGCAGAGACCCAGTGCAGTCCAGAGCTTGGCCAGGACCTCCAGGGCTGGGCGCAGGGTGTTGAGCCGGTGCCAGAGCATGGACAGGACCAGCTGATTTAGCACCAGCGCCCTCCTTCGAAGGGAGAGGCACTGGAGCAGTCCCGTCCATCTCCTCAGCCGCTCACCCATCCTGGCCTCCAAACCCTGCCAGTTCTCCGGTGGAGATGGAGGCGTGGCAGATAAATAGACACCCAGATAGAGCAGCGGACCCGCGCTCCACCTGATGGCCTGAAGCACGGGCGGGAGGGAGCCGGCCCTCAACCCCGTCCACGACCACCAGGCCAGAGCTCTTGACCCAGTTGACCCGGGAGGAGGAGGCCGCCGAGTAGATGGCTTGGCAGGCCTCCACCCGCCCCAGGTCGCCCAGGTCCTGGACCACGAGGAGCACGTCATCGGCGTACGCTGACAGGACCAGCCGCAGCTTCGGCTCCCGAAGCACCAACCCCGTCAACCTCCTACGGAGGAGACAGAGGAAGGGCTCGATCGCCAGAGCGTACAGCTGGCCCAACAGTGGACACCCCTGACGTACTCCCCGCCCAAAGCTGACCGGCTCAGTCAGGGTCCAGTTGAGCCTGACCAAGCACTCTGCGAGGGCGTACAGCACCTGGAGAAAACCCACAAAACGTGGCCCGAAGCCAAAGGCCTGCAGGGTGCCCAGGAGATACCCGTGATCCATCGTGTCGAACACCTTCTCCTGGTCCAGGGACAGGAGGGCGAACGACAAGCCGTCCCTACACCTGAGCTCCAAGAGATCCTGGACCAAATACAAGTTATCAAAAATGCTACGGCCCGGGACAGTGTAGGTCTGGTTGGGATGGATCACGTCTGCCAGCACGGACTGCAGTCGCAGCGAGATGGCTTTTGCTACAACCTTATAGTCCGTGCTGAGGAGCGAGACGGGACGCCAATTCTGAAGGTTGCGGAGGTCCCCCTTCTTCAGTAGCAAGGCGAGCACTACTTGCCTGCACGACAGAGGGAGGACCCCGCTCTCCAAGGACTCGGCCCAGACAGTGACGAGGTCTGGGCCGAGGACGTCCCAGAACACGCGGTAAAACTCCACGGTCAGCCCGTCCATGCCCGGGGTTTTATTGTTGGGCATGAGACGGAGGGCTTCCGAGAACTCGGCCAGAGTGAGAGGCGTCTCCAGCCGGTCTCAGTCGCCAGCGCTGACCGTCAGGAGCTCGGTCCAGAGCACCTTGCAGGTGTCGGCTTCGGTTGGATCCGGGGAGAACAAACTGGCGTAGAAGGCCCTGGCCCTTCCACGCATCTCCGCCAGATCCGTGAAGGGGGGTGCCGTCCTGTGCCAAAAGGCAGGTGACGTGCTTTTTAGCCCCCCTCCTTTTCTCCAGGGCGTAGAAGAAGCGGGAGCCGCCATCCATCACCTGAAGGAGCTGGATGTGAGATCGAACAAAGGCACCCTGGGCCCTGTGATCTTCCAGGGCCTAGAGCTCCTCCCGGTACGCCTCAGGGAGGGGTGGATCCTCGGGGGTGGATGCCAGGCGCCTCTCAAGCTTCAAAACCTCCCATTCCAACTGCTCTATCGCCGCATCCCTCCGCCGGCTGGCACCCTGGGAGTAGTCGCGGCAGAAGAGCCAGGTGCGCACCTTCCCCACATCCCACCATCGCCGTGCCGAGGGAAAGGCGGGCCACTGCCCCCACCAGGCCCTCCAGAACTCCTGGAAGGAGGCCATGAAGCCCATGTCCTCCAGCAAGCTATTGTTGAAATGCCAATAGGCAGGCCCCAGCCTCTCCGAACTCAGAGAGGATTTCACGGTCACCAAATGGTGGTCCGTGAATGGGGCCGGCCGAATGCTGGAGGAGTGGGCTCACGCCAGATGGAAATGGGATAGGTAAAGCGATCCAACCGGGAGTGGCTCGACCGATGGTCCCCCACCCGGACATAGGTAAAGGTGGTGTTGTCGTCTGGGTGGTGGTCCCACCAGACGTCCACCAGGGAGTGATGGTCCACGATCTCCCTGAGGACGCCCGCTGAGGCCTGGCAGTTCGCGCGTCCTACACGGTCCCGGTCATCGAGGGTGGTGTTGAAATCCCCGCCCAGAACCAGACACTCGTGAGGATCCAGCGTGCCGAGGAAGGTGGCCGCCTGCTGATAAAAGGTGACCTGGTCCGGGCCCACGTGCAGGGCATAGACGCTGACCAAGTCCAACGTCAGCCCCTCTACGTGGGCCCGGACGTGCAGCAGGCAGCCCGGGACAATCTTGGCACTCCCCAGCACCTCGGGCCGTAGGGCAGGGCAGAACAGGGTGACCACCCCGTCCGCGCAAGTGCCGAGGTGACTAAAATGCACCCCGTCCCCCCACTCCAGCCGCCAGTCAGCCTCAATGGCTGGAGTCGTGTGGGTCTCCTGCAGGAAAATCACAGAGTACCCCCCCTCCCAAAGGAAGGAGAGCACCTGGCTCCTGCGGAGACCCGCCCTATAGCCCCGGGCGTTTAATGTAGCGAATGTGGTGTACTTCATGATGAGGGCTAGGGTGGATCCTCACGGGCAGGGTGATCGTCGGCTTCCCACAGGCCCTGCAACAGGCTGCTCCTCGACCCAAAGGCGAGGAGAGAGTCACGAAATTTGCCGGTCCGCCGGTAGGCTGCGATGTGCTGCCTCTTGGTCCCTCTCCTCTCCTGCAAGAGGGTCCTTGTGGCCCCCAGAATGGAATCAAAGTCCCCCCCAGTGCTGAAGGGCCAGCTCCACCCTCCCCTTAGCCCCGCGCGTATCCGCGAGGAATTGGCGGAGCTCAGCCCCCAGCGCTGAGGGAGCACCTGACGGTCCCTCCGTCTGGGCCTCCTGAAGAACCTCACGGGCCACAGAAACGGGCAAACCGGGGTCCGAGCCCCAGCGCGGCGCCAAGAGCGACGATGCTGCACTGCCCACCCCTGACCCCGGCAAGAGAAGGGGCGGCGGAGGGAACAGGGCGGCCCCTATGGGACTGGGGACACAAATGCCACCCCGAGAGCCGCTCGCAGGTAGAGGAAACGAGACGGCTCCCACGGGGGTGGCAGTAGTAGAGGGATGCAAGGGTAATTGAGAAGGGGCAGGCAGCACAATGGAGGCGGGAGCGGGGAGAGGTTGGGAGGGAGCTAGCGGGGGAGCAGATTCCATGGCAGGGGCGGGAGGAAGGGCGAGCTCAGGATCGGACAGTGGGTCAGGGGTAGGAGAGGGAACACCAGTAATGGTTGGGGAGGGATCGGGAACGGGAAGGTACTCGGGGCTGGAAATGGGTTCATAGAGGGCAGGGTTGGGACCAAGGGCATGAGCGGGAAGGAGGGAAGGATTGGGACGGGAAGGGGAATGGGCATTTTGGGCAAGGTCAGAAGGAAGGTCCCCCGAGTTTGGGCCACCGAGCTGCGGCGCCTCCCGAGTGGGAACCAGGGGGGCGGGAGCAGGAAGGGTGAATGGTCATCCCACCCCATCCACAGAGGAAGGGGCGTCCCCAGGCTTAAGACCCGGCCGCTCGGCACCGGTGATCGCCACTAAGGGCTCGGCGGTTTCGGCCCTGGCGCTCGAGTTGGCCGGGCTCGTGGGTAATACAAGGGGCGCCCCGAGTGTGAGGACAGGGTTGACCACCTGGGGCATGGGATGAGGGTCAGGGTCAGGGAGAGGAGGGGGCGGCGCCAGAGAGGCGTTGCCCAGACCGAGGCCTGCTGGCAGAGGGTCGTCATCCCCCTGGGTGAGCGGGGTCAGACCCAGGGCCTCGATCTCCTCGAAGATGGAGCTCAATTCCATCCCCTCGGCCCCGGAGCCTTCCCCGCTGGCCACCTAGGCGATACTTACCTCAGCGGTGACGGTGGGGGGCTCAGCTGGTACCAGGGCCGGGGGAGCTCCACGCGAGGCCTCCTCAGGAGTGGGCTCCACAGGGGGGATGATGCCATCCCCCCTCACTGCCACAGCATCCTCAGCCGGCACCTCCTGCTGGCACTCGCCGGGGGCGTTCTCGGCAGCACTGGCCCCCCTCGGGATCTTGCGGCGGGGGGCCTTCCCACCCTCCTCATCGGAGGGGGGAGATTGAGCCCGTGAATGGCGGGCTCTGCGCTTTCCCCCAACGAGCGTCCAGCCCTCCAAGGTGGAAGTGGAGGGCTGGTCAGCCGGGGCAAGGCCAGGGGGCACAATCAATCTTCGGGAGGGGCATTGAGGCAAGGGAGGGAGAGCGGGGGGGAGGGAAACTTCCACCTGGGGGGAGCCCTCTCCCTCGCCCAGCAATGACTGCACCACCCTCTCCTCCTCGGGCCCCGCAGAACCGGATGGAATGGAGGCGGGGCCCACCTGCTCGCTCAGGCACGCCAGAGCTGAGCTGTCGGTTGGAGGAGGGGCAGCCGTGGAGGCTGGACTACCAGGGGGGCCGGCGGTGGTAGGGCCGGCGCCCTCCTGGGCCCCAGGGGGTCCAGACGCCTCCCCTGACCTGGCCAAGGGGCAGTCCCTGTGAACGTGCCCCATCTTCCCCGCCCTCGACCAACTCCTGGGGGGTGGGGCAGTCCGCACCAGCCCGGGAGGCAGCGAGCCAGGACCGGAGGGCCCTGACCCGGGCACACCGGAGGGGCCTCCACCAGCTGTTCCAGCACCGGAGTCGGCAGGGTCGTCCGGGGAGGCCGTACCAGGTAAGTGCCAGCACTGTCCCCTGCCCAGGGGGGAGGTGGGGAGGGAGAACAGGGACCGCGCGCATGGGCTGTGCCTCCCACGGATCACGCAGCCACCTGTGCACGTGCGAGCACATGCCATGACACCCTTGGGCAAGTGGCTCCAGCTGCGTGACACCCAGGGGCCATGGCCCAATAGGCACACGCATGTGTGAAGAGACCTGACATGCTCCCGACCCCAGGGCGGGACCCAGCAGGATGCCCTCCCTTCACACGTACCCTCTACACAGAGGCAGGGGACATCTCACCCCCGGCCTGCCCACACTATATACGGCACAGCGGCATGGGTGCCGTCTTGGGGCAGCTCCCAGTCCCGGGAAGAGCCAGACATCTTGACTATGGCCTCTGTGCAAGCACAGCGGCTCTGACGGTGCAGGGCACGGTCACCCTCACATCGCGGGGCGGGGGCTGGGCATCATCCACTGTGTCCCCAGGGAGAACTGACCACTTCTCTTCTTTCTCTACAGCTGCACCAGCTGCCTGTGCAGGGCGCACCACCCCGCCCGGGACATGCTCCCGCACCCGTGGCCTGCTCCGGACCACCACCACGCAGCAGGAGTACTGGGACCAGCACCTGGGGGCCCTGTGAGCCCTGCACCGCACCGTCGAGGCCTGGATGCGGGAAGACCTGCAGCTCCGCCGGGAGCAGCTGGCTGAAGACAGAGCCAGAAACACTAACCTGCAGGCCCTGCTGCAGAGCATGGTGCCCTGTGCCGGTCCTGCGCCTGCTGCCCCCCCAACTACTGTCCTTCCTCCCACTCCTGCCCCCCCTCCCACCGCTTCCTCCTCAACCTCCACGCCCTCCTCCCCAATTTCCACACACCCCACCTCAACCTCCTCACCCTCCACCCCATCCCCCTGGGGATTCCGAGGCCCCCTCCCTCACCGTGCTGGGAGGCGGTTGGCCCGGCAAGACCCCCACCCCGATCCCTGAGTTTCCCCTCCCTGCTCTTTCCCTTGCTTCCTCCTTCCTGCTCCCTCCTCCCAGTTTTCCCCCCTCCCCTCTCCCACCCTCTCCCGCCTCCTTTCCCCCATCTCCCCACAGTTTCATTCCCCCTCCCCAGTTGTGTTGAATAAAGAGTTATTTTTGAAAATATGTGTCTTTTATCTGACATCAGGAAGGGGGGGTTAGGGAAGGGTAAGTGGAAGGATGAGAGGGAGGAATGGGGCACAAGCCCCCAGTGGGGCAGACCGGGGAGACTGTTAGTGCTCCTCAGGGTGGAAGCTTTCCTGCAGGGCCCCCTGGATCCTGACATCCCCTCGATGGTCCTCCTGAATGGCAGCCTGCAGACAGTACAGCCAGGCAGCCGGCAACGTGTCTACGAGATGCAGCAGAGTCCCATGGGGCAGGTCTGGTTCCATGTTGCAGAGTGCCATGGTGCCCCGAGTGAGGGCAAGCAGAACACTCCGAGACACAAATACTTTGCTGTCCCTCAGCGAGGTAGACCAGCAAGCAGAGAAACCTGAGAACTGTCTGTCCGGGATGGGGGGGGGTCGGGTCCCTTTAAGCACAGCCCTCAGCTAGCCTGAGGCAGCAGCTCCACACTCTAAGTCCTAACCTGATGCCCTGCCGGTACTGGTTCCGGCCAGCCTTAACTTCGGTTCAGGGTCCACTCAGTGTGGACATGCTATTTCGAATTAGCATAATGCTAATTCGAATTAGTTTTTAGGTCTAGATGCACTAATTCAAATTAGCTTAGTTCGAATTAACTAATTCGAATTAAGCTAGTTCGAATTAGTACTGTAGTGTAGACATACCCTGACTGTTGTTTCTCGCTCTGATTTCAGAATGGAGGAAGGCGTGTAATGAAACAGGTAATAAATATTGCTGGCTGAGCACATGCCCAGCTGTGAAAGTTAGACACCTTGGGAACTATAATACTGAAAATCAAGGTGCTAGAGACTTTGGAAACCTGAAGAGCTATGCAGCATTCTGTGAATGCCAGGGGCACATAGATGTTAAACTTACTTGCTTATATCTCACACTTGTAAATACCATGCAAATATGGTTTAGATCAGTGGTTCCCAAAGGCTAGTTGGTCCATGAACCTCTGGCTGCCAGCCCATGGCACACTTCAAGCCACACCCATGCCATGTTCCTGGCCACACAACAATGCAGAGTCCTATGGGCTATCTCACCCTAAGCAGTGCTGGCTTCTTTGGGCTGCAGGCAGTGCTGTAAACAGCCCAAGGCAGTGCTGTGGCTATTTGCATCTGGCTTCTTGCCCACTTCCCTCCACCCCACCCCACACTGGGACAGGCAAGAGGGGGAGGCTGGGCACCGGCCAGTAGGGAGGAGGGGGCTTTGCTAACACATGTTATCACCCCTCTTCCCAGCTTCAGGGCACTGATGGTAACATGTGGACTGGGAATGTGGCCTGAACAGTGCATGCAGCCTGCTTAGCAGGCATGGGGGACAGCCCCACACAGTGTGGGGGGAGGGGGAGGCAAGCTGCAGCACCACCCAGATAGTCAGTGTGTTCGACGGGCAGCCAGAGGGGGTGGGGAGGGAGCAAGGTGCCAGGGCCCAGCTTGTTTGGGGCTGGCAAGGCCTGCCTCTTCATTTCCCTTGGAAATGCTCCTGCACCTGTGAACGCCCTGGAGAAAGCAGTGCGCAGGCTCATGCTGGCCCTTTCAGCCACTTCTCTGGAAGGCTGCAAGAAGTGGTGCCAGGCTGGCTGTGAGGGGAAGTTGGAGCGAATTTGGCGAATAGCTTTTGCCAGGAAACAAACAAACCAATCAATCCTAAAAACAAAATGTTCAGCTGTGTTAAAATGAGCTATTTTTTAAGTGTTCAAGCATGTCGTTTTGGTCAGTGTGTTCTGTAGATATCTGCAAACTTTGATCCGTTAACAATGACATGTATTGTGTGTATACAGATGTGATGTAAAATAACACATTATCTCCTAAAATTAATTGCCATAATGAATACGCAAATAAAATGTTACTGATCTGCCAAAAGTTTGTGAATGGGTTTGCTGGTCAGCGGTATTAAAAAGGTTGGGAAACACTGGTTTAGATGGTGCTTTATCCTGCAGTAAGGGCAGGTTATTGCACTTGATGAACTCTCAAGCTTTCGTCTAGTTCCAATATTCTATGAATCTATGCTTCAAATAATGCAGAGTCACTTTCAGTTTCTTGTGAATCTTACACAAATCTCAATATATCTAAAATAGTTCAATTAAAAAATTGTCAAACATGGACAATAAGGCATAACTCCCACCTGAAAGGGAGTGTAGTATGTGCCCCTCCTGTGAACATCCCTTTATCCGAGCTCAGACTGACATTGGACAAGAACTTTAAAAACTCACTCTCTCTTTGCAGATGACATCACACTTGATGCAGACACAGCCCATCCCTATCTCTCCATTGCTGGGGATAAAAAGAGTTTCAAATGTGAATCTAAACCACAGAAAGTTCCATTAAATCCAGAGAGATTCGATTTGACTGTCGGTGTGCTGGCACTGAAGGATTCTCCTCTGGGAAGCACTACTGGGAGGTGGATGTCAGAAAAAGCAGTGACCTGGGAGTGGCCAGAAAGTCAATACAAAGAAAAGGGAAACGTTCCCTGTCCTCTAAAGAGGGACTCTGGGTTCTGGGACTGAGTGGGAGAGATTATTGGGCAAAAATAGACCTATGGACCGAGGTCCCAGTGCAGACAAAGCCCATGAAAATTGGAATTTACCTTAGTTACCAAGAAGGGCGGGTGACCCTTTCCAATATAACTGACATGTCTGTGTTGTTCAAATTTACCAATTGTTCGTTCTCAGGAGAGGTTTGTTCTTTCTTTAAAAATTCCCACAAAGAAACAACAATGAGAATTTGTTCAATTAGAGATGAGGAATACATTTAAAATGGCAGTGATGTTCAGTTTTGTTGGCCAAACTAATCCCATGGCCCCAGATGCAGCATAGCACTGTTGACCAAACTGAAGCAAAGTCACAGAATGTTTTGCAGCCAGAAGAAAGGGAAAGTGGAAAACCTTGCCTGTAAAATCATAGCTCCATACATTGGTAATGCTGCAGAGGTGGCAATCCATATAATAGATGGCTCTGTAGTAGAATCCATAAAACTGAGCTATCACAAAGGGAGTGATTAACTAAGATTTGTTTCCATTGTTAACCACTAGTTGATCTGGATAAGGCACATGAGCAGCTAAGAGTAAAAACCAATATGCCAATATATAAAATATATCCTTTGCTAAACTCTATCACCAATCTTCATGTCAGGCATAAATACAGGTGGGGTATGCACATTAATCTGAGAAAATGTTACCAGCTGCACTGTTATCTTCAGGATGCATTGGTAACAAATTAACTTTTCCTTTCTGTATAATGCTGTGATAATCCTAATTATCTGACATCTCATAAAGTTAATTTTTGTTGAACCTTTACTAATTTATGTTCATGCATCTTTGGGGAAAGAAAAAAAAAGATGTGCTGTTTACTGTTTGTGATGCCATCTTCTCTGTATGTTTTCCATAAAATAAGTGTTCATTCCCTTGGGAAATACTATCTGTGTACCATTAAAGAATATGATTTTTCTGACAAAGTTTGAGGATTTTACTGAGGAAAACCCAGCACTGTCTCATACCATTGCTGGTTGCCATTGGCCTTGGAAACAAAACACCAATGGGTGAGAGTACAGAACATGGTACATAACTGACACTAGGTATTTTCAGACTTTGAGTAGAGTCTTGTCAGGGTGAGCCATGGGCGATCTGGTAGACACTTGGTTTACCTTAGCATTCAAAGGCACAGTAGCCACAATGCATTTAGTTTCATATAAATCAGAAGCAGGAAATCTGCCAGACAGCCAGTGATACCAGTGGATGATCTAGGTTTTAAAAGAATGTAAAGCTGTTACAGGGAAGATACATGGATTTTTTGCATTTTTTTTTTACTGTGGAGGATATCAGTGAGGTTCACACACAGGGGAGTGTTTTTAAGTGATAAATATAAGTAACTGTCCCAGACTGAGGTGCCATTAAAAAAGATTTTTGGAAAAAAAAAGAGAAATTAAACGGTAATAAGTCATCGGCACCAGATTATATTCACCTAAAACTTTCAAAGGAGCTCAGATATGAAATTGCAGAATTACTAACTGTGATATGAAAACTCCTGCTTAAATCATACTCTGTACGAGCTGCCTGGGGAATGCCTGATGTAATGTTGATTTTGAAAAAGAAATTTCCAAAGGTAACTAACTTTAGTACCAACAAATTGTTTGAAACTGTAGTAAAGAAACCAATTATCACAGACACAAATGAACATGAGATGTTGGGGAAGAGTCAATACAGTTTTTGTAAAGAGAAATCATGCCTCACAATCCATCAGAATTCTTTGATGGAGTCAGCAAGCATGTGGATAGTGGTGATCAAGTTGGTGTCCTGTACTGAGGCTTTTAGAAAATCTTTAACAAGGCCCCACACCCAAATTTTTTTTTAAGAAAACCAAATGGTCATGGGATAAAAGGGACATCTGTGTGGTCCCAGCTCCAATTCAGCCCCCTTAGCACCTGGGTGGCTCTCACCCCCATAGTAGCTGAGCAGCTGGGTGACTCCAGAGAAACCAGTGTGTCATGCATCCCCAACCATCCCTTGCTCTTCTCCTTCAGGGCAGCAGGCTAGGTGTGTGTGGGTGAAAGAATCAGGACAGCTGGGGTATGTCTACATTGTATTCCTTTTCTGAGAGGAATGCAAATGCAGCTGAGTGAAATTGCAAATGAAATGGGGATTTGAATTTCCCACACTTCATTTGCATAATCACAGCTGGCCGCTTTTTTGAAATATCCTATTTCAAGATAAAAAATGCCGTTTAAACGCGGTTATTTCAAGAAAAAAACCTTCTTTCAAAATAACCCTTACTCCTGAGGTTTAAGGATTATTTCGAAAGAAGGGTTTTTTTTCCTAGGAACAACCACGTCTAAACAGAGTTTTTTAATCTTGAAATATGGTATTTCAAAAAAGTGGCCAGCTGTGATTATGCAAATGAAGCATGGGAAATTCATATCCCCGCTTCATTTGCAATTTCACTCGGCTGCATTTGCATTCCTCTCTCAAAGGAAGAATGCAGTGTATACATATCCATAAGGAATGTGTGGGGGGGAGAGTCCAGACAAGAGGCTGGTGGTGTGGGGTGCAGATGTCAGGGTTAGGGCTGAGGAGAGGCTCAGGGCAGTGCACTGGGAATGTTGGGAATGCAGGAATCAGGATGGGGGGTGAGGAGGGGCTCAGGGCAGGGGTGGAGGGTGAAGGAGTCAGGACAGGGGGTTGCAGAGGTGTACCAAGGGTGGCAGGGGCTAGGCTGCCTGGCCAGAAGCTGATCCTTGGGTCTGACACAAATGCTGGCCCTCCTGTGGTCATTCTTGCGTATAACTGTCCCTGCTATCATAGCCCTCCCTTTGGTTCCAGGTATATCCCTTTGCCTTGTCACATACAAATCACTGCCTTGCTTTAAATCAGGATAAGAGGAAGCTGCATACCAAACATGGTGGTCCTAGTTCTTATGCTCTTCCCATTTAGGAGGAGTTCTTGAACCAATGGACTCACAGACGTATGGACAGACAGACACAGAAACTCATATGTATAGTAGATAAAACAGAGACATTTGAATCATGTATCTGAAAACAGTAGAGCTGACTCAGCCTGGTAATCTAACAAATGCAACAGAATATTTTTCTGAGATTTGCTGGATTGTTTAGTTACTTCTCTTTTTTTTTTTTTTCTTTCTCGCACCCATTTTGTATTTGTTCACTGGAAACATGGAAGGGGATGAAGTTTTATGTCCCTCATGATGAGAGAAAAGAATTACTAAAGTCATAGTCTTCAAAGGTCCCATTCAGTCTGACCACAGTCATGTGACTTACACTTCCATGGTTTTTACAACTAACCAAATCAGCTCCAACAGGGCTGGAATGAGAGCTATGAAATCTCAGTTAAAATCCACTGAAGCTCTCAAAATAGGATGAATGTTCTGTAGAATCCTTGCATTAGCTGTCTGTGCAGCGTTGGATTTAACACTTAGGTTTGCAGATTCACATGTCTGAGGCTATCTTGGCTCTGTATGGTTTCTGAGAGTAGCCCCTTTCAGTGTGTCAGCCCCCTTGTAGGGCTGCACTTTCTCTGGGGTTAAACCCTTTGTCTCCATCAACTTGTGGGACTGCAACTCTGAACCATCAGCATGCCTGCCACACTCCATGCGCTTTCCTAATTGGGTCTCCTAACACTCAACCTGTTTTGGGGGTGGAGGTCTTCCAGAGGGAGCAATGAAATCTGCACCTCTTTACACTGGAGTACGTCTTAGGCAAGGCTGTAAGATGGATGGGTTTATTGGCAGACTGGAACACAGTGTAGCAAGTACTTGGAGAGAAAGTACTTGCATAAGACAACTGTAGCTGTCCCAGGTCCAGGTAAGCTCTGACCCTTCTTTGTCTCCAGTTCAGAAGTAAATCTTTTTCCACTGCAACACATTATTTCACTTTCCTCTCTACTTTGCACTGATTAGGCCTCAATTGAAGTATTGTCTACAGTTCTGGGCAACACATTTCAAAAAAGATGTGGAGAAATTGGGGAGGCTCCAGAAAAGAGCAATGAACAATGATTCAAGGTCTAGAAAACATGACCTGTGAGGGAAGACTGAAAGAACTGGGCTTGTTTAGTTTGGAAAAGAGACATGAAAGCAGTTTTCAAGTACTTAAAAGGGTGTTACAAGGCGGAGGGAGAAAAATTGTTCTCCTTGGCCTCTGAAGATAGGAAAAGACGCAATGGGCTTGAATTGTAGCAAGGGAGGTTTAGGTTGGACATTAGGAAAAACTTCCTACCTGTCAGGGTGGTTAAGCACTACAATAAATTCCATAGGAATGTTGTGGAATCTCCATCACTGGAGATATTTAAGAGCAGGTTAGACTAAGGATGTGCAGGATAACAAGAAAGGTTTCTACAGGCATGTTAACAAGACGAAGGTGATCAGAGCGGGTATGCGGCCCCTACTGGATGAAGGAGGTAACCTAGTGACAGATGATGTGGGGAAAGCTGAAGTACTCAATCCTTTCTTTGCCTCTGTATTCACGGACAAGGTGGGCTCCCGGACTAATGCGTTAAGTGACGCAAGATGGGATGAAGATCGACAGCCCTTAGTGGATAAAGAACAGATTAGGAACTATTTAGAAAAGCTAAACGTACACAAATCCATGGGTCCAGACTTAATGCATCCGAGGGTACTGAGGGAGTTGGAAAATGTCATTGAGGAGCCTTTGGCCATTATCTTTGAAAAGTCATGGAGATTGGGAGAGATCCCGGATGATTGGAAAGAGGCAAATGTTGTGCCCATCTTCAAAAAAGGCAAGAAGGATGATCCAGGGAACTATAGGCCGGTCAGTCTTACCTCGGTTCCTGGAAAAATCATGGAAGGGATCCTTAAGGAATCCATTCTGAGGCACTTGGAGGAGAGGAAAGTGATTAGGAATAGTCAGCATGGATTCACAAAGGGCAAGTCGTGCCTGACCAATCTGATTAGCTTCTATGATGAGGTAACCGGCTCTGTGGACATGGGAAAGTCAGTGGATGTGATATACCTTGACTTTAGCAAGGCTTTTGATACGTCTCCCACAATATTCTTGTCAGCAAGTTAAGGGAATGTGGATTGGATAAATGGACGGTAAGATAGATAGAAAGCTGGCTAGTAGGCCGGGCCCAGCGGGTAGTGATCAATGGCTCGATGTCAGGATGGCGGTCGGTTTCTAGCTAGTGTTCTCTCTTCCACCTTCTTTGGAAAATTACCTCATCAGACTCTATCGGTCGGGGTCTTCCCAAGACCAACCACTGCTTAGACTTAAAGGACAGAGGAGGCTGTTTACAGTTGATTCCCAGGACATTGAGGGAAACAACCTTGTTGGCTTTCCTTTGCACATTTTAAAGCATAAACCTTTCCATGCTCCATATCTCTAATTTTACACATAAGGGTGATACATACACCAAAATAAGATATACAGACCCAGTGCATTATGACATTTAAATTGATAGGTTACATGACATATTTTGTCCAAAGCATCTTTGAGTTATGCATATTTGTATCCATTAGTCAATTTAATAAAGCATGGGTGGGGGGGTGACCATCATCAGGGGTCCAAGATTCTCGGCAGGTCACACCTAGTCCACTGTAACAATAAACATCCTTCCTCACTATCTGTTTAAAAATCGAGCATTTAAGGGAAACTGAGATGTTGGAAGAAGAAGAACGCTCAGGAAACTCAAGACAGGATGGAGTAAATGGACAGCTTTATTGCCTTGGATCCCCAACACACGTTTCGAGTGGCAAAGATTTGGCAGCAGTTACACTACATTATCCATTTTGGTATGTAAATTCACACGGCTATCACTACTTCCCATAAACCCTTATGTAGTAAGGTTAACTCCCATACAATGAATATTAATAAGCAGGTGATGAATACAATTATACCCACCCCTGTTTGTAGTTTAGTGGGTTTTAGATGAATTAGCATTACCTGATGTCTTAATCAGCAACTTAAACGGAGGGGGAAAGAAGCTGTGCCCCAGATAATAAGTTTTACAGCGAGTGAGAACAGTCAATGGATACAGTGAGGCACTGTTGAGTGCATTCACCAAGTTGCAGTTCAGTGTAACTACGCTTCTGTCTACCTCTTCAGCAGCAAGGAGAGAGAAAATGGCTTTCACTATTTTCCTACATGCAGCAGGGAGGGAAAAAGCAGACCTCACGCAAAGAGAAAAACAGGCTTATTATTTAGCAAGGAAAGTTTTGTAGGCCTAGCCAGATCAGCATTGCAAGCCTTCCCAAGACCCCATTAACTCTAAAATATACCAATATGAGACACACACAGTATTCATACAAAATACTAACCAAGTGGTGGTAGAAGCCAGAGTGTAATTGGTGTGTGGCTTTCAGGCTGCAGCTATACACAGGGGATGGAGAATGGGCAGGAGGTGGTGTTGGATAGAGGCAATGTATTTTGGGGGCAGTTGGGGGGTGAACAGCAGGATGCTGGATAGGTGACAGGGCATCCTATGCAACTCATTAATTAGCTTACAAGTAGGATTGGATCTGTGACAGGGTTTGTCTTTTGCCCCTAACATTGCCTGGCTTGCCAGGTATTGCCTCAGGACCCATTCTCCAGGTTGTACTCTCTCTCTCTCTCTCTCTTTTACCCCACCCCCCCTTGCAAATTGCATTTCCACATTGGTACAAGCTAGTAACTCTCTAAAGGGTACATCTACCTACTTACATTATTTCAGAATAACTAGCGTTATTCCAAAATAACTTAGTCTGCGTCTACACAGCCAGCAATTTTTTTGAAATAACGGTGAAATACTGTCAAGCTGGAGGACTTCTTACTCCAACTCCTGTAGCCCTCATTGTACGAGGAGTAAGGGAAGGTGGAGGAGGAGTGCTCTATTTTGAAAGAAGTGCTGCGTAGACGCTCCCTATTTCGAAATAAGCTATTTTGAAATAAGCTACGCAATTGATGGAGCTCAATTTGCATAGTTTGTTCTGAGTTAAGCCCTGCAGTGTAGACACACCATGAATGAAACTACAGAAACTGGAGTACAAGACAGCAACATAATTCTAAGCTCAGCACGAAGCTGTGAGCTGTCCTGATTCAAACTCTAAACATGATCCAATGCATTTGAGGTCTGGAATTGACCAACATCCTCTACTGTGTCCAATCACATTTGTTTCTATTTTTTAAAGTCTTCTAATTTTTAAATCTATTTTTGAATAGGGATGGGGTGAATTTTTATTTCTTTCAATATTGCCCACTCTCATATTTTCAAGTCTATATCTAGTATCCGGTATCAGGGTTATTTCAATGTGGTTTGTTAAATGTGTGTTTATTACAGACACAAAATACTCTTTCATCTAAGCATTGACCCAGCTTTAGGGTTATGGGTCTCCTTTCCTGGAAAAGGTATAAGGTAGAATAACAGTGAGAGTTAATATTTAACATACTCCTTCTGCTTTCACTTTCCCTGGTCAGAGTTCAATACTTTTGTTCAGTTTGTTCTAAGTGTGTGATCCATTCCCTACAAACACACTCTCAAATCCCATTTTAATGCCTTTGTTTTATATAAACTGGCATTGAGGGATAGAAAACCTTCAGGATTAGGGTCTGATTCACTGAAAAAGGTATGTGGCCTCTGCTTTAATCCTAAATCCTCCCTTTGTGCTGGTGGGTGTGGCTCCATGAACTTCAAGGGAGTTTTGACAATTTACACCCACAGGGACTATGTTCTATCATGTCTCTTCCATCAGAATTAGTTAAGGAGGAATCCTTTATATCCCTCATTGGTAATTTAAATTTAAAAGTAATATTTGGGGAGCCCAGGAGAATGGTGTCTGAAATCTATAACTGAGGTCATGGTGGGAAGAATGAAAGATAAATTATAATTCTTGGAACAGATGTGTCACCTCCTTTTTGACATTTTCCTTCTGTATTTGGTTTATTGTGCAGTCTGATGATTGACTGGCAGATAGCGCAGGAGGCTAGAGTATAGGCTGCAGGGGGATCTGCAGTCTACCTTTGCTAATGATCCATTCTTTGACTTTGGACAAGTCATGTGGTAACTACTTCAGATGTTTAGTGTTACCAGTATCAAAATAAGAATTAAAAATATATCCACTGTTTTAAAGTACTTTGGATACTCAGTTTGGGTGCTTCTCAAAAACAAAACAGAAAACAAAAAAACCCCACAACCAATTTTGTTATAGTTGTTAATTGTTTCTCTGTTTATTTATATTCTGGTCTGTGACTGTCTCTGTAAGAATATGATGTAGCAATATGCAATGGTCCCATATTTTTTAATAAAAAAAAACCTTCCTAAATATTTCTCTAGATAAAAGTATTGTGCTCAGTTTGTTGTTACTCATGGGATTGTTATTTGTTGTGATAGGTTCCAGACACTTCTGAGAGTGTTCACTGATCTCAAATTTTTTACAAATTTTAGAACAAATAATTATTTAACTGTAAAGTTGGACCTCAAATTCACTATTTGCATCAATCATCCATAACACTGTCATCATATGGGCCCTAGAGGAGACATAGTCATATTATTCATACAATCATAGAACCATAGAGCTGGAAGAGACCTCAGAAGGTCATCAAGTCCAGTCCCTGCTCTAGGCAGGACCAATCCCAACTAAATCAACCCAACTAGGGCTTTGTCAAGCCAGGACTTAAACACCTCTAGGGATGGAGACTCCACTACTTCCCTAGGTAACCCATTCCAGTGTTTCACCACTCTCCTAGTGAAATAGTTTTTCCTAATATCCAACTTGGACCCCTCCCACCACAACTTGAGACCACTGCTTCTCGTTCTGCCATCTCTCACTACTGAGAACAGCCTTTCTCCAGCCTCTTTGAAACCTCCCTTCAGAAAGTTGAAGGATGACCTCAAATCCCCCCTCACTCTTCGCTTCTGCAGACTAAACAGACCCAACTCCCTCAGCCTCTTCTCATAGGTCATATGCTCCAGCCCCCTAATCATTCTGGTTGCCCTCCGCTGGACCCTCTCCAATGCGTCCACATCCTTTTTGTAGTGGGGGGCCCAGAACTGGACACAATACTCCAGATGTGGCCTCATCAGAGCCGAATAAAGGGGAATAAGGACATCTCTGGATCTGCTGGCAATGCTCCTCTTAATGCAACCTAATATGCCATTAGCCTTCTTGGCTACAAGGGCACACTGTTGACTCATATCCAGCTTCTCATCCACTGTAACCCCCAGGTCCTTTTCAGCAGAACTACTACTTAGCTGGTTGGTCCCCAGCCTGTAACAATGCTTGGGATTCTTCCGTCCCAAGTGCAGGACTCTGCACTTGTCCTTGTTGAACCTCATCAGATTTCTTGTGGCCCAATCCTCCAATTTGTCTAAGTCACTCTGGACTCTATCCCTGCCCTCCAGCGTATCTACCTCTCCCCCTAGCTTAGTGTCATCCGCAAACTTGCTGAGGGTGCAATCCATCCCCTCATCCAGGTCATTAATAAAGATATTGAACAAAACCGGTCCTAGACCGAACCTTGGGGCACTCCGCTGGAAACCGACTGCCATCCTGACATCAAGCCATTGATCACTACCCGCTGGGCCAGCTTTCTATCTATCTTACCGTCCATTTATCCAATCCACATTCCCTTAACTTGCTGGCAAGAATATTGTGGGAGACCGTATCAAAAGCCTTGCTAAAGTCAAGGTATATCACATCCACTGACTTTCCCATGTCCACAGAGTCAGTTACCTCATCATAGAAGCTAATCAGATTGGTCAGGCACGCTTGCCCTTCTTGAATCCATGCCGACTATTCCTGATCACTTTCCTCTCTTTCAAGTACCTCAAAATGGATTCCTTAAGGATCCCTTCCATGATTTTTCCAGGAACCAAGATAAGACTGACTGGCCTATAGTTCCCTGGATCGTCCTTCTTGCCTTTTTTGAAGATGGGCACTACATTTGCCTTTTTCCAGTCATCCAGGATCTCTCCCAATCTCCATGACTTTTCAAAGATAATGGCCAAAGGCTCCTCAATGACATTTGCCAACTCCCTCAGTACCCTCAGATGCATTAAGTCCGGACCCATGGATTTGTGTACGTTTAGCTTTTCTCAATAGTTCCTAATCTGTTCTTTACCCACCAAGGGCTATTTGTTGTTCTTCTGTTTAGAATGGTTCTGCCATTTATCCAGAAACAATACCAATGGATACCCAATCATACAACATGTTGCAGAGAAGTGATAGGCTAAAACTGGTTCATCTTATTTTTGGTGAGTACTTATGAAATAATAAATGCAGACACAGATCAATGGAATATATTGGTAGAATTAGGATCATTTCATTAATCACTTGCTCAAATCTTTTAAAAAGCTACTTAATTGAAACAGGAGATCAAGTCACATTTAAAATTAAGGAGACATACTTATAAGTCATTCAGATCACATCTACACTAGGAAAAAGATGTGTTTTAACACGTGGTAGAAGACATCTATTAGGATACATAACATCTATAAATATGGCAGTTGTAGTTTTAATATGTTTTAGCAACTCTTGGTATACATAATTGCTCTGTGTCTGCTCTAGCATTTTAAAATGTTAATTAACATGCGCTGAAGCACACCTTCCTCAAAGTTAAGCTAGGACCATAGACACATTAAAATTCTCCCTTGATCATCCAGATGGTCAAATGCCATAAGTGCTGAATGCTTACACATATGCATAATTATTAGCTAAGGAGCAGTTTCATGCAGCACTTTATATACATAAAACATATTAAACTATTTATATAAAATAATACTCATGAGGAACTTTCATAAAATCACTGAAGTTCTTTGAAAATTTTACCCACAATCTCTTGACCAGTAGAAGATGAACAAAAGCATTTTGGGTCACTGCTTTCATCTGGGAAACCTAATATAGAGATTGGTTAGAACATGGATGTGTGGGCCAGAATCAGTCTTCATTTAAAACCATACTAGCCCACTGACTTTGCAGCAGATGCACATTTGTGGGTAACAGAATATGATCTTATGACTTTTAATTCTTCTTGGCCTGATTCTCTTCCCATTTAGCAGAAGAAACTTCATCATACTAATGGTTTTAGGCTGGTATGAGACAATGTGAGGAAAATGAAATTCTCCATAAATGTTTTGCTTCTTAATCATAGCAGACCTTAAAATATATTGGAGAACATTAACTCTTACAGGATGTTGGCAATACTAACCTGTCTAATACAGATAAACTCAGCAAATGGGTTGTCTGCTCTTTGACTGTTTCAGTTAAAATGGAGAAGGAATGTCATAGCATTATTCATAAATGAGTAAGGTCAGACTTGGTACTAAAACAGAGTCCTTATTGTTACGGCATATGTGCAAATGGCTAATGTATTACAGTCATTGATGGATAATACCCATCACATATTTCCCCTTAGAAGATAGGATGCAGTAACCTCCCTCAGAGTTCTATTACAAGTTTTGTGTTGTCAAAACACTCTTCTTAGGCTTTACCATACGCAGATGCTCAGGGAAATTATTCTGAATTAATAAAGGCATGAATTTACATGAATTAATTAACCCTTATTAAACTCCTGTGTGGATCCTCTCATTCAGAATTAAAGTGACCTTAATTAAACCAAATTGATTTCACATAAAAGCCATTTGAATACTGAATAAGAGCACCCACATCTGGATTCAATGTGAGTTAAGTAATACACTTTAAAAATTCAGTCAGAGTATTTTTCCCAAATATCCCTATATAGACAAAGTCTTGTGCTTCAGGCTTGGTCTACTACATTTAAAGAGTAACAGAGAGGTCGCCATGTTAGACTGAACTTGGTAAAACAAAAACAAACAAACAAACAAAAAAGCAGTCATGTAGTACTTTAAAGACTAACAAGATAGTTTATTAGGTGATGAGCTTTCCTGGGACAGACCCACCTCTTCAGATCATATTCTGAAAGTGAATTGGCATGACCATTAGATAACACAGGGATAGAATGAAAAAAGTAAACAAATTACAGACTAAAGAATCAGCTACACAGAACATAAGGTGGGCCCAAGGGGACAAGGAAAAGACAAGGAAGGAGGAAATTGCTTATTGTTAGAGTAAATTAAGTGGCTAATCTGGAGTTACTACGAATATCAAAAGTGGGGAGGCTGTCTTTGTAATGTCTAAGGTAATTATCATCTATATTAAGGACCATTTGCAACGTGTCAAATTTTAGCATAAATCATAGAATCATAGAATACTAGGACTGGAAGGGACCTCGAGAGGTCATTGAGTCCAGTCCCCTGCCCTCATGGCAGGACCAAATACTGTCTAGACCATCCCTGATAGACATTTATCTAACCTACTCTGAAATATCTCCAGAGATGGAGATTCCACAACCTCCCTGGGCAATTTATTCCAGTGTTTGACTACCCTGACAGTTGGGAACTTTTTCCTAATGTCCAACCTAAACCTCCCTTGTTGCAGTTTAAGCCCATTGCTTCTTGTTCTATCCTCAGAGGCCAAGATGAACAAGTTTTCTCCCTCCTCCTTATGGCACCCTTTTAGATACCTGAAAACTGCTATCATGTCCCCCCTGAATCTTCTCTTTTCTAAACTAAACAAACCCAATTCTTTCAGCCTTCCTTCATAGGTCATGTTCTCTAGACCTTTAATCATTCTTGTTGCTCTTCTCTGGACCCTCTCCAATTTCTCCACATCCTTCTTGAAATGTGGTGCCCAGAACTGGACACAATACTCCAGCTGAGGCCTAACCAGCGCAGAGTAGAGCGGAAGAATGACTTCTCGTGTCTTGCTTACAACACACCTGTTAATGCATCCCAGAATCATGTTTGCTTTTTTTTGCAACAGCATCACACTGCTGACTCATATTCAGCTTATGGTCCACTATAACTCCTAGATCCCTTTCTGCCGTACTCCTTCCTAGACAGTCGCTTCCCATTCAGTATGTGTGAAACTAATTGTTCCTTCCTAAGTGGAGCACTTTGCATTTGTCCTTATTAAACGTCATCCTGTTTACCTCAGACCATTTCTCCAATTTGTCCAGATCATTTTGAATTATGATCCTATCTTCCAGATTAGTCGCATCCCCTCCCAGCTTGGTATCATCTGCAAACTTAATAAGCGTACTTTCTATGCCAATATCTAAATCGTTGATGAAGATATTGAAGAGAGCCGGTCCCAAAACAGACCCCTGCGGAACCCCACTTGTTATACCTTTCCAGCAGGATTGTGAACCATTAATAACTACTCTCTGAGTACAGTTATCCAGCCAGTTATGCACCCACCTTATCGTAGCCCCATCTAAGTTGTATTTGCCTAGTTTAGTGATAAGAATATCATGCGAGACCGTATCAAACGCATTACTAAAGTCTAGGTATACCACATCCACCGCTTCTCCCTTATCCACAAGACTCGTTATCCTATCAAAGAAAGCTATCAGATTGGTTTGACATAATTTGTTCTTTACAAATCCATGCTGGCTGTTCCCTATCACCTTGGCACCTTCCAGGTGTTTACAGATGATTTCCTTAATTACCGGCTCCATTATCTTCCCCGGCACAGAAGTTAAACTAACTGGTCTGTAGTTTCCTGGGTTGTTCTTATTTCCCTTTTTATAAATGGGCACCATATTTGCCCTTTTCCAGTCTTCTGGAATCTCTCCTGTCTCCCATGATTTTCCAAAGATGATAGCTAGAGGCTCAGATACCTCCTCTATCAGCTCCTTGAGTATTCTAGGATGCATTTCATCAGGCCCTGGTGACTTGCAGGCATCTAACTTTTGTAGGTGATTTTTTAACTTGTTCTTTTTTTATTTTATCTTCTAAACCTACCCCCTTCCCACTAGCATTCCCTAGGTTAGGCATTCCTTCAAACTTCTCGGTGAAGACCGAAACAAAGAAGTCATTAAGCATCTCTGCCATTTCCAAGCTTCCTGTTACCGTTTCTCCCGCCTCACTGACCAGTGGGCCTACCCTGTCCTTGGTCTTCCTCTTGCTTCTAATGTATTTATAAAAAGTCTTCTTGTTTCCCTTTATTCAGAAATAAAAGTTCTGAAGTCTCCCTCCATGATCTGGTGTTAAAGTCTCTTTGTATAGTAAGACGCATGTTGTCAGGTCTTTAAGGGAATGGCTAGTTTGATTGAAATGCTAACTGACAGGTTTCTGTGTGTGGAGATTTCTGATGTCTAATCTGTAAGCATTGATTCTCTTGTGAAGTGACTGACCAATTTGTCCAATATACATTGCAGAGGGACATTGCTGGCACATGATGGCATATATCACATTGCTGTACGTACAGTAATATGAGCCTTTGATCGTATAATTGACATGGTTAGGTCCAGTGATGGTGTCTCCAGAGTAAATATGTGGATCTTGCCAGCTTTGTCCACAGAGGGAGACTTAGGATCCTACACTTAAAGAAAGAGAGAGAGAGAGAGAGGCTTTTGATATTACACAGTTCTCGTTTAGGTTTGCAAAACTTAGGGTATGTCTACACTACCACCCTAGTTCGAACTAGGGTGGTTAATGTAGGCATTCAAAGTTGCAAATGAAGCCCGGGATTTAAATATCCCGGGCTTCATTTGCATCTTGCCGGGCGGGCGCCATTTTTAAATCCCCTTAGGTCGAATTCCGTGCCCGCGGCTACACGCGGCACGGAGTAGGTAGTTCGAATTAGGATCTCTAATTCGAACTACCAGTACACCTCGTTCCACGAGGAGTAATGGTAGTTCAAATTAGGGATCCTAATTCGAACTACCTACTCCGTGCCGCGTGTAGCCGCGGGCACGGAATTCGACCTAAGGGGATTTAAAAATGGCGCCCGCCCGGCAAGATGCAAATGAAGCCCGGGATATTTAAATCCCGGGCTTCATTTGCAACTTCGAATGCCTACATTAACCACCCTAGTTCGAACTAGGGTGGTAGTGTAGACATACCCTTACACAGTGTCACATATAAATCCACAGCCCTGAATGTGATCGTTATGCCAAACTAACCCCTATGTAGACACAGCTACATTAATGGAAGAATACTTCTTTTCACCAAATCACCATCACTCAGAGTGAGGAGCTCCTACAGAGACAGAAATACTCCATCTGTTAGTGCAGGCTGTATCTCAGGGACAAACTTCTATTGGTGAGCGTAACAAGTTTTTGAGCTTACACAAGACCTCTTCTTTGGGTCTGGAAAAGCTACTCAGAGGGTATGTGTACACTGCAAATATTTTTAGAAAAACAGCCATTTTTCTGAAAAAACTTGTGTTACGTCCACACTGCAATCACATTCTTTCAAAAAAAAAATCAAAATAACAAAGGGTTTTTTTTCAAACATAGCTAAACCTCTTTTTATGAGGAAGAAGCCTTTTTCCAAAAGAGCTCTTTTGGAAAAAGAGGGGTTGGACAGAGAAGAGGGAGTTCTGTCAAAAGAAGAGGAAAGAGGAAAAAGCACAGGTGCCCTGCTGGCCAGTCTGTCTTAAATGCGAGATAGTGTACATACAGTGTGGATGCTATCTTTCAAAAAAGCAAATTGCTTTTTCGATGCACTTTTGCAGTGTGGATGCTCTCTCTTGGAAGAAGTTTTATTGGAAGATCTCTTCCAAAAAAGCTTCTTCCAAAAGAAGCTTGCAGTCTAGACATAGCCAGAATATCACAGCTACATACAAAATGGGACAGATTGTTTAGAATGATTAATTAACATGTATAGGGACCAAATAAAATAGATCAGATAGTGCCTTTCCAAGGAACTGGGCATCTCTGTCTTTAAAACAAACAAACAAACAAATAAACAAACAAACAAAAACAGCCAAAAGATCATAAAACTCCCATCCCAAGAACTCAGATTATCTTCTAAGGTCCCTCTTTGCAGCACCTTTCAGTGAAATGGGCTAAAAGATTTAACATACAATTCAAAATGGAAACTGCTTCAGCTGCAGAACTCTCAAGTACCCATCAGACATATAGAAGAGTTAGACACAAACAAAATATATTGACTGAAAGGCTGCACTATAGTGTTATTTTATTAGTTAGAATGCAGAATGGCAATGCACAACAACGAAAAACAGAGAGCAAGGAAGCAGGCTGCTCCCTAAAAGTGGACAAATACAACTTAGGGTATGTCTACACTAGCTCGTTAGTTCGAGCTAGGTAGGCAAATGAGGACAACTGGAGTTGCAAATGAAGCCCAGGATTTAAATATCCCGGGCTTCATTTGCATGTTCCTGGGTGCCGCCATTTTTAAATCCCCCTTAGTCCGAATGCCGTGCCCGCGGCTACATGTGGCATGGACTAGGTAGTTCAAATTAAAGATCCTAATTCGAACTACCGTATTCCTCATTCCACGTCATTCATGCTTAAATTTGACACTTTATGTATGGGTTTAAACTAAGACTCTAATTATCTCACCCATTACAAAGATAGCTTCCCCAATTATCACCCCTATGTCATTACCTCACAGAAACTAACCTTCCCTCCTCACCCCCACTCTGTTCTAAAATTTGATTTGTCAATTTCACATGCATTCATTTTTTTTATTGTATCACTTTGGTATATATGGTTGTGCCGATTTTCTTCCACATATTGATCTGAGGAAGTGGGTCTGGCCCACGAACGCTCATCACCTAATAAACCATCTTGTTAGTCTTTAAAGTGCTACATAGTTCTGTCTTTTTTTTCCTCAGCAAAGCAGTTGCTTAACTTAAAAGGGCCTTATATGTGTGCTGTCCTGGGCTTACACATGTGCTCTCACATTTTCAATATTCCATTATGTCTAGTCTGATGAATAAGTGTGCATATGAGGAAGGCAATAGGTACATTTTGGGGGGGGGTCTGCTATGAGGGGCTAACTTCTCTTCTTACCTTGCTCTCTCCATTCAGAATTCATATTGGTCTGTTTTAAATTCTATCCTGAGAGCCGAATGAGCCTGTATGAAAAAAGTATTTATTGTGGATAATAATGTCTAGTGCTTTTCCAGTTGTCTTTTTTCATATCAGACAAAAAATTTACATGCTATTTTCAATGAGATCCAAGAGAAAGATGTATGTTTGGTTTGTACCTGTGAATCCTAAAAAAGCCATTTTTATCCCACTAGATAAGACTGTGGAATTTCTTGCTTCTTTGCTCTAGGAGCACATTCATTTTCCTCAGTGTCAATGGTCAAAGGAAGGCAAGACAGTTTCAGTTGGTGTCACACCATCTGCACTGTGAACTTAATGCAACAAGTGGGCATGGCAGAGCTGGTAATAAAATAACCGATACATTGGAATTGGAGCTAAGGAGATTGCTGGCTGTGCAGCAATAAATGTGCTGGGGATATCAAAGTCCATGAACAGCTGAAAGAGATGATAGATGAGAGGATGAAGGGGGTGGCTGGCAATATGAGTCAAAATCGTCTCTGGAGTAAGGCCATTAATTATCTGCATTGAATTTAGTCCAGTGTGTCTATTATGTGCACTCCCTATGAAAAGCAGAAAGGTCTAAAAAAAAGTTCAGAGCCTTAACACTCACCCAGGTAGCACCAACATGAATGGTGAGCGTACAGTGAAAATTTTTGGTGAAGAAATACCACAAGGAGCCTGCAGAGACAATCTGGAGGAGCAGAACCCCACTGCCCTTCACTCCACAGCTGTCATTCCTGTGTAGTTACCGCTCACTCCACAGGTGGTCTCCCCGGCTAAGTGTTTCAAAATGGACTCCGCATCTTGGATGCCCAATTTGAGAGACTTTGAAGAGGCCTGAATTTCAGAAAATGCTGAATACTGCCCCGCCCCCCCCCCCACTTGTGCATATCAGGCCTTCTTAAGGACTCTCAAGTTGGGCAACCAAATCAACAGTCAATTTAGAAACTCTTAGCCATTGAGATCACTGCAGCTGCTCTTATTATAGGGTACCGACTCAAAGGAGTCAAACCCACAGTGCTGATGTTAAAACAAGGATGAGTTCAGTAGTATGATCATCTTCAGACAGCTAAACATGATGCTTAAAAGCAGCTCAGAACCCCCAGACCCTTCTGACTTCAAGACTAGCCATTTCACCCTCATATCTCACAGCCAAATTACATCTGCTTCCTAGCTACATGCAATGGGAGGTAGGTAAAAACAACTCTGTCTCCTTCTTTTCCCTCTCATGTGCACCCAGGAAAAGGTAGATTAATTTGGATCTCAGAGTTTAAAAATATCAAGCATAAGATTACTTTAGATAGTCATCTAATTTTGCAGAAGGATGATTTGGACAGTGTGAGAAATGCTGACATTTGCTAGAAAGACATTTGGACCCAGAAGGAAGCTCAAAAATGATAACGTTAAGTCACATTTAGTTATGTAGGGTTTGTCTACAGGGGGAGCCTGAGGTTAATCCAAATTAACAGTTTATACTAATCCATTTTACATTCTCTCCTTTTGATCATCTGGAGCAATTTTTTGTGACTGGGGCTCACAGGGCTTTAATTCTGGGCTAAAAGTTGCAGTGGAGATATTTAAGTACTGGGCACCCACCCTCACGGTTTCAGAGCTTGGGCCCCAGCTTAAGCCCAAATGTCTAACGGAAAGGTATAGCCCAACAACCCAACCCCAGTGGTGACTTTTTTGTGGGTGTTTTATGGTAGTGTCAACATACCTTATAGCACAGCCCCAGGATAACAGAAATCCTGGAGACAGGGCAGTCCCTAGGGAGTGTGGACCCTGGTACAAATGCTGCTTATTGCAGGTGTGGACCTGGGGCAACCCTTCCACCCTACCCATAGCATCTTCTCCACCTCCGCTCCCACTCCATCCCTTCCTACAAGCCTTGCCTTGCCGCTCCCGCCCAACCCCCTTCTGCCTCATTGCACCACTTCCCTGAAGCCCCCTGACACAAGAGATGTGACACAAGGGAAACCCAGGGGGCCCTGACACAGACTTACAGGATCTGCCAACAAAGGGTTCTGGGGTCAGCAGATCTCTGTCTAGACTGCCTCGCTGTGCTGACAAACAGCTGAGCGGCACAGCGTGGCGGCCATTTTGATTTAAATGAAGCGGCGATTATTTAAATTGCCGCTTCATTCCCTTTGTCCAGTAAACTAATCTACATGGCTCTGTCGAGGGAGCCATGTAGTCTAGACGTACCCTAGAACTAGGATAGTGAGTGTCCCTTTCACCACAACAAAGGTTCTCATGTGATCTCCTCCTCACACTCCCCTTCCCCCGCCATGCTGGCAGGACACAATCACGAGCTCCTACAGGAGAAGGAAGGGAAGGAACAGTCTAGTGTATTGTATGAGGGAATAATGAGAAATCAGCTGTCTTGTATTTATGAGCATCTGTGTTGTCTTTTTATTCCAGATCATCCCCTAGGACTCTTCCCTCAGGAGCAACTAGAGGCATGGAGCAAAACTTACAACGCTACATCTTACTCAGTGCCATGCTGGCAGCAGTGATTCCCTTATCAGGTAAAACCATTGTTGGTAAAACATATCTCTGCAGCACAGAATCACTGGAGATACAGAAGCCCTTACCTTGCTTGAGACCCCTGCTGGTATCTGGTAGATGTTGTTTGTGTTTCTGAGATAGGAGCAGGTGATTCAGGAGGAAAGGGGGATCCACTCTGGGAAGTCTAAGTCTATGTGTAGACTACATCCCTCTTTCAAAAGAGGGATGTAGTCTAGACCAGCCCTAAGTGCTCTTAGCTCCTGCTGAGCTCTGCATCTCACAGCAGATTCAGACTCAGCCCCTGGAAATTTCATTACCTTTATTAGCTCTTGTTTCTCCAGTTGAGGTGCTCAGTGCCCCATGAACCTGCATTCAGTATGAGGTGAAGCTGTGCTATTTGTCAGCTCTGAGGATCTGCCCCAATTCTAGTCATTGGGGAAAGATGATCAATGCAAAGCCCTAGTTTAGATAACAACACACTTCCCCTTCCTCCCCCCCAGCACAATTGGTCTCAGCTGAAATATCCTATTTTGAAACTAGCTAAGCTACAGGAGCTGAAATTGCTTCTTACTCTGTCTACATAGTCATACAGGTTCAACTAGCTGCAATCATGGGAAACAGGGCAGTAAAATGATCTTTTCCCAACAATGATCATTCTCTGCAAACAATATATATTATAATTATATGATTTTTTTTTCAGAAGGCTTCCTTCTTTCAAAAATCAGTTTGGAATTTTTCCCCCTCCTTTTCTTTTTTGACTTTTTCCATTCCCCTCCCTTCTTTTCCAACTGTTCCAAATAATAATAATAATAAATAATAAACCCTTGAGAAAAACACAGATGCCACCCTCCAATAAAAGTGTTTATTAAAAAAAATTAAAACACTAGGAAAATTTGAACTGTTTTACAAAACAAAATATAATTTTTATTTTTTTCTGCATTTCTTAAAAAACACAACTTAACCTTTTCAGGGTGTGTCTAGACTGCATCCCTTTTTCGAAAAAGGGATGCTGATTAGGCACGTTGAAATTGCTACTGAAGCGGAGATTTAAATATCCCATGCTTCATAAGCATAAACATGGCCACCACTTTTTTTTCGAAACGGGGCTTTTTTGAAAAAAAGAAGCAGCAGTCTAGCGGGTGATCTTTCGAAAAATAAAGCCTTTTTCGAAAGATCCTGTATAGCTTCATTGGTCTTTAAATCTTCCCATTCTTTCTCACTGTATCTATGCAATGTCATCTTAGTCTTTCTCTTTCTAGTTCCTTGTACTTTTACCATGCATGCTTTCCTTTTCAAGTCCCTTTTGTTTACATGTCCAACCCATTGCAGTTATCTTTCTTGAATCTTCAGTAACAGGGATGTTTCATGCCTTAGCCATCAATTCATATATTTTTAAAAAAAAATCTGCAATCTTGAAATTGTTGGTATTCCTCTCATCCAGTTCATGTTGCACTCAGTGTCTTTTCTTCATTACCTTTCTTCATACTTTACATTCCAACCAGCACTGCAGTATCATTGCAAGTGTTGTCTCACACTTGTTGAACTTCTTTGTTATCAAAGTGTCCTTAGTTTTCCAGATGTTACAACTTTCCAAATGCAGTAAGAGCTTGTCTGGGTCTTCTTTTTATGTCATCTTCACAATTCCCATTCTTGATACTAGCCCTCAATTTTGCCACTTGTTTTAGTTCTTTATCTCCAGCTTTGATCTTTTCCTTTTGTCTTCTGGTTGTTATAAGTTTTTGTCTTCCTGGTGCTGACATTTAGGCTGAATTTTTTGTTTTCCTATTCTCCTTTGTCAGTAATTGTAAATCTTCCCTGGTCAATATTATGGGTACGTCTAGACTGGCATGTTTTTTCCAAACTCTGCTGCGTCCAGAGAATGTGTTTGCTCTTCTGCTTTTTTTTTCTTCTTTTTTTTCAGAAGAGCAAACATGCTCTTTCGGGTAGCCCTGTATACCTTGTTTCATGAGGAATTAAGGGCTCTGCTGAAAGAGGAGGCTTGTTCACCATTTGGCCCTATCTAGATGGGGCGAAATGGCAGAAAAGCCTCTTCTGGCAAAGTGATCAGAAAAAGCTACAATGTAGATCTAGCCTGAGTGTCAATATCCTCTACAAAACTAAGATGATTAATTATAGGAATAATCTCAGATGCTTACTACTAATGAACCATGAAGGGAGCAACCAATGACATATTTGCAGAGTATTTCCACTCTTTAATCTATGAGGATTGATTCTTGTCCCACCACTTGGAATTCATGGTCATGAGTTGCATTCAGGACACACTCTCAAGGTACAATTCCACTGCAGTAAGAGGACGTATTGCAGCTCATGTAGCAATACCTGTGGTAGATGGAATTTAGGTTGCTAGGGTGGAAATAGCACTGAATACATAACAGTATGAACCCCATTGTGAGCAGGGAAGGTGAGTAAGTACCCAGAGATCTGAGTAGGTTTATACACCTGAAGCTCCTGCCACCATGTGTTCATTGATTTCCTTTTTCAGCCAGGCTAGCTAGATTCAAGCTAGCACAGATATGTCTACCCAAGCTGTGATCACTTCTCCAGTTACAGTGTGGGCACTCCTTTATTTACATTTCAGAAAGTTTGAGTTTTGAAGTCACCTCGCCCCCAAAAGTCACTGGGACTGTCGGCCAGGATGTGATCTTACCCTGATGGATCTCCACTGGCACGCAGCTGGACAATATGGAAGTGCAGTGGAAGAAAATTGTCCGGGCAACTACAGAGACTGTCTATGACTACAGAGCCCAGACAGGGCTGGATGTGCCAGGGCAGAAGTACCAGGACCAGGCTGTGCTACTGAAGGATGGATTCGCCTCTGGGAATGTGTCTTTAAAGCTGAAGAATGTTCAGCTGGTGGATGGGGGAAATATACAGCTGCATTGTGAAATCTAATGAGTGGAGCGCGGATGACACAACTGAGCTTTATATTCCAGGTGGGTGATTTCATTGGGCTGGGTCAGATTTTGCGTGTCCACGATGCAGTTGTTGAGTGAGGAGAGGAGGGCACAAGGAACCTCCACCCTCTGTGCAACCTATATAAAGGCCAGGAAGAACTTCAGTCCCTGTCCTTCATGGTGCTCAGCCGGTGCTGAACAGGGGGCAGACCTATAGCTCTGCCCTATTTTAACCAGACAGTGCAGCTGCTCAGCTGTTCAATGAATTAGATACGTGTAGCAACTTGTGTACCCCTAGGGGTGTGTGTAGACTACACCTCTCTGTCGACAGAGAGATGTAGATTAGGCACATCGAAATTCATAATGAAGCTGCGATTTTAATATCCCGTGCCTCATTAGCATAAATATGGCAGCTGCTTTTTTTCAAAATGGAGTTTTTTCGGAAAAAACGGCAGTCTAGACGCAGATCTGTTGAAAATAAACCCTTTTTTGACAGATCCTGTAAACCTCATTTTTTGAAGAATACAGGATCTGTCGAAAAAGGGTTTGTTTTCGACAGATCCGCGTCTAGACTGCCATTTTTTTTCGAAAAAAAATCCGTTTAGGAAAAAAAGTAGTGGCCATATTTATGCTAATGAGGTGCAGGATATTTAAATCCTGGTTTCATTAGCAATTTTGACGTGCTTGATTTGCATCCCTCTGTCAACAGATGCAGTCTAGACGTAGCCTAGGAGCTTTGGGGTACACCCCTAGAGCTTTGGAGTACCTTTACTCTAGACTGTTCCTATACATGGAAACTGGGCCCTAAATGTAGAGAGTTTGAAATACTGAGCTTGAGTCTCAATCACACCAAGGCCTTCTTATGCTGCACTGGTAGTGCTAACCAGCAATGGCGTTTGGACAGCTTCAGACTCTAAACTGTCCATTAACTATGTGAGGAATCACTCTACTGAAGTACAAGTCCCATAGTATAGACAGATAGAACAAGGTTAATGAATCATGTAAATCCTATCACAAACTCAAGCTGCCCACCTACCTTGGAAGAGTGTTACCTCTGAAGAATATGCAGTAATTTTCATTGACCACTCAGAGCAGTGGTAGAAACTGATTTTCCTGATCTTGGCATGTGAAAACTAGAAACAGATTACACTCAGGTGGTGTAAATGGAGTAATTCTTCTGAGTTAATAAAGTTGTGTTCATTAAACTGAGGATCTAACCTGTTAACTCTAAAGGAGAAGGGTTTATATTATCCTGGGGATTGGGTCCTGTGTCTTTATCATTCACCAGAATTGCTTAAGGACCAGGACACTTATCTGAAAGTAGTCCACTCGTTTCAAAGAGTGAGATACAATTCACTGTGAGACAGGGTTTCAGAGTTTTGTCTATAGAAAATTGTCAGTGTAAAAGCTCAAGTGAATCTGACAGCTCTCTTGCTCAAGGGACATTATTAGATGATGTAAATCAATGGCAATTTGCATCAATCATGGATCTAGCTGAAATTCTGTACCAGGACATCAGAAAGGGCTGGGGGTCAAAGAGCTATAGTCAGACAAGTTGTAAAAGTTGAAGTCACAGGCCTGTCCACTTTTTAACTTGGGCATAATGTTGAGGGAATGGAGCCATGATGTCACCCTCCCCCAAGCTTCATTCAATCTTTAGGCAAAAGCAGTGGCTCAGACTGATGGGCTCCCTCCTGCAAATCACAGGGCCTACCAATGATGCCAAACTATTCTCTGTGCCAGCCCTTCTTGGTGGTTCCAAACCTGCCCCTCCTTTCTGTTCCCTGGCCAAGGCAGACATTGGAGGTGGGCTACTGTTCAGGGATCCTGGGGTGCTGTGAGGAGTCTTGAACCCTCCACCTGTCCTGAGCCACAGGCCAAAGACAGACTGGAACACAGGTCCAGAGCTCCCCACAAAGGCCTGTGTTATCTGGATGGCTGTTACCATGGCTTTGAGCCTGGCCAGTGGGCATGACCTCCATGGAAACCAGGCAGGGCAGAGGGTAAGATATGGAGGGGGTGGGGCCTCAGAGAGAAGAGAACTGGGGTGGGGAAAAAGGAGGTTCCTGTGCTCCTGTTCTGTTGTGCAAAACCAGTCAACTCCTGTGCCTCACTCAACCATGGAGCCTGACTCATTGTTGCTAAGCATAGGACAGGGATGTCCTGGTTCCAGGGTGATGTTTTTCATATGTTGTTTTCAAAGGTGATACTTGCTCTGATAGTTCTCCATGGCTTGCTGCATTCTGGGTATTATTTGCCTTAGACCTTGTGATTTGTATGGGTGCCTGTGTATTTTGGCGATGTAAAGGTAAGTGCACTCTTTTCATAATTTAAGTCCGTCCTCCAAGGGGTAAAATAATAATTATAAAATTATAATCAACTGAAACTCAAACATCACATTATTTTGAAGTACTCAGTGTTTGTTGGGAATCAAAAAGATTTCAGGGTTTCAAATGATTGATTTATTTTAGATTGTTCATCTCTGCTTAACATCCAGTACTAGAATAATTATTTCTTAATTTTCTTGTTATTTTGAATTATATATATGCATACTTCACCTCCTAGCATAATTTAAAGATCATTTATTTTATATCTATTTGGATCAGAAATTCAATCAAAAGTCTACTTTGTTTCCTGGAAAAATTATCTCCATTGCTGATTACATGTGTTATACAGTAGGGCCTGTGCATCCTGACAGACTCCCATAAATGCTTTATGGCAACAAATAAATGTTGCTATGCCAGAAGACAGTGTATCAGTTACTGCATTGATCTCAAGGTGCATATGTAAAAATAAACTCATCTCATACCAGTGATGGAGTAAGGCATAAGATCTACATCTTAGGGGCTTGCAATATGAGGGCGTCTCAAAAAGAAAAAAAAAGTCTCCATTTCAAATGATATCAAAATTGGTTGATACTTCACCAATGGTGAAAAAGAAGAGACATGGTGAAAAAGAGGTTTCTTCCTAACTACAGACATTTGCATTCAAATAAGGCAACAATACACACATCTGGCTACCCAGTACCTCTATCTGACCCTGACCCTTAACTAATTTTTTATTATTGCCAGACAGGAGGGATAAGACAAAAATAATGATAATTGCATTTGTAAAATTAGTGTTTCTATGAGTAAGTCTGCTATCAGTCTCCTAAGACACTGTTTTTTGGTCAGCTGCTACTGCTAACATTCTGACCATTCCTTCTTAAATTATTTTAATTAATAAATAATCTCACTGCTGAGCAAATCAGGAACAATGTGACATCAGAGATAGCAGTATCTTTAATGCTGCCAAGCTCATATTCTTATAAGACTTATTGTAGGAGTGACTTCAATATATTTTCCATTACCTTCTTTTACTGTATACCTCTAGTCTGAACAAAAGAGCTCTATCCATTACCCTGTCATACAATTCTTCTCTTATTTGGGGTCTGTATGTCCTTGAACCATCACCTAGGAATGTGTTTATGCCATTACTTGAGAATTCTGGGTGTTCCTGTAACAACCTTACAGGTCAGGAATGTACTTGCTTAGTGTTCACTCATAGCTAGTGCATGGCTATTTTGCCAAGACCACTTTTGTTGACAAAACCCTGTAGTCTAGACACACCCCTAGAGTGGAACTGACATATGCATTCCCTCTAAAATGCTAAGCTATCTTTCTTCAAGATGTTTTTCATAGCTCTATACCATAATATGACCACCTTGCCTCTATGTGGGATTCAGACTGGTATGTAAGAAGTGAAGGAGGTTGGAAGTGGCTCTGATCTTTTATACCAGGATGCAAAGTCAAAAGAGGGTGTTTAAACCACCCTTACAAGTTACAGTTGGGGGAAAAAATTTCAGATAGCTGTACAAGTGACTTGCACACATCCACAGTGTAATGAATATGTGCAACACATCTAGAAGAAAAACAGTTACAGGCAAGAAGGGTGTTATTCCACTTTTTGTCACCTTATCAAAATCCTGTTGCTCCTGGCTGCACTGCCTTCGTGTTCCTTGCTGTGGCTGCCAGCTGGGAATAGGCTCTACCCCTTTCTGCAGACAATTGGGCCACAACATGGGAGAAGCAAGCAGCTAGTGAGTTTCTCACCTTCCCATGGGACCTAGGTCTCAGACTTTGGGCCTCAGTCCTGGTGTGTGAGGGTGGAAGATTCTGGCCACAGGGCTTTGGCTCTAGCCATGGGCTCTGGCTACACAGCATCAGGCCTCCGACTATATCCCTGGATTCTGTTCTGTCCTGCTATGGGGCTTTAGGATCTGGCCAAAGGACTTCAGGATCAAGTTCCCAATTTCCTCCGCAGTCCCTCATCCAAGATTTAATTTGTCCCCATGCTTGACAGGTCTAAGTAAGTTGGCTTTGAAAATGGATAATTCAAAGTTTCCCATAAAATTTTCCTAGGATGTTTAAGGGCCAATATTTAAATGAAAAGGTAAGTGACAAGACTGTGTAACTGCTGTTTGGAGAACAAAAGTATGTATTTTTAAAATGTTATTTTGATTTTTGTCTTTGCAGGCCCAGTTGATATAGGGAAGAGTAAGTTTCTATTGTTTCCTATAAACAACACGATGATCGATTTGTTCTACTACTGCTTTATGGAAGTTCGTTCTTGCAAAATCTTATTTTGTAAAAGTTTGGGAAGCCCAAACCAGTAGGGCCTCTGAGAGGGCACAATTGATAAAACACAGCAATGGGAGGGAAGTGGTGTCTTTTGTTGTTGTTTTTTTACAAGAAGAGTATCAATTATTTTATTTATATATATATATTACCATAATTGCCACCTTGCCTGTGTATCACTCTGAAGCCAAGAATCAGCAAAGGCAGTGTGACACCATGGAAATTGCTAAAAGTATGTTTGTGGAAGTTCTTTTTATTCAGAATATCACCAGGTTCTGATATCAATGGGAACATAGTTTGCTTCCACCTAGCCATTGAATGACATCTCTGTGACAATTGCAGCATGGGTTTTCCACTAGTACATATAAATAGTCTCTTTGCAAAGATTACAGAAGTATTTTATATTTTCATGAGGTTTTATATGTTCAAAGCACAGTACAGACACTAATTAATATTCAAGCTACTGAAGGAGCTAGCGAACAGATGCCACTCAAAGGGTATGTCTAGAATGCACCCCTCTGCCAGCAGAGGGATGCAGATTAGGCTGGGCAAAATTGCTAATGAAGCGGGGATTTAAATATCCCGCGCTTCATTAGCATAAAAATGGCCACTGCTTTTTTTCGACACAAAGCTTTGTCGGAGAAAAGCGGCAGTCTAGAGGCTGATCTATCGCTAAAGAAAGCCTTTTCTGAAAGATCCTGTATACCTTGTTTTACAAGGCATAAGGGATCTATCGGAAAAGGCTTTCTTTAGAGATAGATCAGCCTCTAGACTGCTGCTTTTCTCTGACAAAGCTTTGTGTCGAAAAAAAGCAGTGGCCATTTTTATGCTAATGAAGCACGGGATATTTAAATCCCCGCTTCATTAGCAATTTCGCCCAGTCTAATCTGCATCCCTTTGCCAGCAGAGGGGTGCAGTCTAGACATACTCAAAATGGAAGCAAAAGGTGTCCATGTAGCGTATATGTCTGTTTTTGTGGTGTGCTTTCTGCTTCCAGGTGATGTTGGGAGTATTCTCTCAAACAGTGGTCACAGGAGCACTTATGACACATCTTATAATGATGAGACAATTTGCAAAATACAGGTCCATACCAGGGCTCAGATTTCAATCATCATCTCTTTTGGCTCAGTCACAATTCTAGTATTAATTGGGAATATAATGAAAATCCTCTCACTCTTTTATCAGATCCATTTCTCTCACAATTTTTAATACTTAATAATTTATTTAAAGTCAAAGTTTTCCGTAAAGTTTCACTAGGATGTTTGAGTGTTGATAATTAAACAAAAGTAAGTGACAGGCTGGGTAACTGCTGTTTGGAGAACAAAAATATGTTTCTTTAAAATATTTTGTTCTTTTGTCTTTGCAGAGCTAGTTGATCCAGAGGAGGGTAAGTTTCTATTGTTTCCTATATACACAATACAAGGGCAAATTTGTTCTACTACATGTTTAGGGACACTTGTGCTTGAATTTTGAAACTCCAACATCCGGGATTCCCTAGTCTAGAAGGACCATAGATGTTGGTGGACAACAGAGTCATGAGGACAGGAATGGCATCCTGCTGGATGTCCAGGGGATGGGAGCCCCAGCCAGCGATGGCAGCAGTGGGGGACCAGGGAGTTCCATCCCTGGGAGGTCCCAGCCTGCAGGGCCAGCCTTAGGCCGATTCAGCCGATTCCCCTGAATTGGGCCCCACACCTAAGAGGGCCCCACACCCTGAACCCGGAAGTGTGCTGGGCCATGGGCAGCGAGTTAGTATTCAGAGCCGGGGGCCCTGCTCCATCAATATGTGGAGCCGGGTCTCTCCCCCAGCTCTGCCTGGAGCGGGTCCCAGACCCCCCACGCGTCCTCCCACCCCGGCCCCAGAGCATCCCCCTTGGCCCCGGACCGTCCCTGCCATGCGCAGCTCTCAGCGCAGCTCCCCCTCATCGGCATGTGCTGCTGCTGCTGCCATGCGTGGCGTTGCAGGTGGGTGGGGAGGATGCCCGGGCGTGACATGATGTCACAGCCCGGGATTTTAAAACGCCGCGGAACCACGTTGCGGGGCGTGGCTGGCTCTGGGTTCAGACTCCGAGCCTGAGTGCAGACTCCGGCCCCGCAAAGTGGAAGGCAGAAGGTAGGGAAGGGGCTTGTGCAGTGGGGGAGGGGGGAGAGGAAGGGACTTGTGTGGCGGGGGAGGGATGGGAGAGGAAGGGGCTTGTGCGGAGGGGGAGGTGGGAGGGCGGAGAGGAAGGGGCTTGTCCGGAGGGGGAGGGGGAAGAAAGGGGAAGGCACCAAGAGACAGGGTGGAGGAGAGACAAATGCCAGGGGGCCAAGTGCAGACAATGAGGAAAAGGGCAGGAGGGGAGGTGTCAGTGGGAAGGGGGACACGGTGATGCTGGGAGAGGAGAGGAGAGAGGAAGGGCATTGGGGGCTAGAGGGGGGAGGGGAAGGTGCTGAGAGAAGGCTTGAAAGAAGGGGTGGGCATGAGAAAGGTGGGGATGGAGTAAATCATGTGTGAGGGCACAGAGGGACAGGAGGGGAATGGGGCAGAGAGTGGTGAGGGGGTGGGCATCAGGGAAAAAGAGGGCAAAGGGGGCAGCGGTAGTAAGGGAAGGGGGAGGCACCAGGAGGGTGCAGGGCTAAGGGAAGGTGCAGGTGCCAGGGGATTCTGGGATGAAGCAGAAGGGCAGATACCTGCAGGGGAGTGACCAGCACCAGAGGAGAGAGGCAGGGCAGGTGTGTAGAGGGAGGTGTTAAAAGAGGGGATGAGGAGGGGTAGCTCGCATGATCAGAGTGGGGCTACTGGAGGAGTGGGTACAGGGGGGAGAGAAGGGCTGGTGGAGGGGGTTAGGTCACAGGAGGGCTGAGGGCAGTGAGAAGGGCAGGAGTCAGGACAGCAGAGGAGGGTGAGGAGTTGGGAGGCATCAGGCACCAGGGGAGCTGATGGAACAAGGGGAGGAGACATGGCAGCAGAGAGAAAAGGTAAAGGTTTATAAAATATTTATTAATAACTTGGGTGCTACAGTGGCACATCCAAACAAGCCACAAGAACTCAGTACAGGTGCACAACACAAAATCCGTTCTGCTCATGGGAGGAAACTCTTAGGCTATGTCTACACTGGTGGCTTCTTGTGCAAGAAGTCTTGTGCAAGAAAACGTCCACACTGCCATGTGCGAGCTGTGATTCTGCACAAGAGCATCCATGGCAGTGTGGACGCGCTCTTGAGCAAGAAAACTCCAATGGCCATGTTAGCCATAGGGGTTTCTTGCACAAGAAATCCCTGCTGGGCATCCACACTACCCTCTTGCACAAGAGAGCTTACACCTGTTAGAAAAGAGGGTAGCTCTTGCGCAAGACACCTTCTCTTACCACGCCGTATTGTAAATTTCCTTGAACGCGAGCAGGCGGACAGTGTGGCTGCTCTGTGGGTTCTTGCGCAAGAACGGCTGTACTTGCGCAAGAAGCCGCGAGTGTAGAAATAGCCTTAGAGGGAACACTTCCCCCAGTCTTTCTGCCCCCGAGTTAATGTCACACACATTGGGTTAATGCAACTGTAGGATAGTTGCATGAGTGGGGTTTGGTGGGGGCCAAACTAATCCCTGTTGGTAGGAGGATGGTGGGAAAAGTCCTTTGAGAGGGGTGACATGACCCCTTTTACTTCTGGTCATGTGTCCATCTTGCCCCGAGCGTGTTACCTCCAGAGGCCTGGTGAACGGGGGTCAGGGATTGTGGCTAATGGGGCACCACCAAAAATTATACAAATCTGCCGGCCCCAGAGGAGGAGTGCGTCGGCTGCCTGCGCCACAGGAGGTGTGAGTTTAGCGCATTGGGCTCCGCACTTCCTAAAGCCGGCCCTGATGGCCTGTGGGGGCAGCCGTGGGGCTGGCAGTAGCCGGTGAGCCCCATACCTGGAGAGCCCCAGTTGGGCAGGGCAGAAGCAGTGCCAGAGCTCAAGCCTAAGTCCTGTGGCATTGGAGCACAGTTGTAATGGAGCCAGAACGGAAACAGCTTCAGGGAGGGGCAGCATGTAGGAGGCTGGGGGCATAGGACTTTCCCTGAGCCTGAAAATTGCCTCATTTGGGACCCGACTGATCCTAAGGGTGCTGGTTCTGGGAGGTCCAACTATACAAATTTATTGTACAAGTTTGGGAAGCCCAATTCTGTAAGGCTTCTGAGAAAGCACAATGGAAAAAACACTGGGCAAGAGGAGGGAAGGATTGTCGTTTTTTTTTGTTTTTTTTAAAGGAATGTCCATTATTTTTTACCTGTATAAGACTCCGTAATTGCCACTCTGCCTGTGAATCTCCCTGAAACTTAGATTCAGTTAAGGCAGTGTGACAGCATGGAAATTGCTAGAAGTATGTTTGAGGAAGTTCTTTTTCATCAGACTATAACCAGGTTCAATCATCAGTAGGGTCACAGTCTGTTTCCAACCACATTTTAAGTCCTCAGCCATTGCAGGACCCCTCTATAGCAAGGGTTTTCAGCTAATGCATATACATACGTTCCTTGCAAAGATTAGAAAAGTATTTTATATTTTCATCAGGTTTTATATGTTCAAAGTATTGTACAGACACTACCCGTACACAGGCTAACTAATTCATATTCAAGGTACCAGGGCAGATAGCGAACAGAAGCGGCTTCTGCAAACTTCTGGGGTCCCAGCGGAGGAGAAGCATTCTCATCACCCTGTAGGTAAGTTTTTGTCTGTAGTGTATGTGCTTATATTTGTGGCATGTTTTCTGCTTCCAGATGAGGTTGGGAGTATCCTTTCATACTGAATAGTAGTAGAGAGCTAGCCATGTTAGTCTGATCTTGCTAAAACAAAAGGAAAAACTATGCAGCACTTTAAAGACTAACAAGATGGTTTAATAGGTGATGAGCTTTTGTGGGCCAGACCCACTTCCTCAGATCATCTGAGGAAGTGGGTCTGGCCCACGAAAGCTTATCACCTATTAAACCATCTTGTTAGTCTTTAAAGTGCTACATAGTTTTTCCTCTTATACTGAGGATTCCTCTGAAGGACAGGGAAATCCAGTTATTAGGAAGAAGCTGTTAATATTTATTGGGGATTTGATCATTGTTGGGGAAAAGAGGAAGGATGGACTCCTCTTCAACCAAAATGAAACCAGATTGCTGGAATTTAAAATTAAAGTGGTCATAGACTAGTTTTTAAACTATGAATTGGGGGAAGTGTTGGATATGGAGGAGCAAGTGGATTGGACAGAGACATCTCTTAGAAGAGTTTCTATTAATGGAGATTCTCTATGTCCTGGTAAGGAGAGGCTGAAAGATGATAAAATAGGTGTAAGATCTGACAAGAAACAGTCAAATGAAAAAGAGTCCCACACAACCATATCTTGTAATGGCAGACAGCTAAAAAGTGGCAAGCTTTTAAAGTTGTTATATAGTTGTTGTCTAATAATGACGTGAGATCTTGGAGACATTATGGATAGTTCTCTGAAAAAATTCACTCAATGTTCAGGGGTAGTTGTCGTACTTAGTATTCTGTCTCTCAGTACCTTTGGGTGGTCTGTACTGTCAGTGTCAGCGTAGTTTGGTCTGGGTCGTCCTGGCGCGCTCCTGACAGGACCTCTACTCCGTCGGTGATGATAAACTTTCGGCTGCGTGCGTAACAATCGGTGCTCCCTTTCTCTAGAGTGTTAGACCCCCATGCACTTGGGTCAACACAGGAGATCTCTGAGAGCCCCCGGAAACGACAGATGCAGGCAAGGTTTGAAATCAATCAAGCAGGTTTATTGTCAAATGTGAAGCTCTAACAGTTGGTAAGAGAGATCTTACAATGTTACAGCACTGGGCACTATGGCCCGCGTTGACAAGGTACCAACACCGGGCAAGCCTATTGCCACATAGATATTAACAGCAGTCAGTCAGAGTTAAGCCACTGTGCATTCTGTAAGTTTAGGCAATGACACCTGCAGTCCAGGCGCCTAGTGCGCCTCCCCCCTGCCAAGGTTGGCTGGGGAGCACCCTTTGCAGTGCCCTTTTATAGATAGGTACAAACAACTTACATCACTTCTTTACGTACCAGGTTGCCACCCTCTGTTGCCTAGTTACCACCCCTTACCTTGTGCAAGGGGGGCTTACCTTCTATATGTCATTCTGTCAGTTCTGACCGGGTCATGAAACTAGGTTGGTATGTGCATTACTCCTAAGGAGTCCTTGTACCAGGACATTCCTTAAGATGTTCTGTTACTCCCTTTTGGCTTACAGTCTGTACTTGGTGCTTCCCTGTGTCCTTCCATGCTTCACCTAACTTAACACAATTACACTGTTATCAGTAGGGCCTCTTTCTTGGCTCCTGTGTTACTGAACCAAAGTCTTGCTTACTAGATTCTAGGCCTGTTGCTGCTTTCATGTTACAGACCCTCAACTTACTACATTCCCCCACTTTTTGTCCTTTTATGGGGAGATGTTTACCCATCGTCCCGGAAAAGCATAATGCACAAGCTGAAGGTGACCCAGTGGACTAAACACTGTCATGTGGACACCTTGCTTTGCTGGTCACACATTCATGCCCCATCTGTCCCTTGGTCTGCACATTCCCTCATACAACGGATAGACAGATTTTATTTTCCAATTCAGTTAGGTGCCTTATGGTGGGCCTGGGAATGTTAGGCCCAGAACCATGCTGAGGAATGAGTTTTTTGATTGAGTTTTAACAGGCCTCTCAAATAATTAATATGGAAATGGTGTATTTTTTGGTAGCATATTTGGGCATATATGCATAGTATGTATGTGTATAAATGACACAACCTTTTAACAATTTGTTTTGCGACTTGGTATTGTGATTTGGCCCTTGTGGTACTGCTGATAGCAATACACTTTAATTAGGGCATGTATAGTTACCATTTGTGCTATTATTAATAGTAGACTGAGTGTTTTTTAGTGATTTTAAATACTGGGATAGGCATTGTTACAGTGTGTCCCACAAGATTTTATATATATATATATATAAGAAGCAAGACAGAAATTTGTAGTAGTGATGTTATAAATGAGGCCTTTTTATAATAAATGTTTTGTACTTAATTATTACCCAGTGCTGTCCATTTATGTTATAGGTTAGCCTTACTGCTGGTGGTCACCCTCCGGAATAAACTTTGCTGGATAGGAACCAGGAATTGCTAGCTTCTATGTTTTATTGGTTTCAGTGCTCTGTGGCACACAAGTCAGTTGTTTTTTATGGATGCTGTCTTTCAGACAACTTACTGAATGGACAGTGACCAATTTATTAATTATTGCTGTGTTGGGATTTAGTGTTGGTATCCAGACACTGAACAAAATTGTTTAGAATAATATGTGCCTCAGTTTGGGTCCAATGTCACTGATCCAAATCATGATGGGTAATAACAGGGATTTTTTTTTAAACCCAAGTTGTAGTTTTATGCGCATAATTTCCTTTTGTGTTTCTTTTTCTATCCTTTTTTTAACCCTGTTTTTTTTTATGTTTGCTTCTACTTGTTTGTTGATTTTTCACATGTGATGGCTAAACAGTTTAGCAATGCTATGCACATTGTAAATGAAGTACAGCAAAAATACAACAATAGTGATACAGCAATCAACAATTGGTTTTACATAATAGCCAAATTTAAATTAACTAACAGGGATTTCTAGCTGCCAAATTAATAGTCCATATATGGGACATTGAAGTGAACAGCCTTTTAGTTATAAAGCACTTCATTTTTCTTTTTCTTTTCTTGATGCTTAGGCATTTCTTCACTGTGTGCTGATGTCTTCTAGTGTTTTTGTGCTGTGATATCTTCTGGTGTTTTTGATCTGTAGGATAAAACCTTAAAAAACTTCACTTAGTTGACATAATAAAAGTTTTTGCTTTACATCTATCTTGTTTTTAGTAACACAAATTTAATAAACAGGTTAGTAGAGTTTGTTTATAATGCAAACTAAAACCGAGTCTTTTACAATGCAAACTAAACTTTTGTAATTGTTATATAGACATCTATTTTCACTTGAGATTTATTACCAATTTTGTCCTCCAAACACAGTTCTTAACTGCTAAAATAGATACTCACAATGTTCCATGACATGGTGTATTGCTTTCCCCTCAAAGTGTTTAGCAATTTTACCAAGTTTTTAGAGTTAATTTGCTTGTGATACCAATTCCACTTTTGATAAATGTTTAAAAGCACAAAAGTTAACAACTACTATTTTCCTGTTACTATTACAAAAGAAAACAGAATTTATATCAAAATGAATTTTAAAACCGATGTATGTAAATGTTCAAGGAGTTCAAGGTGGAAACCTGTTGAAAAAGTTTGGTTAGCTTTATGCATTATTGCTATGCCATTCTTATAACTGCATTTAAAAGTAAAAAAAAAAAAAAAAAAAAAGCTATGCAAAATGCGTTCTGTGTAGTTTTTTTTTATCCTTTTGTTGTAAGAGGCTTTTCTAACATTTGTCCCATCTAGACTGGGCCAAATGTCAGAAAAGCTCCCTCTTTTGAAAGCCCCCTTATTCCTTGTGGAATACAGGGGCTTCCGAAAGAGCAAATTTGCTCTTCCAGAAAAAAAAAAAAAAAAAGGAAGAGCAAAGGCGTTCCTGGACAAGGAAGTGTTATTCCATGATCCATCTCTGATCACCTTCTTCTTGTTAACATGCCTGTAGAAACCTTTCTTGTTATCCTTCACATCCTTAGCCAGTCGTAATTCCATTTGCACTTTTGCCTTCCTGATAACCCCCCGGCATTCTCGAGCTATACATTTAAACCCCTCCCTGGTCATTTGTCCAAGTTTCCACTTTTTGTAAGCTTCCTTTTTGTGCTTATGTTCACCAAGGATTTCCCCTGTAAGCCAATCCAGTCTCTTACCATATTTGCCTCTCTTGCTACGCATCAGGATGGTTTCTTTCTGTGCCTTCAATAAGGCTTCCTTAAAATACTGCCAGCTGTCCTGGACTCCTTTCCCCTTCATGTTAGCATCCCAGGGGATTCTGCCCATCAGGTCTCCGAGGGAGTCAAAATCTGCTTTTCTGAAGTCCAAGGTGTGGATTTTACTACTCTCTTTTGTTCCTTTGGTCAGGATCCTGAAATCTACCATCTCATGATCACCGCTTCCCAGGCTGTCACTCACCTCTACTTCCCCTATTAGTTCCTCCCTGTTTGTGAGCAGAAGGTCAAGCTGCGCATGGCCCCTGGTCGGATCCTTCAGCACTTGTACCAAGAAGTTATCCCCAACATTCTCCAAAAACTCCCTGGATTGCCTGTGTACTGCCGTATTGGTTTCCCAACAGATTTCAGGGTGATTAAAGTCCCCTGCGAGAACCAGGGCCTGCAATCTGGAAGCTTCTCTCAGTTGTCCGAAGAAAGCCTCATCTACCTCATCCACTTGATTCGGTGGCCTGTAGTAGACACCAACCACAACATCACTGTTGTTGTTTGCACCTCTAAACTTAACCCATAGACTCTCAACAGGTTTTTCTCCCTCTATATTCTGGAGTTCAGAGCAATCATAGTGCTCTCTTACGTATAGTGCAACTCCTCCTCCTTTTCTCCTCTGCCTGTTCTTCCTGAACAGTCTATACCCTTCCATGACAGCGCTCCAGTCATGTTGCCCAGGCTTCTTGCATTAGTGTACGAACACCTCAGATAACCAGTTGATCGCTCCATCTTCTCCATTCGAATCAGGGGTCCTCCTTTCTTGCTCGTTCCTCTTTGCATTCCTTCCTGGTATCCGACTTTCCCACTCCCCTCAGGGTGTTGGTCACTGTCCCCCAACGAACCTAGTTTAAAGCCCTCCTCACTAGGTTTGCAAGCCTGCCCGCGAAGATGCTCCTTCCTCTCTTGGTTAGGTGGATCCCATCTCTTCCTAACAATCCTTGTGCCTGGAACAGAGTCCAAGGGTCGAAGAAACCAAAGCCCTCTCTCCAACACCACCTGCACAACCACGCATTTACATCCTGAATTCGACGATCCCTGCCCAGTCCTTTCCCTTCAACATGGAGGATGCATGAGAACACCACTTGTGCTCCGAATTCTTGGATCCTTCTTCCCAGCACTACATAATCTGCAGTAACCCGCTCAAGGTCATTCTTGGCCGTATCGTTAGTTCCCACGTGGAGAAGCAGGAAGGGGTAGCGATCCAAAGGTTTGATCAGCTTGGTAAGCCTCTCAGTCACATCCTGAATTCGAGCTCCCAGTAAGCAGCACACCTCTCGAGATTCTAGGTCCGGACAGCAGATGGATGGCTCAGTCCCTCTTAGGAGGGAGTCCTCGACCACCACCACCCATCGTCTTCTTTTGGGGGTGGTGGCTGTAGAACCCCCATCCATAGGACTACGCATCCCATGCCTTCCAGTAGATGGTGTTCCCTTCCTGTTTCTTCCTTGTGAGGTGCCTTTCAAAGCATTCACCACCGCAGAGCCTGTGGAGAGACCCTGAAAGCGATTACTTACTTCTATAGCATTGGGGGATTCCCATGCTGGCCTTTTTCCCCTTCTAGTAGTTACATTCTGCCAGTTCTCTTCCTGGTCCTGTACTGCCCTTTCTGGCTCTTCCGCCTGCCGTGCTTGTAGGATTAAACAGTGCCTTCTGTCGAGGAAGTCTTCATCCTCTCTGATGTAGCGTAGGGTCGACACTTGGGCCTCCAGTCCTCTAATTTTTTTCTTCCAAAATGGCGACCAGCTTGCACCTCGTGCAGATGAAATCTGTTCTTTCTTCCGGGAGGAAGACAAACATGGCACACACTGTGCAGGTAACAACAGCAGACCTATCACCATCCATCCCTGCTGTCCTGGAAAAAGGATTTAAAAAGAAAGGCAAGAGAACCTCGTGCCCTTCCCTCTCTCCTTCCCAACTCCCTCTCTAAACTCCCTGTTTGCACTCACCTGTTCGCAAGCTCCTTGGTCGCTTGCACACTGCTTTATAAAACACTGGACTGCCTGAAAGTCCCTCCCCCTATCAAGGCTCAGCCAATCAACAGAGGCTTCTAGAATTCAAACGTTTATTCGAAGCCAACAGTTTCCACCTGCCACTCACAGCACACACTCCATGAAGAAGAGGGGGAGGGGAAAGGGGAAGTGAAAAAAAAAAAGCCTCACTATCAAACACAGGGGAAAAAACAAACAATCAAACAAAAAACACACCAATCCTCACTCACAAACACAAGCTCATCACACAGCAAGAAAGCCCCAAACACAACACTCACTTCCTGTATCTCCTTCTCCTTTAGCTGGAGAACTCCCGCTCTAAACTCCTTGTTAGCACTCACCTGTTCACAAGCTCCTTGGTCGCTTGCACACTGCTTTCAGGGACTGCCTGAAAGTCCCTCCCCCTACCTAATCTGATAGCTTTCTTTGATAGGATAACGAGTCTTGTGGATAAGGGAGACGTGGTGGACATGGTATACCTAGACTTTAGTAAGGCATTTGATATGGTCTTGGTGAGATTCTTATCAATAAACAAGGTAAATACAACTTAGATGGGGCTACTATCAGGTGGGTGCATAACTGGCTGGATAACTGTTCTCAGAGAATAGTTATTAATGGTTCACAATCCTGCTGTAAAAGGCATAAAAAAATGGGGTTCCGCAGGGGTCTGTTTTGGGACCGGTTCTCTTCAACTATTTAGATATTGGCATAGAGAGTACACTTATTAAATTTGCAGATGATATGAAGCTGGAAGTGGTTGCAACTGATTTGAAGGATAGGATCATAATTCAAAATGATCTAGACATACTGGAGAAATGGTCTGAGGTAAATAGGATGAAGTTTAATAAGGACAAGTGCAAAGTATTCCACTTAGGAAAGAACAATCAGTCTCACACATACAGAATAGGAAGCAACTGTCTAGGGGGGAGTACTGCAGAAAGGGATCTAGAGGTCATAGTGGACCACAAGCTAAATATGAGTCAACAGAGTGACACTGTTGCAAAAAAAGCTAACATGATTCTGGGATGCATTAACAGGAGTATTGTGAGCAAGACATGAGAAGTCATTCGTCTGCTCTACTCTGTGCTGATTAGGCCTCAGTTGGGCTATGTCTACACTGCACTGGTTTTGCGCAAGAAATATGCAAATGAGGCTAAGCATGGAATATCGCTGAGCCTCATTTGCATACTTAATGAGCAGCTGCTTTTTGCGCAAGAGGCTTTTGCGCAAAAAGGACCCGTCTCCACTGTTCCTTCTTGCACAAAACCCCCTCTTGCGCAAGAGCCGTTCTTCCTGAAAATAAGCAGAGAATGGCTCTGCGCAAGAGGGTTTTTTTTGCGCAAGAATGAGCAGTGTAGACAGCTCCTTCTCGCGCAAAAGCCCGTGCTGCAAAAATGGCGGCTCATTAGGTATGCAAATGAGGCACAGCAAGATTCATCCCTGTGCCTCATTTGCATCTAGTATTGCACAACAATGCGCAGTGTAGACATAGCATTGGAGTATTGTCTCCAGTTCTGGTCACCACATTTCAAGAAAGATGTGGAGAAATTGGAGAAGGTCTAGAGAAGAGCAACGTGAATTATTAAAGGTCTAGAGAACATGACTTATGAAGGAAGACTGAAAGAACTGGGCTTGTTTAGTTTGGAAAGGAGAAGACTGAGAGGGGACATGGTAGCAGTTTTCAGGTACCTAAAAGGGTGTCACAAGGAAGAGAGAGAAAAATTCTTCTCCTTGGCCTCTGAGGATAGGACAAGAAGCAGTGGGCTTAAACTGGAGCAAGGGAGGTTTAGGTTGGACATTAGGAAAAACTTCCTGCCTGTCAGGGTGGTTAAACACTGCAATAAGTTGCCTAGGGAGGTTGTGGAATCTCCATCTCTGGAGATATTTAAGAGCAGGTTAGATAAACATCTATCATCTACTTGGTCTTGCCATGAGGGCAGGGACTGGACTCGATGACCTCTCGATGCCCCTTCCAGTTTTAGTGTTCTACGATTCTATGATACTTATTTGCTTTCCCTCAAGCCCAGACAAATATTTTATGAAACCTCTATGAGGATGGACACCCTCAAGAGTTGGTTGCCTCACTCTGTGCCACCAAAAAGTTTTTGTGATTAACCCTGCTCTACTGGCAATGACTTCCTGTTACACTGTATAAAGACAGAGTCTTGCCCAAAGATACTTAGTGATTGCCTTTACCTGTTCAATTCAAAATGCAGTTTGTGTCGGCACAGTTCATACTGTTATTCTACCAAAAGTGTCTAGTTCAGAGATCTTAGAAGCTATGCCGAGTATTTCTCAGGCTTCCAAATTACAGGAGAAAAATTGATGTTTAAATAAATTACTAATAGTTAGTTTGAGCTCCCAATCATGTACTTTTTACATTTTATTATAATGATGAGTCAAGGATGGATCCATACCAGGGCTCAGATTCAGAAATCATCTGTTTTGGTCCAATCACAATTCTAGTATTAAGAGGGATTACAGTGAAAATCCTCTCACTCTCTATCATATCCATTTCTCTCTCAGTTTCAATAATTTATAATTTAGATAATTAAAAATGTTTCATAAAGTTTTACTAGGATGTTTAAAAGTTGATACTGAAATGAATATGTAAATGACAAGTGAATGCAACTGCTGTTGGGAGAATAACAATATTTATTTTGTAAAATATATATTTTGTGTGTTTTCAGACACAGCTGATGTAGAGAAGGGTAAGTTTCTACTGTTTCCCACATTCAACACAATGGTGGATTTGTTCTACTGCTTGTAAGGAAGCTTGTGCCTGTGCAATCTCCTTGTACATGTTTGGAAAGCCCAAACCAGTAAGGGATCTGAGAAACCACAATGAATATGACAATGGGCAAGGAGAGGGAAGGGCTGCCTTTTGGGTTTTTTTTAAAGGTCTATTTGTGGGATTGGGAAAGGGGACTTTGTAAGACTCCAGAAATGCCATTCTGCCTCTGTATTACGCTGAAGCCTAGATTCACTTAAGGCAGTGTGACATAATGGAAACTGCTAGAGATCTGTTTGGGGGATCTCATTTTTCCCCCCTCCAAAGATTCAATCATGACTGAGATCACAGTCTGTTTCCATCCAGGACCTCAGCTATTGAATAACTGCTCTGTGACAGCGACAGCTTGTGTTTTCAGCTAATACATATACACAGGCTCCTTGTAAAGATTATAAAAGTATTTTCTATTTCCATGAGGTTTTGTATGTTCAAGGCACTGTACAGATACTAATTATTTTCAAGCTACCAAAGGAGCTAGCGAACAAGCTATCGAAGGAGAAGTCAAACAAGCTACTGAAGGATTTGGCAAACAAACTACTGAAGGAGCTAGCAAAGAGATACATCTACCAATCAATGTTTCTGAGGAAGATTTCCATATGAAGGAGAAGGAACTACATCACCTTGGGGGTGAGTTTGTTGTCTATAGTTTGTGTGTGTGTTAGATTCTGTGATGTACTTTCTGCTTCCAGGTGGTGTTGAGGGTATCCTCTTGAGCTGAGGATACCTCTCCAGGAAAGAGATACATAGCAAAGAGATGCCCCATCTCAAAAAAGATATTTTGGAATAGACTCTGAAAAGGGCAACAGATATGATTGGCAGTTTAGAACAGCTTTCATATGTGGAGGGATAACACTGAGATGTTTTAGCTTGGAAAAGGAATGACTAAATGGAGGAATATGACAGTTCTATAAACCATGACTGGCAAGGAGAAAGTAAATAAGGAATTGCTATTTGCTCTGCATAATAAAAGAACGAGAGCCTCCTAATTAAATTAATAGGCAGCAGATATAAAACAACACAGAACACACAGTCAGCTTAGGAAACTCTTTGTCAGAGAATGATGTGAAGTCCAAGACCATAACAAGGTTCGAAAAAGAAGTAAGTCAATTAATGGAGGATATGTCTTTCATTGGGTAATAGGATGAGCAGGGTCATGTCTCACCAGAAGCTGGGAATAGGTGAAAAAGGATGGATCACTTGGTGATGTCCTGTTCTTTCTAGCCTCTCTGGGGCACCTGGCATTGCCCACTGTTGGAAGACCAGACACTGGTCTGGATGGAGTTTTGCTCTGTCCCACTATGGCCATTCTTATCTTCTTATGTTCTCAGTCCTCCTGTGGTCTAAATGACCTATTATTATTATTTCAGTTCTGCAAAGAAATACACAAACAGAACCAATCAACGCGTTTTTCAGAGCCACTGCATAATGGGAAGAGCTGTATGCCTTTGTATCTTTAAATGTGCACCTGCATAACAGAGACTGAAACACATAATGTTACTTAGAGATTTCTTTTCTTGTGTCATGGGACCAGGCAGTTACACTACCACTGGGAGTACTCACATAAAAGAGATTGTGTCTGCACATTGGATACTGCTTCCACTATGAAGTCTTGGCAATGGAAAACTGAGAACTCCCTATGCACAAACCCAGCTCATGGTAAATTGGACCTCTCTGTTGTCATCCAGCCTCTGCAGGAGGGATGAGGGAGCAGAGAAGCTGTACAGGGAACACCAGAACCTGACCTGTTGGAGAGCACTTGTGTATTGTAAGCTGCAACTCTCCCTGCAATGACCAATATTCTGTCTGTCTACAAATTATCTGGTTGTTCTGGCTAAACTGGATTCACACGAGGCACTCAGCATGTCCCTGCTACAACCAAGAACTCACTGCCACAAATTGATTGAGGGAGAAAGATTCACTTGTTTCTGCAAAAAGATTATATACTGATATGAATAATTATATTTCCTCAAACAGCGGTCGCAGGAGCAATTGTTATAATTATGAGACAATTTACAAAATATGGATCCATATTTTGATTTCAATTGTCATCTCTTTTGGTTCAATGACTGGTCTAGTATTAACTGGGATTTTAATGAAAATCCTCTGACTCACCTATCATATCCATTTCTCTCACAGTTTATAATAGTTCACAATTTAATTAAATAATGTAAGCGTTCCATAAAAAATTAGGAAGATAGTTAAGGATCAATAATTAAATGAATGTAAGTAGCAAGAGTGTGTAACTGCTGTTGTGAGAATAAAAGTGTTTTTTTTTAAATAAAAATTTAGTTTTTTGTTTTTGCAGGAACTGTTGATATGGAAAAGGGTAAGTTCTCATGGTATCCTATATACAGCACAAAGGTGGGTTTAATCTACTACTTGTTTAGGGAAGCTTGTTCTTGCACAAACTTCTTGTACAAGTTTACGAAGCTATAGCCTGATCTAACATTATGTTAAATTCTAATTACCCACCTTTAGGGTTGATAGGTTCTCTGTCCCATGATCAGGCCCAGCATTCAATTATTCTATGATTGGGAACCCTGATGTGCATGGTTGCAACACTCACATATAGAAACTCTTGTATATTTCCAATATTTACAGTTTATTAATATGGTTAGCACAGTCACAAACATCTCACTTTCATAAGACATGGAATGTACATCCATATTTCCTTACCATATACTTACATCATTCCTTCTAGAACAATCTTAAGTGTTAGTCCATCATCTTTCTCGTTACCTTCATCTTCCACATCACCAGGGCCATCATTCTGGCCCTTCCAAGGACTATATCTTCTCCTTCCTATCAACCCTTGGCTGGGGTTCCACTTTTATACCAAGTGACCCTGACGATAACATGTTTTATGCATATTCAATAGGGGATGTTTCTAATGCTGAAGTGTTCTTTTCTTATTGGTCAATATATCATAGCTCTTAACTTTTTATCATATATGTCAATTTGTTGCCATGGGTCTTTGTGGTTATCTATTGCAACCTGTGTTCTATATAACCCCATATTACTTGACCTGCACTGTGAGCTTAAGTATGTTCTTTCACTGAAGTGCAACCCTGCCCTCTAACAGATTGCAGTGCAGACATGGCACTTGTTGGAAAGTGCATTCAGAGGTTGTACCATCTTGTTATACGCTAGAGCAGGAGCCACTGCACTGCAGGGGAACCCAGCTCACCAGACAGCCTAGGGCTGGGCAGTCCTGCACCCATGCTGCCCCAGAGACAGCTGTCAAAACCCCAGACCTCTCTCACTGCAGCTGCTTGGGGTAAAGTGAGAACCACCTGTCCATGGATGCAGCTGCAACAAAAAAGACAAGCTCTCTGCAATATACAGTAGATAGCTATGCCTTTCTCCACCTGTGTCTCCTGCTGACCCAATGGGGTTATAGCTGTCCCATTCTACATCTCTGATCCCTTACTGCTGCTCGGTGGTCACGATCCTATTACAATCAGAAAGCCATACCTCTGCTTTAGTTAACTTCCTCTCTGAGTGTTGCAGGAGGTTGTCATGAGATATTTATGGGGTTTGTTTTTATCATGTTGCTGAAAATCCTCTGTTATGGAAGGTGGCAACATCTAACTAAACTACCAGCTCAAAATTCATTTTCATCTGAGCTATTGGATGATTTCCAAGGAAGGATGGAACATGTTTCATGAATGCCTATATATCTATATATTTTAAGCAAATCTGTAGGATAATAATCACAGATTTAATGGAATTGTGTAATTGTTTCACTGGCCCTCAACTGATCATATGAAATACACTGATATATAAATAATTTACTAGAATATATAAGAATAACACTGTATAATGAAAGAAATATATTATTTTTTCTAAAGTTTTTTTTTTTTTTCTGAAATCAGAAATCAGTTTTAATGCAGGGGTTAGATTTTATAATATTCTCACAATTGATATTTTTCCTACCATAATGCTTTTTGGGGCACACACTTGAGTGGAGCTCATTCTCCAGCCTGCTGTTTTGACCACCTGAGGGTTACAGAGGACGTGGAGCAGAGCAGGCCATATCTGTCTGTCACTTTTTCATTTCTGTACTAGTTAGATAATTGAAATACTTATAATATTTTGTTTTAATGCCTTTTTCCTTTTCTTTTTACAGCAGTGCTTAAGAAAGAGAATGGTAGGTTACCTCTGACTGCAAGTTACTTGTAGTTTGCTTGCTCCACAATCATTCCATCAATGGATTCAGGGTTCACAACCTTCCCATTTGTTGTCTTTGGTAAAGGGCAACTGCAAGAGGCACATTGATAATCAGGAGTCAGTAGAGTAAGGTGTCAGGGCTGTTCCCCACTCTGGCACTTTGGGTATGTCTAGACTACATGGCTCTGTCACCAGAGCCATGTAGATTAGTTTACTAGATATACCCAAATGAAGCCGCGATTTAAATAATCGCGGCTTCATTTACATGAAAATGGCTGCGGCGCTGTGCTGGGGATCAGCTGTCCCGGCACAGCGGGGCAGTCTAGACGTGCCGCAGTCAACAGGGAAGCCTCTGTTGACCACTCCGTTATGCCTCATGAAACAAGGTTTACCGGAACAGTCGACGGAGGCTTCCCTGTCGACCGCGGCGCATCTAGACTGCCCCGCTGTGCCAGGACAGCTGATCCCCGGCACAGCGCGGCAGCCATTTTCTTGTAAATGAAGCCACGATTATTTAAATCGTGGCTTCATTTGGGTATATCTAGTAAACTAATCTACATGGCTCTGGCGACAGAGCCATGTAGTCTAGGCATACCCTTTGAGTGCAGAACGTTGGGGCCCACAAAGAGCTCAAAAAGAATAGGCACTAGTTACAAAAACTTCTCCCCCCAGATTACAGTACACAGATTTTAGTGGATTGCTGCCTCCATTAAGTGACTTTTATCCCTAATGCCAAGGGTGAACACTTTGAACAACCCCCAGTGGTACCCTAAGCTCTTTTGCTACAAGAGAGCTTGTGATGGACCCGGCGGGGTCCGCACTAGCGCTGGGGGGAGGGTTAACCCCCCCGGGCGAGGGAACGGGCACCGCGGCAGGAAGCGGCGGGGCCGGCGCTGCCCGGCCCGGGGCAGGGGCACGGGGGAGCCAGGACAAGCCCGCGGCGGGGGAGGTGGGGCCTGACCCAACGCACAGGGAAGTACGCTGGCGGTGTGGGGCGACCCACACTTGGGGGCAGAGCACCGGACGCGCACCGGGGAGAGACCAGAGGGGAAGATGCAGGGGGGGCGGAGCAAACCCCCCTGATGTCACTCCCCGGGCGCCGTAAAAAGCAGCCGCGGGACGCCGGAAGGGGGGAGGAGAGAAGTGGCAACACTGGCTCCTAGTAGCACCAAGCCTCCCGCCCCCCCGGACGAAGAAGAAGGACGGCTCCGTCAGTCCCCGGATCCTGGTTGGGCGAACCCGGCGGTTCTGGCGGGGTGAGTGACCCAGCGGGCGTCCCGCTGGGAGAGCCTGAAGGCGGAGAGTGGAAGGAGCCCGGGGCAGGGCGCTTCTGGCGCCCATGGGCATGCGAGTTTAGGGCGGCAGCCCCGCTTGCCGTGGAGGGAGGCCCATTGGCACCGTACTCCACTTAGGGCCCTGGGCTGGGACCCGGAGGAGAGGGAGGGCCCGGGTCCCCCACACCCGAGAGCACCCCGATCGACCTACCCCACAATAAGGGCAGCGTGAAGACAGTGGTCACACCCAGCCCTACAGACACGCAGCCACCCTTGGAGGGATGGAGAGGGGGGCCAAGACCCCAAGGCCTGCTGACGGGCCAAGCCCCTAGCTCCCGCTAGGGGTGTCATGGTGGAGGGTCCGCTGAACCCCCTTTGCCGGTTAGGGCAGAGCGGCAATCGCACCCGCCAGCCCCACCACAGGTAGACTCCGCTCAGGGATTCACGGACTGAGCTCAAGGCAGAGGGTCCACGGAGCCCACCCCTCCGCTCGCAGAGGAGCAGGGGGGAGAGTCGCTCGCACCTGTAACCCCATCACAGAGCTCTAAAAAGGAAAGGAGAAAAACACAAGCTATAGTCTCTAGTAGCTGACCCTTCAGTCTGAGGCAGACAGACACACAAACAGACAGATCTTCTGTTCCTTCCAGGACACAAGAATCAAATCATCACCTTAAAAATGTTTTTAGTACAAAATAAAAGATAAACTTGGGAAAGCGTATTTAGTTGCTAGATGTTACAGAGCAACTATGAAAAACAAATTAAAACACAGAGAAAAGTCTTGGGGCAAAATAGTAGATAGTAAATGGGAAGGGGAGGCATAAAATCACACGGAGCAGTTCAAACCAAACCATTAAATAAAGAAAAAAAATACCCTGAAGGCGACTAGATTCACTTTTTCCTTACTTCCAATCTTCTCTTTGTTCAGTCCACTTCCATGCCCCAAATTCCTTAGAGGCATGGTTGTCCTTCCTGTGTTTAAATCATTCTGTCTCTCTCAACTCCTGGTTTAACTCTCCCAGACAAAGAAACAGGCAAGGAATCTTATACAATTCAAATTTCATCCCTCTATCTCAATTGGTTCTCCCAGCCCCCTTGCCAATACCTTTGCTAGCAACATGAGTTTAACCCCTTAGTCACTGGGTGTTGGTCAACACTTCCCCTGTCCATTTACCACCTCCCCCGTCCCAAATAATAGACAGTGCTGAAAAGGTTGGCCCACCCTGGCTGGGATTTCTTCTTGGAGAGCTAGGTTTTCTTGGAGAAAACATAGCTAATAAAGTACATGCACACTCTTCATTTACTACTGAATACATGAGAATCAAACAAACCCCTTCTGCATCTGTGGAGTACAATGACTGATATACAGAGAGAGTCCTAAGAAGCTGAGTCTGGAAATGCCTCTCTGGAGAGGGCATCAGTCACTTTGCTAGAAGCTTCTGAAATGTGTTCTGTATCAAAGTCAAAGTCTTAGAATCACAGAACCATAGAACCATACAGCTGGAAGAGACCTCAGAAGGTCATCGAGTCCAGCCCCCTGCTCTAGGCAGGACCAATCCCAACTAAATCAACCCGGCCAGGGCTTTGTCAAGCTGAGACTTAAAAATCTCTTGGGAAGGAGACTCCACTACTTCCCTAGGTAGCCCATTCCAGTGCGTCACCACTCTCCTAGTGAAATAGTTTTTCCTAATATCCAACCTGGACATCTCCCACCGCAACTTGAGACCATTGCTCCTTGTTCTGCCATCCGTCACGACAGAAAACAGCCTTTCTCCATCCTCTTTGGAACCTCCCTTCAGAAAGTTGAAGGCTGCTATCAAATCCCCCCTTACTCTTCACTTCTGCAGACTAAACAGTTCCAACTCCCTCAGCCTCTCCTCATAGGTCATATGCTCCAGCCCCCTAATCATTTTGGTTGCCCTCTGCTGGACCCTCTCCAGTGCGTCCACATCCTTTTTGTAGTGGGGGGCCCAGAACTGGAAACGATACTCCAGATGTGGCCTCCCCAGAGCCGAATAAAGGGGAATAAGGACATCTCTGGATCTGCTGGCAATGCTCCTCTTAATGCAACCTAATATGCCATTAGCCTTCTTGGCTACAAGTGCACACTTTTGACTCATATCCAGCTTCTCATCCACCATAACCGCCAGGTCCTTTTCTGCAGAGCTACTACTTAGCTGGTTGGTCCCCAGCCTGTAACAATGCTTGGGATTCTTCCGTCCCAAGTGCAGGACTCTGCACTTGTCCTTGTTGAACCTCATCAGATTTCTTGTAGCCCACTCCTCCAATTTGTCTAAGTCACTCTGGACCCTATCTCTGCCCTCTTCCCCTAGCTGAGTGTCATCTGCAAACTTGCTGAGGGTGCAATGCATCCGCTCATCCAAGTCATTAATAAAGATATTGAACAAAACCGGTCCTAGAACCGAACCTTGGGGCACTCCGCTAGAAACCGACTGCCAACCTGACATCGAGCCATTGATCACTATCCGCTGGGCCCAGCCTTCTAGCCAGCTTTCTATCCATCTTACCATCCATTTATCCAATCCACATTCCCTTAACTTGCTGGCAAGAATATTGTGGGAGACCGTATCAAAAGCCTTGCTAAAGTCAAGGTATATCACATCCACTGACTTTCCCATGTCCACAGAGCCTCATCATAGAAGTTGATCAGATTGGTCAGGCATGACTTGCCCTTTGTGAATCCATACTGACTATTCCTGATCACTTTCCTCTCTTTCAAGTGCCTCAAAATGGATTCCTTAAGGATCCCTTCCATGATTTTTCCAGGAACTGGAAAAAAAAAGACTGACCGGCCTGTAGTTCCCTGGATCGTCCTTCTTCCCTTTTTTGAAGATGGGCACTACATTTGCCTTTTTCCAATCATCCGGGATCTCTCCCGATCTCCACGACTTTTCAAAGATAATGGCCAAAGGCTCCTCAATGACATTTGCCAACTCCCTCAGTACCCTCGGATGCATTAAGTCCGGACCCATGGATTTGTGTACGTTTAGCTTTTCTAAATAGTTCCTAACCTGTTCTTTACCCACCAAGGGCTGTCCATCTTCATCCCATCTTGCGTCACTTAGCGCATTAGTCTGGGAGCCGACCTTGTCTGTGAAAACAGAGGCAAAGAAAACATTGAGTACTTTAGCTTTCCCCACATCATGTGTCACTAGGTTACCTCCCTCATGCAGTAGGGGCCCCACACCCTCTCTGATCATCTTCTTCTTCTTAACTTACCTGTAGAAACCTTTCTTGTTATCCTTCACATCCTTTGCCAGTCACAATTCCAACTGCTCTTTCACCTTCCTGATAACCCCCCGGCATTCTCGAGCTATACATTTATACCCCTCCCTGGTCATTTGTCCAGGTTTCCACTTTTTGTAAGCTTCCTTTTCGTGCTTAAGTTCACCAAGGATTTCCCCTGTAAGCCAATCTGGTCTCCTAGCATGTTTGCCTCTCTTGCTACGCATTGGGATGGTTTCTTTCTGTGCCTTCAGTAGGGCTTCTTGAAAACATTGCCAGCTGTCCTGGACTCCTTTCCCCTTCATGTTAGCCTCCCAGGGGATTCTGCCCATCAGGTCTCTGTGGGAGTCAAAGTCTGCTTTTCTGAACTCCAAGATGTGTATTTTACTACTCTCTTTTGTTCCTTTGGTCAGGATCCTGAAATCTACCATCTCATGATCACTGCTTTTGAGGTTGTCACCCACCTCTACTTCCCCTATTAGTTCCTCCCTGTTTGTGAGCTGCACATGACCCCTGGTCGGATCCTTCAGCACTTGTACCAAGAAGTTATCCCCAACATTCTCCAAAAACTTCCTGGATTTCCTGAGTACTGGTGTATTGGTTTCCCAACAGATGTTAGGGTGATTAAAGTCCCCTACGAGAGCCAGGGCCTGCGATCTGGACGCTTCCCTCAGTTGTCTGAAGAAAGCCTCATCTACCTCATCCACCTGATTCAGTGGCCTGTTGTAGACACCAGCCACAACATCACTGCTGTTGTTTGCACCTCTAACTTAACCCATAGACTCTCAACAGGTTTTTCTCCCTCTATATATTGGAGTTCTGAGCAATCATAGTGATCTCTTACGTATAGTGCAACTCTTCCTCCTTTTCTCCTCTGCCTATTCTTCCTGAACCATCTATACCCTTCCATGACAGCGTTCCAGTCATGCCCATCATCCCACCAAGTCTCTGTTATCCCAATTAAATCATATTTCTTGGACCTGGCCAGGACCTCCAATTCTTCCTGTTTGTTGCCTAGGCTTCTCACATTGGTTTACAAACACCTCAGATAACCAGCTGATCGCCCTATCTTCTCCATTCGAATCAGGGGTACTCCTTTGTTGCTCGTTCCTCTTTGCATTTCTTCCTGGTATCCAACTCTTCCGCTCCCCTTAGGGTTTTGGTCACCGTCCCCCAACAAACCTAGTTTAAAGCTCTGCTCACTAGGTTTGCAAGCCTGCCTGTGAAGATGCTCCTTCCTCTCTTTGTTGGGTGGATCCCATCTCTTCCTAACAATCCTTGTGCCCAGAGCAGAGTCCCATGGTCGAAGAAACCAAAGCCCTCTCTCCAACACCACCTGCACAATCACACATTTACTTCCTGAATTTGACGATCCCTGCCCAGTCCTTTCCCTTCAACAGGGAGGATGGACGAGAACACCACTTAAGCTCTGAATTCTTTGTCCTTCTTCCCAGCACTACATAATCTGCAGTATCCCGCTCAAGGTCATTCTTGGCCGTATTGTTAGTTCCCACATGGAGAAGCAGGAAGGGATAGCGATCCGAAGGTTTGATCAGTTTTGTAAGCCTCTCAGTCACATCCTGAATTCGAGCTCCCAGTAAGCAGCACACCTCTCGAGATTCCAGGTCCAGATGGCAGATGGATGGCTTAGTCCCTCTTAGGAGGGAGTCCCCAACCACCACCACTTGTCGTCTTCTTTTGGGGGTGGTAGTCGTGGAGCCCCCATCCCTAGGATTACACGTCCCATGCCTTCCAGTAGATGGTGTTCCCTTCCTGTTTCTTGCTTGTGAGGTGCCTTCCAAAGCATTCACCACCGCAGAGCCTGTGGAGAGACCCTGAAAGTGATTACTTACCTCTATAGCATTGGGGGATTTCTGTGCTGGCCTTTTCCCCCTTCTCGACATTACATGCTGCCAGTTCTGTTCCTGGTGCTGTACTGTCCTCTCTAGCTCTTCCGCCTGCTGTGCTTGCAGAATTAAACACTGCCTTCTATCGAAGAAGTCTTCATCCCCCCTGATCGAGCGTAGGATCGACACTTGGGCCTCCAGTCCTCTTAATTTTTCTTCCAAAATGGCGACCAGCTTGCACTTAGTGCAGATGAAATCTGTTCTTTCTTCCGGGAGGAAAACAAACATGACACACACAGCAGACCTATCACCATCCATACCTGCTCTCCTGTTTGCAAGCTCCATCGAAGAAATTTCTTGTTAGTCTCCTTGATAGTGGGAAGCCACTTTAACGCTGAATGGTTTGTCTGAAGATGAAAGCATTATTCCCACACATATGGTCATAGCTTCTCTACAGCTTACATAATAGCATAGCACTCCTCCTCGGAGACAGGCCAGTAGCTTTCTCTCTCAGACAGTTTTTTGCTGAGAAACATGATAGGGTGAAGTTGTTGTTCTGGCCCTGTCTGCATTAAAACTGCCTCCATGCCCTGCTCGGACATATCTGTGGTGATGACAAAAGACTTGTCATGGTCTGGGGCCCTTAGTACAGGGTCAGACATCAAGGCAGCCTGAAGTCGATTAAAAGCTTCTTGGCAGTCTGCTTGACCGCGTTTGGTTGGTTCTTTCCGGTCAGGTCAGTTTGTGGAGTGGCGATCTCACTGTAGTGCGGTACAAATCGCCTGTAATACCTGGGCAAGACTAAGAAGGTTTGGACCTGTTACTAGTTTTGGATAGCCTGTACCTTAGCCTGTGGAGAGTTGATAGTTCCTAGACCCACTGGTGTTCAAGGTAAGTCACCCTGTCTAGGCCAATTTGACATTATTTGTGCTTATCTATTAGCCCTGCATCCCTTACGCTTTGGAAGACAGCTTAGAGGTGTTCTAGGTGTTCTGCCCATGAATCAGAAAAAAACAGTCACATCATCCAGAGAGACCAGTGCAAATTCCCCAAATCCAGCTAGTAGATTATCCTCAGTTTTTTGGAAGGTTGCAGGTGCATTGTGCAGCCTGAATGGGAAAACATGAAACTCATACAGCCTTTCATGTGTAATGAAGGCTGAATTTTCCTTTGCTGCTTCCTCCAGAGGTACCTGCCAGTACCCGCTGGTTAAGTCTAGGGTGGAGAAAACTGGGCACGCCCCAGTTTCTCCAACAGATAGATCATCTGTGCGTAGCATTGGATAGTTTTCTGGGTTACAGCATTCAGCTTATGATAGTCCACGCAAAAGCGGATTTCTCCATCCAGTTTGGGAACTAGGACTACTGGAGAAGCCCATATGCTCTCAGAGGGATGAATTACACCCATCTGTATCGTGTCCTTGATCTCCTTCTCTATAGTCATCTTGACTGAAGGAGCCATTCGGTATTGCTGGGCTCTCACTCGGCAAGCATCACCTGTGTCAATGGAGTGAAACACCCGTTTAGTCTATTCTGGGGTGGTTGAGAACATTGGGCTGAACCTGGAACACAGCTGCATTATCTGCCATTGCTGCTCATAGCTGAGGCTCAAGGAGCCTCTTCTACTCCTTCCTTGCCTTTCCTGTCATAGTAGGCTCCCACAACCACTCCGCATTCTCCTTCTACTAGGCAGTAAACTGAAGAATCTTGAATTCTTGGGAATAAACGGGCTTCAGAGAATTAACATGATATACTTGAGGCTTAAGGTCAGGGTTGGGAAATGCTATGTGGTAATTAACTGCTCCTAGGCTCTCTTGGACTGTGAACAGTCCATTCCAAGTTGCTTCTATCTTATTGGCCTGGAGCACCTTCAAGACCATGACTTCCTCACCTAACTTGAGCGACTGCTCTCTGGCATGCTTATTATACCAGGTCTTTTGCTCTTGTTGAGCATCCTGCAAGTTTTTTTGTTTAAGAATTAGAGATTCTCTGAGGGTATTTTGGACGTTGTGGAGAAAATCCAAAATGTTGATTCCTGGAGGAGGAGTATCCCCCTCCATTGCTGCTTTACTAACTGCAAGGGACCCTTAACTTCACAGACATACATTAGTTCAAAGGGTGAGAATCCCAAACTGGGATGTGGGACATCTCTATAGGCAAACAGTAACTGTTGCAAAGCCAGGTCCCAGTCATTGGAGCATTCACTCACAAATTTGCAAATCATGGCTCACAAAGTCCCACTAAATCTTTCCACCAGGCCATGAGCTTCCCAGAGACGTTTCATGGCATCTTCCAGGAAATTAGTTCCTGAATCTGTGAGGACCTCTGAGGTCCAACCTAATCTGACAAAGACAGCTGTTAGTGCCTAGCACATGTTCCCACAGTGTTTTCCAGAGCCACTGCTTCAGGCCATCAAGTGGAAAAATCCATAAGAGTCAGTATGAACTGTTTCCCTCTGGAGGTCTTTTTAAGGAAAAGTCCCATAATATGCACACCTATATGCTGTAATCAGACCTCTATAATGGGGAGAGGCTGGAAAGGTGGCTTAACCTGGTTTTGGGGCTTCCCCACCTGCTGGCACACCTTACAAGTCCACCTGCTTGCCTACTCCCTCCCAATAGAATGACCTTCCCAACAAGTCTTTGGTTCTGTTCAGCTCAGCATGGCCACTAGGGTGATCATGGGCTAAGCTCAAGAGGTTTTCCTGGTACTTAGTTGGAGCTAAGAACTGTCACTGAGGATGCCAGACCTCCTTGTGTCCACCAGAAAGAGCTTCTTGGTATACAAGTCCTCTTTCTACCACAAACCTGGACATGTTCGAAGAGCTGAGAGGCAGTGGTTCACTTCTGGACACCATCCAAGTGCCCTTCAGGTGCCCATTTGCTTCCTGATCTGCCTGGAACTGCTCTCTCGATTCTGGAGACAGTTCCTCACCAGGTTGTGGACTTGGCTTGGTACCCCTGGAAGCAATTCAGGTTAGGTGGGGAACCTCTTTCTGCTGTGCACTGGATTATGTTGCAGGCTCAGGTGAGGCCTCTTGCATAGATTTAGCTGCTGCTGCAGGCTCCGTGATGCCCTCTGTGTCTGGTTCTGATCCTGGCACTGGCTGCTCCACCCATTCTGGCTCTTGGGCTGGCTCCACCTGGAGTTCAGGAGCCGTATTCATTGCTGCTGTGGTAGTTGCTGGTCTGGGGTCTCGTTCCCTCACCTCCAGTGCTGGGAGGTCAGGGTGAACAGCCTGGTAGGAGGCTCAGGAACAGTATTAGGTCTGGAGGCCTGCTTAACCTTGCTGTGAGTGACGACTCCAACCCTCTGGGCTTGTTTTACATCATTGGCTAGGTACTCTCCCACCAGCACAGGGATTGTGTGGCCATCATTGACTGCAAAAGTCCATGTCCCTTACCACTCATTGTACTGAACGGGCAGCTTGGTGGTAGGTAGGTCAAAAGAGTCACCTTGAAGGGCTGAATGGTGACTAGGGCCTCTAGGTCAATAAATTTGGTGTCCAGCATAGGCCATCAAGCTCTCACATGGAACCTGCAAGGAAAAAACAAAAGAGGAAGACCTCAGACAACATGGAGAAGATCTGCTAAGATTGAAGGGCAGCAACTGGGGTACTCCTGGAGTCAGCTAGAAGCTTTGTGTCAAGACAGAGGGTGTGTCTAGACTACACCTCTCTGTCGACAGAGAGAAGTAGATTAGGCACATTGAAATTGCGAATGAAGCAGGGATTTAAATATCCCATGCTTCATTAGAATAAACATGGCCCGCACTTTTTTATCAAAAAGGAATTTTTTGACAGATCATGTCAAAAGTATTCTGAGGAATACAGGATCTGTCGAAAAAGGGTTTATTTTGGACAGATCTTTGTCTAGACAGCCATTTTTTTTGAAAAAGTTCCATTCAAAAAAAAGCGGAGGCAATCTTTATGCTAATGAAGTATGGGATATTTAAATCCCTGCTTCATTAGCAATTTCAATGTGCTTCATTTGCTTCCCTCTGTTGACAGAGGGATGCAGTCTAGACGTAGACAGAGTGAATCGTGCATCGATATGGGACAAACTGAGAAGCAAATCTCCATGGCCGCTACAGCTGCAAATGACTGTGTGCAATTTCCTGTTACTATCTTGGTATCACAGTTGTTCCTTTGAAAGACTCTGGGTTGAAGCCAATGTCGTGACAGAGATGGGCATTTCTAACCAGGAGTCAGTAGCGTGCGGGCTGGGTCTCCAGTTTGGAACAAGAACAGATTAGAGTGTCCTTCTAGCAGCTTGGGTGGATGCTGTTCCCGTTGAGGGATGGCTTGTGCGTGCATGCAGGAGAATGGTGAGATGGGGACAGCAGTTGCATCTTCTGTCCATTTTTGAAGAAAAACCCCCACGTTCTCTTCTTACTGCACTTCTGAGCATTTCCCCAGGTATTTCTATGCATGATTTGATGGTTATGTTTTTACATTTTCAGAGGCGCTTCAGAAGGGCAAGGTTTATGCTCATTTTTGAGGTCAGTGTTAATGAGACTGTGCAATTTCCTGGTACTGTCTTGGTATCACAGTCGTTCCTTCGACAGACTCCGGGTTGAAGCCAATGTCGTGTCAGAGATGGGCATTTCTAACCAGGAGTCAGTAGCGTGCGGGCTGGGTCTCCAGTTTGGAACAACCCCCCTAGTCTTGGCTTTTTAGATCCGGAACGTGAGCTTTTGAGCTTTTGCTTGATTTGGCTGACGGATCAGGTGTGGTCTCTAGGAAAGAGGATGAATGAGAAAACCGGGAGCTCTGCCAGGGCAGTCTGCAGGGAGATCTGCTCGAGTGAGGGAAATCAGATGTTGTTCATCCAATTTCTAACTGAAATCTCCCTACTCTTTATAGGCAAAGTACTGAGGGCCCACGGGTTTCTCAACTGATTTATGTTGGTTCCTTAGTTTTTAAATAAAAATGGCTATTTTTTCATTTCATTGCTTTGACTAAATCCAAGGAAAGTTCATTCCCCATCAGACTGTTTTAAACCCCGTCCCGCTCATCGTGCATCGGTTTGGGGCAAGATGAGAAGCACCTCTCCATGGCCGCTGCAGCTGGCGCAGCTGGGGCAGGGTGCATGTGCCCCAGCTGGGGGACTGACAGACCCACAGACACACACCAACAGACAGAATCTACCTGCTATAGATAGGAGGTAGCTGTGCCTTTCTCCACCCCTGCTCCTAGTGGCCCAATGGGGTTGCAGCTTCCCCAGAATCTCTCTCTGGCCCCTTGCTTGACTCCCGTGGCCATTCCATAATATAACTTCCTTCCTCCCGAGCCCTCCCTTTCCATCTTATGAGCAACAACTGAATTCCAGGCACATTGCATTCTCCTGGCACAACCAAACCCCGACCTTGCTTTATGCTACGACAGGAAGAAGACGCATACCAATTGTAGTGGCCCTAGCTCTTACCATTTAGGAGGAATAGTGGCAGAGAGGTAGCCGTGTTAGTCTGATCTTGGTGAAAGAAACAAAGCAGTCATGTAGCCCTTTAAAGACTAACAAGATAGTTTATTAGGTGATGAGCTTTTGTGGGGCAGACCCACTTCTTCAAACTCACAGATGGAGGGACAGAGAGGCAGAGATGCACATTTCTGGAATATGCGGTAAGAAAACATAACGCTCCAGGGTGTTTTTTTAAGTTCTGAACTATATCATTTCTTCTCCCACAGATGAGCATCAGGACAAATTGAGTAAGTTGGAATCTAAATGCTTTGTTTCCTATTCTTGATCATACTGCAACTCATACATGCTGCTCTCCTGACAGGAATTCTTTCTCTCCCGCCCTCCCTCTCTTTCTTTCGCTCTCTCCCTCCCTCACTCTGTGGCTAGGTCTAGACTGCAGGCTTCTTTCAGAAGAAGCTTTCCGGAAGACATCTTCTGAAAAACCTTCTTCCGAAAGAGAGCGTCCACGTGGATTGGACTCTATCTCGCAATTAGGCTCCGATTGCTGTGGACAGACTAGCCCCCGGGGCACCTGTGCTTTTTCCTGGAGGCTTCTTCTTTTGAAAGAAAACCTCTTTTCTTTCTTTTCCCCGTCCACACACACCTTTTTCCAAAAGAGCTCTTTCAGAAAAGGCTTCTTCCTGGTAGAAAGGGGTTTACCGCTCTCAGAAAAACCCATCTGTTCTTTCCAATTTTTTTCAAACGAATGCGATTGCTGTGTGGACGCAACTCAAGATTTTGTGGCGAAATGGCTTTTTTTCCGGAAAAAATCTGCAGTCCAGTCATACCCTTTCTCTCTCTTTCTCTTCGCCCATCGAAAGAAAGAAAGAAAGAGTGGCAGAGGTGGCAACTCGAGCTACACACTCGGGACCAATGCTTCCCAAACTGCTAGGTCAGACAGCCCAAGTGCTGACTCCTCCCACTATACAGCTCTTTTTGAAGCAGAAGCTTGTGGAGCGCTGTTGTGTTTACCTGCACTCACGCTAGGTACAGTCTTTCCGAGCTGCTGTGGAGAAATGCTCCGGATATCACCGAGAAAGATTAGCGGTGCGGGAAACCTGTCCATTAATTTAAACTGGGATGGTACAGCACATATTTTGATGGGAAAGACTTGTGTTTTGATTTTTTGTTTATTTTTCAGAGAAGGAACAGGAGGAGAAAGGTAGGTGTACTTTGATTTTTTTAAATTTAGTGATCATCAAACAGAGCGGTGTCACATTAGTTCCAACAAGGGCCACTGTCGATCACATATTTGTGGAAAAGGGTAGCTGCTAACTAGATATCTCTGAGCACAAGTCAGCAAGGTGTGGACCGAGTGTCGAGTTTTGAGTCAGGCCAAATCCCTTCCTTTGCTTACTTCTGGGATACAAGCTGTTACTGGATCTAGCCGACGGATTGGGTGAGGTGTGTCGGAAAGGGGTGAATGAGAAAACTGGCAGCTGTGAAAGGGAAGGCCTGCAGGGTGATCTCTACGTGTTCATAGCATTTCTAAGTGAATTCCACCCAATAGAGTGTTTTGTGTGCTCACACCCACTGTAGCTTCTTCCTGCTGCTCTCAGTGCATAAATTCCCTCTCCCCGCCCTTAAAAAAAAGTATGTGAGCATTGTGGGATTGTGGTGAAGCATTCTCTGGGTTACATCCACAGCATACCCCTCCTTTTACCTCCGTGTAAGGGGGGTGACCAGGAAAAATTGGACCTGGCTTGACATTCGTAGACCCCCCGCCCTCCCCGCTCCCCTTGTGCAATACCGTGTGTTCTGTACTTATCTGGAAGACTTTAGAGCATCCTTCCCTAGGTTGTATCCCACAGGGTGGGCATATTTGACTGCAGAGCTCAGAAAAGATGAAGCCAGAGTCTTTTATCACTCTTCCTCTTGAGTGTTCTTTAGCCATTACTCTGGCTTTTTGTAATAGCCTTCCTTGCCGCCATTAGGGCATACAGGTGAGAGGTGGGAAAGCCATGTTCAAATTCTTGATCTCCCTCAGGTAGAGGGGTGGGGACTTGGAGTCCCACACCGTGGGTGAGTACTGTCACAAGAAGTCCTGGTGAGGGATGGCTTGTGTGTGCCTGCGGGAGGATGTTGAGATGGGGACAGCAAATGCATCTTCTGTCCAGTTTTGAAGAAAAAGACCTGTTCTCTTCTTACTGCACTTTTGCGTGTTTCCCCAGGTATTTATATGCTTGATTTGAATGTACCCAAGGCAGAATATTTGCCACTTGTGAGCACTTAAATCCTGTTTTCTTTTTTCAACAAAGCTACATGGAAAAATAGTCGCAAGGTGTGACGGAATTGTCTGTTGTCTTCACCGGCCACTAACACAAAATAAGGAAATGAATCAAAGTTTAAATAAATAACTAGAAAAAATATGGAAAACCTCCATAATGGAAGATAATTATGATTTGTGTGTATCAAACTTTCTCCTTTTGGAGCTGAGACATCTCTTTTATTGCCTGGGGACCCCATTGCTAGTCATATTTGGCATTGGTTTTGCATCTCCAGCTGGGATCTCAAAATTACGCTTTGCAAATCAGGGGGCAGCTTATTAAAAATTCAACTTTCAGATTTGAAGGGCAAAAGGGAACTCAGAAAAGTTTTCTTGGTGATTTTCCATGGAATTTTGTATGAAGGCTGGGTACATGCAAGGGCATAATAGCCCAGGCACCGCCACTGACCACGCCCCCCACGTTTCTCTTTTGAGACACACTCTTGAGTGATGCTGTTGCTTGTGCATCCACCAATGTTAGGAGTCACAGCTGTCTGGAAGGTGACAAAGGAAATGGCGCAGGAGAGGGCATCTCTTGCTTACTTTCAATATGGCCACTGGTTTGAGCTTTAGAAGAATTAAATTAATTTGTTGTTGTTTTTTTTTACATTTTCAGAGGCGCTTCAGACGGAGAAGGGTAGGTTTATGTTCATTTTTGAGGTTAATGTTAAGGAGACTGTGTGCAATTTACCGTTAGTGCCTTGGTATCACAGCCGAGAAATGTCATTTATTGCCTGGGGATCACGTGGTTAGTTGTATTTGGCCTCCCCTGAGGTCGTTTTCCGGGATAACTCCCTCCTGCCAGTGCCCTCCCTTTCCATTTATGAGAAACCATCATATTCCAGGCACATCCCACTGTCCTGAGACAACCGAACCCTGACCTTGCTTTACGTTGCGATAGGAAGAAGCAGCATTCCAAGTTTAGTGGTCTTAGCTCCCGCCATTTAGGAGGAGTTCTTGAAGAAAGGACTGACAGATGGACGGACAGACAGACAGACAGAGTTGCACATTTCTATAATATATAGTAAGAAAACATAACGCTCCATGGTGTTTTTTTTTTCTGAAAGTAATGATCTATCTCATTTCTTCTCGTCCCACAGATGGTCTTCAAGTCCAACTGAGTAAGTTGGAATAAAAACGCTTCTTATTCTTGTCCATACTGCAAGTCCCTCACACTGCTTGCCCCTCAAAAAAGTAAGAGTATGAGCACTAGGTAACTGCCCTGGCGTGGGGCAACTTTGCATTGTGTACAGCGGGTATATGTGCCTGCATTTCCCCCTCCTTCAGTCTAGAGTGAGGAGGGGTGAGGAAAAGGGGGCATGGCTCTGCATTCCTACCTACTGCCTGCCTTCTGTAGTACCCATGGGATCATTTGGTAAGAAGAACAGATTAGAGTGTCCTTCTAGCGGCTTGGGTGGATGCTGTTCCCGGTGAGGGATGGCTTGTGCGTGCATGCAGGAGAATGGTGAGATGGGGACAGCAGTTGCATCTTCTGTCCATTTTTGAAGAAAAACCCCCACGTTCTCTTCTTACTGCACTTCTGAGCATTTCCCCAGGTATTTCTATGCATGATTTGATGGTTATGTTTTTACATTTTCAGAGGCGCTTCAGAAGGGCAAGGTTTATGCTCATTTTTGAGGTCAATGTTAATGAGACTGTGTGCAATTTCCTGGTACTGTCTTGGTATCACAGTCGTTCCTTCGACAGACTCCGGGTTGAAGCCAATGTCGTGTCAGAGATGGGTATTTCTAACCAGGAGTCAGTAGCGTGCGGGCTGGGTCTCCAGTTTGGAAAAACCCCCTACTCTTGGCTTTTTAGATCTGGAACGTGAGCTTTTGAGCTTTTGCTTGATTTGGCTGACGGATCAGGTGAGGTCTCTAGGAAAGAGGATGAATGAGAAAACCGGGAGCTCTGCCAGGGCAGTCTGCAGGGAGATCTGCTCGAGTGAGGGAAATCAGATGTTGTTCATCCGATTTCTAACTGAAATCTCCCTACTCTTTATAGGCAAAGTACTGAGGGCCCACGGGTTTCTCAACTGATTTATGTTGGTTCCTTAGTTTTTAAATAAGAATGGCTATTTTTTCATTTCATTGCTTTGACTAAATCCAAGGAAAGTTCATTCCCCATCAGACTGTTTTAAACCCCGTCCCGCTCATCGTGCATCGGTTTGGGGCAAGGTGAGAAGCACCTCTCCATGGCCGCTGCAGCTGCAGCGGGCGCAGCTGGGGCAGGGTGCATGTGCCCCAGCTGGGGGACTGACAGACCCACAGACACACACCAACAGACAGAATCTACCTGCTATAGATAGGAGGTAGCTGTGCCTTTCTCCACCCCTGCTCCTAGTGGCCCAATGGGGTTGCAGCTTCCCCAGAATCTCTCTCTGGCCCCTTGCTTGACTCCCGTGGCCATTCCATAATATAACTTCCTTCCTCCCGAGCCCTCCCTTTCCATCTTATGAGCAACAACTGAATTCCAGGCACATTGCATTCTCCTGGCACAACCAAACCCCGACTTTGCTTTATGCTACGACAGGAAGAAGACGCATACCAATTGTAGTGGCCCTAGCTCTTACCATTTAGGAGGAATAGTGGCAGAGAGGTAGCCGTGTTAGTCTGATCTTGGTGAAAGAAACAAAGCAGTCATGTAGCCCTTTAAAGACTAACAAGATAGTTTATTAGGTGATGAGCTTTTGTGGGGCAGACCCACTTCTTCAAACTCACAGATGGAGGGACAGAGAGGCAGAGATGCACATTTCTGGAATATGCGGTAAGAAAACATAACGCTCCAGGGTGTTTTTTTAAGTTCTGAACTATATCATTTCTTCTCCCACAGATGAGCATCAGGACAAATTGAGTAAGTTGGAATCTAAATGCTTTGTTTCCTATTCTTGATCATACTGCAACTCATACATGCTGCTCTCCTGACAGGAATTCTTTCTCTCCCGCCCTCCCTCTCTTTCTTTCGCTCTCTCCCTCCCTCACTCTGTGGCTAGGTCTAGACTGCAGGCTTCTTTCAGAAGAAGCTTTCCGGAAGACATCTTCTGAAAAACCTTCTTCCGAAAGAGAGCGTCCACGTGGATTGGACTCTATCTCGCAATTAGGCTCCGATTGCTGTGGACAGACTAGCCCCCGGGGCACCTGTGCTTTTTCCTGGAGGCTTCTTCTTTTGAAAGAAAACCCCTTTTCTTTCTTTTCCCCGTCCACACACACCTTTTTCCAAAAGAGCTCTTTCAGAAAAGGCTTCTTCCTGGTAGAAAGGGGTTTACCGCTCTCAGAAAAACCCATCTGTTCTTTCCAATTTTTTTCAAACGAATGCGATTGCTGTGTGGACGCAACTCAAGATTTTGTGGCGAAATGGCTTTTTTTCCGGAAAAAATCTGCAGTCTAGACATACCCTTTCTCTCTGCCCATCGAAAGAAAGAAAGAAAGAGTGGCGGAGGTGGCAACTCGAGCTACACACTCGGGACCAATGCTTCCCAAACTGCTAGGTCAGACAGCCCAAGTGCTGACTCCTCCCACTATACAGCTCTTTTTGAAGCAGAAGCTTGTGGAGCGCTGTTGTGTTTACCTGCACTCACGCTAGGTACAGTCTTTCCGAGCTGCTGTGGAGAAATGCTCCGGATATCACCGAGAAAGATTAGCGGTGCGGGAAACCTGTCCATTAATTTAAACTGGGATGGTACAGCACATATTTTGATGGGAAAGACTTGTGTTTTGATTTTTTGTTTATTTTTCAGAGAAGGAACAGGAGGAGAAAGGTAGGTGTACTTTGATTTTTTTAAATTTAGTGATCATCAAACAGAGCGGTGTCACATTAGTTCCAACAAGGGCCACTGTCGATCACATATTTGTGGAAAAGGGTAGCTGCTAACTAGATATCTCTGAGCACAAGTCAGCAAGGTGTGGACCGAGTGTCGAGTTTTGAGTCAGGCCAAATCCCTTCCTTTGCTTACTTCTGGGATACAAGCTGTTACTGGATCTAGCCGATGGATTGGGTGAGGTGTGTCGGAAAGGGGTGAATGAGAAAACTGGCAGCTGTGAAAGGGAAGGCCTGCAGGGTGATCTCTACGTGTTCATAGCATTTCTAAGTGAATTCCACCCAATAGAGTGTTTTGTGTGCTCACACCCACTGTAGCTTCTTCCTGCTGCTCTCAGTGCATAAATTCCCTCTCCCCGCCCTTAAAAAAAAGTATGTGAGCATTGTGGGATTGTGGTGAAGCATTCTCTGGGTTACATCCACAGCATACCCCTCCTTTTACCTCCGTGTAAGGGGGGTGACCAGGAAAAATTGGACCTGGCTTGACATTCGTAGACCCCCCGCCCTCCCCGCTCCCCTTGTGCAATACCGTGTGTTCTGTACTTATCTGGAAGACTTTAGAGCATCCTTCCCTAGGTTGTATCCCACAGGGTGGGCATATTTGACTGCAGAGCTCAGAAAAGATGAAGCCAGAGTCTTTTATCACTCTTCCGCTTGAGTGTTCTTTAGCCATTACTCTGGCTTTTTGTAATAGCCTTCCTTGCCGCCATTAGGGCATACAGGTGAGAGGTGGGAAAGCCATGTTCAAATTCTTGATCTCCCTCAGGTAGAGGGGTGGGGACTTGGAGTCCCACACCGTGGGTGAGTACTGTCACAAGAAGTCCTGGTGAGGGATGGCTTGTGTGTGCCTGCGGGAGGATGTTGAGATGGGGACAGCAAATGCATCTTCTGTCCAGTTTTGAAGAAAAAGACCTGTTCTCTTCTTACTGCACTTTTGCGTGTTTCCCCAGGTATTTATATGCTTGATTTGAATGTACCCAAGGCAGAATATTTGCCACTTGTGAGCACTTAAATCCTGTTTTCTTTTTTCAACAAAGCTACATGGAAAAATAGTCGCAAGGTGTGACGGAATTGTCTGTTGTCTTCACCGGCCACTAACACAAAATAAGGAAATGAATCAAAGTTTAAATAAATAACTAGAAAAAATATGGAAAACCTCCATAATGGAAGATAATTATGATTTATGTGTATCAAACTTTCTCCTTTTGGAGCTGAGACATCTCTTTTATTGCCTGGGGACCCCATTGCTAGTCATATTTGGCATTGGTTTTGCATCTCCAGCTGGGATCTCAAAATTACGCTTTGCAAATCAGGGGGCAGCTTATTAAAAATTCAACTTTCAGATTTGAAGGGCAAAAGGGAACTCAGAAAAGTTTTCTTGGTGATTTTCCATGGAATTTTGTATGAAGGCTGGGTACATGCAAGGGCATAATAGCCCAGGCACCGCCACTGACCACGCCCCCCACGTTTCTCTTTTGAGACACACTCTTGAGTGATGCTGTTGCTTGTGCATCCACCAATGTTAGGAGTCACAGCTGTCTGGAAGGTGACAAAGGAAATGGCGCAGGAGAGGGCATCTCTTGCTTACTTTCAATATGGCCACTGGTTTGAGCTTTAGAAGAATTAAATTAATTTGTTGTTGTTTTTTTTTACATTTTCAGAGGCGCTTCAGACGGAGAAGGGTAGGTTTATGTTCATTTTTGAGGTTAATGTTAAGGAGACTGTGTGCAATTTACCGTTAGTGTCTTGGTATCACAGCCGAGAAATGTCATTTATTGCCTGGGGATCACGTGGTTAGTTGTATTTGGCCTCCCCTGAGGTCATTTTCCGGGATAACTCCCTCCTGCCAGTGCCCTCCCTTTCCATTTATGAGAAACCATCATATTCCAGGCACATCCCACTGTCCTGAGACAACCGAACCCTGACCTTGCTTTATGTTGCGAATTCCAGGCATATTGCATTCTCCTGGAATCACAGTCTATCGTTTAATACACTCAGGTTTTAAGTGATTTTTTATATTGATTTTGTTGCCAAGTGGATTTCATTATCTAACCTAAATTTTTAAAATCAATAATTATTTTGCGCTCGCTCCCTGGGGTGTTTTCGTAAATTTACTGGACTTTTTTATTTCTTTTGTCTCTGACCAGAAATCAATAGGCTTATTTTTTAGTCATTTTGTTTTTGCCTATTTTATTTAGTTTTGTATTGCAGGATTCTGTTTTTATTTGTTGCTTTTGGTTGAGGTGTTGTGTGTGAATCCAGATAGATGATGGCTGGCAGTGGGTCACTTAGGTAAGGTAGATATTGGATTTGTGGATTCCCTGGGAGAGGATAACTTTAGAGTGCCGTGACACTGAAATGGATGGTATGAGCAAATATGACACCAAGTGTAAGGGGTTACATCAGGGCTGAAGAGCTAATTCCCACAGTGACTAATTTGAATCACTTAGGGGGTGAGTGCTCATTGTGACAGTACCCTATATGATACAGATTTCATGAGAGAGAACAGCTTTTCTTAATTGTGGGTTCTAAACTGCAGGGGAGTTGCAAAGCTAGTTTAGATGTATCACATCCTTGCTTCTTCATTGTTTTCATATCTGAGCAACCAAAGACTTGTGGCTAGATCAACAAGCTTTGAAAGTAGGATCCTTTCAGCAGCAGTGAAGAAGTAAGTGTAGTAATCCCATTCCCTGTCATTCTTTCTTCTGTTCTGCTGCTGCTGCTAGTGTGTGTCTATAGAGCTGGGACCTGGGCTAGCAGCTACCACTCTCTGATTGACTAGCTCGGAAGGCAATGCCACTGCCAGAACAGTGCAGAAATAAGAGTAGTAATACTGCAATCCCCATACAATAACCTTGAAACTCCCCCCCCCCCATCTCTTTTATGGATCAGGATCTGTAAGGCTTAGGTGTTGAACACATGGGTATGTCTATACTGCAACCCTCTGTCGGCAGAGGGAAGCAGATTAGGCAGGTCGACATTGCAAATGAAGCAGGGATTTAAATATACTGTGCCTAATTTGCATAAAAATGGCCACCGCATTTTGCTGACTCAGCACTTTGTTGGCAAAAAGCGACAGTCTAGAGGGGGATCTGTCGATAAAGAAAGCCTTTTTCAACAGATCCTTTAAACCTCCTTGCAGGCAGCATTTTGGGATGCCCTACAATCTCCCCTGCCCACTCCGATTCCCCCGTCCAGTGCTTCTTCCGGTGGCCAGCTCTCCCCTCCTCCTCCCCCCCCCCCCGACCTCTCCTAGCTACACCTCTGCCAGGAGCCAGAACAGCTGGCTGCAGACTCCACCCAGGCCAGCCGAGGGCTTAGGGGACCAGGTACCACACGGGCACTCTGGGAGCCTGGAACACCCCGGCAACCACACTGAGGTTGAAAAGAGGGGTGTAGTTTAGACGTACCCCAAATTTCTAATTATATGTGTTCAGCAAAGTACACGTCAAGATAATGCACTATATATCTGTCTGAGTGTGCATTATTTCTATGTATTTTAACATCATATTTTGAGATCCAGGGGAAAAAACCCTGTAGTATGGTTTCTTTTAATTTGATGACTATTATTTCTCACTCTGATTTCAGAATGGAGAAAGGCACGTAATAAAACAGGTAACAAACTATACATGTCTTCAGTATTAAGAAACCAATGTGTTACTGCATTAAGTGTACTGGAAAGATATATTACAATATTGTTATCCCGAGAACAAATTCTGAGATCCATACTCCATTTGTACACAGTCTTTATTTAGGCAAAACTCCAATTTATATCAGTACATGATTCTGACCTTACACTAATTTGACACCAGTGTAGCTTCATGGATCTATGTGAAGACATGCCTATATTGCACAGATGTGAGATAAGAATCAGCCCTCACTCAGAGTTAGATCTAAGTGAGGAATGAGGAAATGTTATGTCAGGGCTTCAGGATTTGGAGCAGGTTAAAAGCACCAAACAAATTAATTAAATGACTCGGTGTCAAACAGGAGGGTTGTTCTAATTCTCCTTCCCCACCTCTGCCTTCCAGATTAGCATTGAGGAGACGATGAGAGGAAGTTGTAACCATGGCAATTAAAGGCACCGAGTGAGAGATAACAGTGGTGACATATTTTACATTTTAATGCAATTTTCTTCTGATGATCTCACAGCTCTCTCCAAATATGAATCCAGTCCAATCCATTCCTCATTGAAATTAGGACTGTATTCTGTTTACAGAGACTGATTTAGATATTTGAACAAGTTCACTCAACCAGTCAATGTGCCAGAGGAGAATAGAACTCAAGAGTCTCAATTCTCAAACTCCATTTCTAGATTTGGAAAAATATTATTTTCATTGATACTATAATTTATTATAACATTTACAGTGCAAATAATGAAGACAATTGGGAACTATAATGATCCAACAGAACAGGTGAAATAATTCTGTTCTCAACAGTGTGACTGTGTCTTTGGAGACTACTGTCTTTCCAAGCCCCTGTCCAGCAGAGTGTTTAAGAAAGGGCTACATTTTAATTATATTCAAATGTAACATCGCCTCATCAGAGCATATACTGGAACAGACCCCAGAGGGAGCACTTTGTTTGCCAATCCTGCTGTAGTAGGAACACGTTTAGATGACAAGCTGCTAGGCAATGTCAGATTTCTGCTAGCTGCGCACTTGCCCAGCTGCCAAAGTTTGGCAAAGTTACCTTGTGTGACGGTGTGTCAGAGTTCCTCCTGATCCTGCCACTCTGTCCGCAGCAAGATGAGACCCCGGCAGCCAGTAGAATAGAGGGGGTTTATTGCTTCTCCGGGCTACAGCACAACGTAGTCATGATGTGGTTACAGGAATCGGGGTCAGGATGCCTCAGACCCCTTGGGTTAGGGGGTCCATTGCCCCCTCAACCCTCAGCACTGAGCTTAGTCTGTTCTCTTCATGTTTCTCAGCCAGAAACTGACCCTTCCCCCAACACTCCCTTTGTTCAGTCCCTGCCCTCAGCAGGTAAGAACCGGTTGGGTCATTGGCTGCATGACTTTCGGCTCTTCAGGCGGCCCCCCCTGCTGTGCAGTGCTTACAGATATAAGCCAGTAGCCCAAACACAGCATATGGCCTGCCCACTACATCACACCTTGAGAACGTCAATGGTGGAAATCTAGATGCCTAGGGATTTGAAATATCTACAGAGCACCATTTTGTAAATTCCAGTGGCTCCAAAATGTTAAACTTCTTTGCTTATATCTCCCCTTGTGAATGCCAACTAAACTCAGAGTAATTTTAAGTTTTGTGTGAACCTCATAAAACTCCCATATATTTTAAATATTTAAATAAAAAATGGTGAGGCAAAACTGCCACCTAGAAGACAGTGCAGGATAGGGCCCATCCTATACATTTCCCCTTATCCCAGCTCAGACTGATTCTAGACCTTTCCTTTTGAAAATCCAAATTCTCCTTGCAGATGACATCAGTCTTGATGCAGACACGGCCCACCCCAACCTCATCATTACTGAGGATAAGAAGAGTTTGACACATGCAGCCCAACCTCAAAAAGTTCCACCGGCTCCAGGGAGGTTTGATTCAACTGTCTGTGTGCTGGGCTCTCAAGGATTCTCCGAAGGAGAGCACTACTGGGAGGTGGATGTCAAGAACAGCACTGACTGGGACTTGGGAGTGGCCAGAAAATCCATAGAGAGAAAAGGGAAAGTTTCTCTGTCCCCTGAAGAGGGATTCTGGGCTCTGGGTCTCAGTGGGAGAGATTATTGGGCAAAAACAGATCCCTGGACCCGGGTCATGGTGCAGAAAAAGCCCCAGAAAATTGGAGTTTATCTTAATTACAGGGACAAGGGGACGGTGACTTTTTTCAATGTAACTGACATGTCTGTGTTGTTCACATTTAACGATTGCTCATTCTCAGGAGAGGTTTGTCCCTTCTTTAAAAATTCCTACAAAGAAACATCAATGAGAATTTGTTCAATTAAAGAGACACCTTAGACTTTAGTCCATCCCATGGGGTACAGCTACACTAGCTCGTTAGTTCGAGCTAGGTAGGGTAATGAGGGCAAGCGGAGTTGCAAATGAGCCCGGGATTTAAATATCCCGGGCTTCATTTGCATCTTCCCGGGCGCCGCCATTTTTAAATCCCCCTTAGTCCGAACTCCATGACCGCGGCTACACGCGGCACGGACTAGGTAGTTCGAAGTAAAGATCCTAATTCGAACTACCGTTACTCCTCATCCACTCCACGAGGAGTAACGGTAGTTCGAATTAGGATCTTTACTTTGAACTACCTAGTCCGTGCCGCGTGTAGCCGCGGGCACGGAGTTCGGACAAAGGGGGATTTAAAAATGGCGGCGCCCAGGAAGATGCAAATGAAGCCCGGGATATTTAAATCCCGGGCTTCATTTGCAACTCCGCTTGCCCTCATTACCCTACCTAGCTCGAACTAACGTAGCCGTACCCATGCTTTTTCTGTACATTGGGCTACTCTCATTGTCCATGCTTGCTTATCAGCTGCCATGTGACCTAACTCCTCCCATTTCAAATTAAATTTTTCAATGTCTTTGATAATTGTATACTTTTACGTCATCCTAGGTCTACCCCTCTTTCTGTTGGATTTCTGGCTTTCAAAATTGATAGTCATTTATGATCGATTCGTAACACATAACCTAGCCATTATGTCTTCTCTTACAAATTATTTGCTTGAGCCATTGTCTGACCTCATCATTTGGTTTTCTTTCCTCATCACTTATTCCTTATATTCACCCTGAGCACTTATGACGAAATACATCTAACTTCTGAGCATCTGTTTTCTTAAGTTGCCAGGTTTCAATGCCATAGGTTTCTATGACTACAACAGCTGAGTATATGCTTAATTTTGTCTGTAAGGAAGTGTCATTACATTCCCAAATGTTTGTAAGTTCACCAAATCTGTGTTCTCTTTGCCAGTCCTTATTCTTGTTTCCTCAGAGTCCGTACCATCTTGGCTTATTTTGCTTCCGAGATATTTGAATTGATCTACTCTCTCTAGCTCTTCATAGCCAATTTGATGTTTAAATTCATATCTCCAGTTACCATGGTTTTACATTTCTTTACACTGAATCAGAGTCCTACCTTCTCTATCATTTTTTAAACTTCATTTGTGCATGCTTGAAGTCCTTCAGCATTTTCATGCAGAAGAGCTAGATTTCATCAGTGAAATCTAGATTAAATAATCTTGAATGATTCTACCTTAATAATGCTAAAGAACAGAAATAAAATTAAAATGGAAGCATTGTTTAGTTTTGTTGGACAAACAGCCAATACCCTAGTCACAACATAGCACTGTTGACCAAACTGAATCAAACAAACAGAATGCTTTACCACCAAAAAAAAATAAATAAAATAAAATAAAATAAAAAATTGAAAGTTGAAAACCTTGCCTGTAAAATTGTAGCTACTTACACTGCTAATACAGCAGGGGCGAGTTCCCTTATAGAGATGTATTTACTAGAACTTACTGCCGTAATTAACTACTAGTTTATGTGGATGAGGCATGTTAGCAGCTAAGAGTTAAAAAATTTATAGTAAACTTTACATAAGAACATAATAAGAACATAAGAACATAAGAATGGCCGTACTGGGTCAGACCAAAGGTACATCTAGCCCAGTGTCCTGTCTGCCGACAGTGGCCAGCGCCAGCTGCCCCAGAGAGGGTGGACCGAAGACAATGATCAAGCGATTTGTCTCCTGCCATCCATCTCCAGCCTCTGACAAACAGAGGCCAAGGACACCATTTTATCCCCTGGCTAATAGCCTTTTATGGACCTAACCTCCATGAAATTATCTAGCTTCTCTTTAAACTCTATTATAGTCCTAGCCTTCACAGCCTCCTCTGGCAAGGAGTTCCACAGGCTGACTACACGCTGTGTGAAGAAGAACGTTCTTTTATTAGTTTTAAACCTGCTACCCATTAATTTCATTTGGTGTCCTCTAGTTCTTCTATTTAGGGAACTAATAAATAACTTTTCTTTATCGGCCCTCTCCACACCACTCATGATTTTATATACCTCTATCATATCCCCCCTCAGTCTCCTCTTTTCTAAACTGAAAAGTCCCAGTCGCTTTAACCTCTCCTCATATGGGACCCGTTCCAAACCCCTAATCATTTTAGTCTGAACCCTTTCCAAGGCCAAAATATCTTTTTTGAGGTGAGGAGACCACATCTGTACACAGTATTCAAGATGTGGGCATACCATAGTTTTATACAGGGGCAGTAAGATATTCTGGGTCTTATTTTCTATCCCTTTCTTAATAATTCCTAGCATCCTATTTGCCTTTTTGACCGCCGCTGCACACTGTGTGGAAGTTTTCAGAGAACTGTCCACGATAACTCCAAGATCTCTTTCCTGATTTCTCATAGCCAAATTAGCCCCCATCATACTGTACGTATAGTTGGGGTTATTTTTCCCGATGTGCATTACTTTACACTTATCCACATTAAATTTCATTTGCCATTTTGTTGCCCAATCACTCAGTTGGGTGAGATCTTTTTGGAGTCCCTCACAGTCTGCTTCTGTCTTGACTATCCTAAACAGTTTGGTATCATCTGCAAACTTTACCACCTCACTGCTTACCCCTTTCTCCAGATCATTTATGAATAAGTTGAACAGGATTGGTCCTAGGACCAACCCTTGGGGGACACCACTAGTTACCCCTCTCCATTCTGAAAATTTACCATTTATTCCTACCCTTTGTTTCCTGTCTTTTAACCAGTTCTCAATCCAAGAAAGGACCTTCCCTCTTATCCCATGGCCATGTAATTTACACAAGAGCCTTTGGTGAGGGACCTTGTCAAAGGCTTTCTGAAAATCTAAGTATACTATATCTACTGGATCCCCCTTGTCCGCATATTTGTTAACCCCTTCAGAGAACTCTAATAGATTAGTAAGACAGGATTTCCCTTTACAGAAACCATGTTGACTTTTGTCCAACAAATTATGTTCTTCTACATGCTTCACAATTTTATTCTTTACTATTGTTTCAACTAATTTGCCCGGTACTGAAGTTAGACTTACCGGTCTGTAATTGCCCGGATCGCCTCTGGAGCCCTTTTTAAATATTGGTGTCACGTTAGCTACCTTCCAGTCATTAGGTACGGAAGACGATTTAAGGGATAGGTTACAAACCACAGATAATAGTTCAGCAATTTCCCATTTGAGTTCTTTTAGAACCCTTGGATGAATGCCATCCGGTCCCAGAGATTTGTTAACATGAAGTTTTTCTATTTGTTCCAAAACCACCTCTAATGACACTTCAATCCGGGACAGTTCCTCAGATTCATCACCCACAAAGGACGGTGCAGATTTGGGAATCTCCCCAACGTCCTCAGCCGTGAAGACTGAAGCAAAGAAATCATTTAGCTTCTCTGCAATGGTTTTATCGTCCTTGATCGCGCCTTTTATAGTTCGATCGTCTAGGGGACCCACAGGTTTTTTAGCAGGCTTCCTGCTTCTAATGTACTTAAAAAACATTTTGTTATTTCTTTTTGAGTTTTTGGCTAGCTGTTCCTCAAAATCTTTTTTTGCTTTTCTTATTACATTTTGACACTTGATTTGACAGTGTTTATGATCCTTTCTATTTATCTCACTAGGATTGGACTTCCACTTCTTAAAAGATGCCTTTTTGTCCCTCACTGCTTCTTTTACATGGTGGTTAAGCCACGGTGACACTTTTTTAGGTCTCTTGCTATGTTTCTTTAATTTGGGGTATACATTTAAGTTGGGCCTCTCTTATGGTGTCTTTAAAAAGTTTCCATGCAGCTTGCAGAGATTTGGCTCTAGTCACTGTGCCTTTTATTTTCTGTTTAACTGGCCTCCTCATTTTTGTGTAATTCCCCTTTTTGAAATTAAATGCCAGGGTGCTGGACTGCTGAGGTGTTCTCCCCACCACAGGAATGTTGAATGTTATTATATTATGGTCACTATTCCCAAGCGGTCCTGTAACGGTTATTTCCTGGACCTGATCCTCCGCTCCACTCAAGACTAAATCAAGAATTGCCTCTCCCCTTGTGGGTTCCTGCACCAGCTGCTCCAAGAAGCAGTCATTTAGGCCATTGAGAAATTTTATCTCCGCTTCTCTTCCTGAGGTGATATGTACCCAGTCAATATGGGGATAATTAAAATCCCCCATAATTATAGAGTTCTTTATTTTGGTAGCCTCTCTAATCTCCCTCAGCATTTCAATGTCAGTATCACTGTCCTGGTCAGGTGGTCGGTAATATATCCCTACTGCTAATTTCTTATTATTGGAGCATGTAATTACTATCCATAGTCATTCTATTGAGCATGTTGATTCACTTAATATTTTTATTTCATTTGATTCTACATTATCTTTCACATACAGTGCCACTCCACCACCCACCCGGCCTGCTCTATCCTTTCGATATATTTTATATCCCGGTATGATTGTGTCCCACAGATTTTCCTCATTCCACCAGGTTTCAGTGATGCCTATTATGTCAATCTCCTCATTTAATACTAGGTACTCTAGTTCACCCATCTTATTAGTCAGACTCCTAGCATTTGTGTAGAAGCACTTTAAAAATTTGCCACTGCTTATTTGTCTGCCCTTCCCTGGTGCATTGGATTCCTTTGTATGCAGTTGTTTGTCTGCTCTGGCCCATGGTTTGCCCTCTCCCCTCCTCTCTTTCTGACTACAGCTTAGAGACTCTCTATCAATGGATTCTCCTCTAAGAGAAGTCTCCCTCCGATTTACGTGCATCTCCGCACCAATCGGCTTTCCCCCATCTCTTAGTTTAAAAACTGCTCTACGGCCTTTTTAATGTTTAGTGCCAGCAGTCTGGTTCCACCCTGGTTTAGGTGGAGCCCATCCTTCCTGTATAGGCTCCCCCTCTCCCAAAAGTGTCCCCAGTTCCTAATAAATCCAAACCCCTCTTCCCTACACCATCGTCTCATCCACGCATTGAGACTCTGAAGCTCTGCCTGCCTACCTGGCCCTGCGCGTGGAACTGGAAGCATTTCCGAGAATGCCACCATAGAGGTCCTGGATTTCAATCTCTTTCCTAGCAGCCTAAATTTGGCCTCCAGGACATCTCTCCTACCCTTCCCTACGTCATTGGTACCTACATGTACCACGACCACCGGCTCCTCCCCAGCACTACGCATAAGTCTATCTAGATGCCTTGAGAGATCCGCAACCTTCGCACCAGGCAGGCAAGTGACCATACGGTTCTCCCGGTCATCACAAACCCATCTATCTATGTTTCTAACAATCGAATCACCCACTACTAACACCTGCCTCTTCCTAACTGGCATTCCCTCCCCCTCAGAGGTATCCTTAGTGCGAGAGGATACCGCAACATCCTCTGGGAGGAGGGTCCCAACTACGGGATGGTTTCCCTCTGCTCCCATTGAATGCTCTGTTTCCTTGAGACTTTCATCCTCCTTAAGAGCACTGGGGCTCTCAGACTGGAGGTGGGACAGTACTACAATGTCCCGGAAAGTCTCATCAACATATCTCTCTCCCTCCCTTAGCTCCTCCAGTTCAGCCACCCTGGCCTCCAAAGCCCGAACCCGGTCTCTGAGGGTCAGGAGCTCCTTGCAACGGGTGCACACATATGCCACCCGCCCACAGGGCAGATAATCATACATGTTACACTTGACGCAATAAACAGGATAGCCCCCACTCTGCTGCTGGGCTTCTGTCTCCATTTTTCTAATGAATAAATTGAAGCAGAAACTGGGATTCTTTTTAAACCTCTGGAATATAGATTATTAAAAGAGTTGTTTTTAAGAAGGTCAGAAGTCCCTAGTGCCCTCTAACCTCCCCCTCTAAACTCCCTGTTAGCTGTTCCTGTTTGCAAGCTCCCTGGTTGCTGAGTCACAGGCTTATATAGCTCTGGTAGCCCCTCCCCCTGACTGAGGCTCAGCCAATTAACAGAGGCTTCTATATTTCAAACCTTTTAGAAGCTCCTGCAAACAAACAAACCAACCAACCAACCAACCACACAAACACAAGCTCAGCACACAGCAAATAACTCCCCCACACACAAACACACACTCCAGACAGCCACTTACCACAAGGGTCCCGCTTTTACTCCTCTTTTACCTGGAGAACTCCCTCTCCAAACTCCCTGTTAGCTGTTCCTGTTCGCAAACTTTCTTTGCTAAACTGTATAGCCAATCCTCAAATACAATATAAATAGAGGTGGAGAATACACATTAATTTGAGAAAATTTTGCCAGATACATGGTTGTTTTCAGGATGGGTTCGTAACATATTGACTTTTCCTCTGTTAAGCTTTGACCAGTATTTTTGATTAATGAAATAAAATTTGATTGAGCCTAATTATTTGACATCTCATAAAGTTAATTTATATTGAACCTCTATTAATTCATGTTGATGCATCTTTGGGAAAGAAAAGGAAGATATTCTGTTTATTGTTTGTGATGCCATCTAACCTGTGTGCTTTTAATAAAGTGTTCAGTCTCTTGGCAAATATTGATGTCTGTGTAGCCTTTAGAGGAAGTGATTTTTCTGACAGAGTTTCAGGATTTTAATGAGAAACCCAGCACTGTCTCATACTATTGTTGGTTTCTTTTGGTCTTGGAACCCCCCTCCCCCCAAGCTTATTACTTAATTTCAACAGATTCTTCTCAATAAATGAACTAGGTCAATATCTGATTAAATAGCTATAATCTGGGGCTATATTCAATATAATTAGTGTCTCCGCACATGTTCCACACCCTACCATCTGGGATCACAGAAGCTCAGCTACCATCATCAGCAGCCATGAACCTTTAAAAGCAGTTTCACACTTTACTAGTGTTACCTGCACAAATTTCTCTATCCCTTCCACACTTTAGGGACACACACCTTTACCCAGTTCCTAGGGCTCAAGGTGCAACCCTGTTAATTTACACTCCCACCCTTATCCAATTCCTAGGGTTTGCAGGATCTTTAGCGACTGAAAGAGCCTTACATAGTAATATTCTTATTCTCCATTTATTGGCAATTCCCAAGCAAACAGAATACACATGCTAAGCACACAGTGTCATGCTCACCAATTCTGATACAGGCAGGAAGACTTCCCCTGTTGGCCAAGCAAGGTCAGTGTCTCTGGATCCTAGCTGCTGCACGTTACGTGGTTATAGAAAAACCATAATGTTACACCGGTAAATATGCTACAGAGGAGGTGGGTAGGTGTCCTTTCCCCCTTCTGATATAGAGGATGATCCATCTATGGATGTGACTACCCCACGTGTTTCTTTCCACAGAACATAGTGTACACATATATAGGCTCCCTAGGACAGATGTAAGTATAGTCAGTGAAGCGGGGCTAAAGCACATGGAGTGAAGACACACCCAAAGGGTGAAGGTATATAGCAGCCTACTCCCTACAGCAGCGGTTTTCAAACTTTGGGTAGTGGCTCATTAGGGCAAGCCACTGGCAACCTGCAAGATGCTTTGTTTATCTGAAGTCCTGTGGCACCTTATAGATGAACAGATTTATTGGACCATAAGTTTTCGAGGGCAAAGACCCACTTCATCAGATGCATGTAGTGGAAATTCCAGAGGCAGGTATAAATATACAGGCACATGAAAAGAAGGAAGTACCAGTCAAGAGAAAGGTCAGAGATAATGAGGTCAATTCAGTCAGAGAGGCTGTGTTCTACTTCTAGCAGCTGATGTGGAGGTGTGAACACCAAGGGTACGTCTACACTAGCCCCCTAGTTTGAACTAGGGAGGCTAATGAAGGCAACCGAAATTGCAAATGAAGCGTGGGATTTAAATTTCCCATGCTTCATTAGCATGTTCCCGGGCGGTCACCATTTTGGAAACTGACTAGCCCGGAATAACTGCCCGCGTCTACATGCAGCAGTGAAACGGGAGTTCGAAGTAAACCCCTTAACTCGAATTAGCTGTTAAACCTCATTCCACGAGGAGTAACAGCTAATTCGAGTTAGAGGTTTACTTCGAACTCCCGTTTCACTGCCGCGTGTAGACGCGGGCAGTTATTCCGGGCTAGTCAGTTTCCAAAATGGCGTCACCCGGGAACATGCTAATGAAGCACGGGATATTTAAATCCTGCGCTTCATTTGCAATTTCGGTTGCCCTCATTAGCCTCCCTACTTCGAACTAGGGGGCTAGTATAGATGTACCCCAAGAGAAGAGAAACTGCTTTTGTAGTTGGCTAGCCATTCACAGTCTTTGTTCAATGCTAGATTGATAGTGTCAAATTTTCAAATTTGAGAACCTTAGAGGCAGAAATGAGAACCTTGGAGGAAAGGCTCAGGCTGGGGCTGGGAGTGATGCGTGGCTTGGGTGCTTCCTCTGCCTTGTGTGCAGGGACCTTGGTGATGTCAGCAATGGGGAGGTCCGGGGAGGCTAGGAGGATAAGCGGGGGGAGGGGGGGGAGCAGGGTCATCCATGGGCGGGGGGGAGCAGGTGCAGGAGCTGGCTCTGGGTGGGTGAGAAGAGCCTGCACAGGCACATAGTGCATCCCTGCTACAGCAACTCCATCCATGTGTCTCTCTGCCACTGCATGTCCTCCCTGACCTTCTGGGCCAGTGTCTCCTGCATGTCCTGGAGTATGGAGACATGCTCCTGCATCAGGTCCTCCGGTGTCTGCAGCTCCCCCAGTGTTGGGCGGCTGGCTTGGGTGGTGTTGCCCTCCTTCCTGTCACAGCTGGTCCATCTGGGGACAATAAAGAGAGATGGTCAGTCATTCCTGGAGACACTGTTCCTGTAGCCTTGCCCTCATTTGTGAGCCAAGATTGACACTTCCCGGGTCAAATGAAGGTGATGTCCTGAAAGCAAAGCCATGTGTGGCCTGGACAGAAGACCCTTTCTTACAGGGGCTCGGACGTCCCCTGGGGAACATGCTTCCTCCCACCTCACCACATCCCAGGAACAAGCAGGCATGGGAAGTTGCTGGCCACACTGGGATCCAGTGGGTGGGAGGGAATCCTAGGGCTGGCTGGACTTGCCTCGGTGCCATGCACACACCGGGTCCAGTAGTGGTGGCAACCGAAAGGGAGAGACTTTGTATCCCTGGCTGATGGGGGATAAGGAGTGAGGGTGTTGGGGGGGCGGAGGGTGCTTTGGGTAGCACACAAACTTGCACCTGGAAGTGCTGCCTCCAGGAGCGGGTGCTGCCTCGAGTGTGCAGTCATGCCCATGTGTGGCACTCCAGAATCTGTGTCTGTGTCCTTGTCCCTAGCCACTCTCTGGTGGCTCATGGTGCATGGGTACCCCCCCTGGATGCCAGAAGTGAGGCTGACCTTCCCAGAGCTGTGAGCAGGAACCCAGGGGTGCTCCAGTGCTGCATCCTGGGGCTATGTGGCGCAGACTGGTGCTGCATGTGCCTCCATATGTACGGACTGCAGCACTATCCCTAGGCTGAGAAGGCCAAGCAATGATTGCACCACAGCCCCTTACCACCCACTACCCCCACTCTGTCTGTGTGAGAAAACTAAGATCATCCACCTAATGATTCTTCCCCAGCCTTGAAGGATGTCTGTGACACATCCAGGCTTAGGCATACTGGCACCAGGGTGAGCATGGTCACTGTGTTGGCCGCGTTGGGGTCCTCCTCCTCCTGCTCCTCTTCATCCCCAGCTGTGACCCCTGGGCAAGTGACAATGGGCTTCTCCAGCCCTGAGTCCACCACCAGGGGAGGGGAAGGGGCTGCCCTGCCCCCCAGGATGTGGTGCAGGTCTTCAAAATAGAGGCAAGAGTGGGCTTCTGCCCCAGAGCATGAGCTGTGCTCCCTCCTGGCATAGGCCTGGAGGAGCTCCTTCATCTTGCTCCAGATCTGCTCTTGGTTCCAGGTGTGGCCCTTACTGGCCAGGCTGTCATTGATGTCAGCATTGTGCCATCTGGAGTGGAGATCCTGGAGGCTTTCCTCCTCGCCCCACACTTCGATGAGGGCCAGGATCTCCACCCTATACCAGGACAGCACACACCTCTTGTGGTGCTTGGCAGGCTCCTGAAAGCCATCAGACAGCTCCCTGGGACAGGCAGAGGGACTCTTGGGCGGCTTGAGGGTCTGCCATGCTGGCATGCTGAGGTGCTGTGGCCACAATGCAATTCTGCAAATGAACCATGGGATATTTAAATCCATACTTCATTTGCACTTTCAAAATGTCTAATGTACAGCCCTCTGCCAACAGAAGTGTGTAGTCTAGATGTAGCCTTAGTGATTTGAGAAAGAAAACACAAGCCATTGAGGCTTTTTTGGGGGTGGAAGAGAGTAGCCATAATAAGATGTTAAAGTAGCAGGTGTGTTTAATTTTTTTATAACATACATTGCATATGTCACAGGAGAATGCACATGTTTTTACAATTTAACTTTTATAACATTACATTAACCATATTAATTTTTACATAACAGGTAAGTATTTATTTTGTGCTTAGAGTTTTTATATATTTTTTGTTAAAGTGATAGTTTGGTTACTTAGGGTACATCTACACAGTAGCACATACCTCAAAATAAACTACGCAATTTGAGCTATGCAAATTACATAGCTTATTTTTAAATAGCTTATTTCAAAATTTGGCGCTGTCTACACAGCACAAATTTCAAAATAAATTGCTATTCCAGTGTCTTCCTTAATCCTCATGACCTTAAGTCATAGTGTTTTTAACATTGCTCATTTTACATTTTTTTTAATCATGGTTTTTATTTACTATTTTACCAAGAAACAAGAAATTCAGATTTTTTAAAAACGTTTTTGGTTTTGATTGCCCCTTATAGCAGCCATAACTTGGTTTATAAAAAGACATTGAATTTATATATTGAGGTACCTTAAAAATTAAATGCTAAGTACCAAAAGCCAAGCAACTCTAGTTAACTGTGTAAGGTAAAAGTGTTTTGTTAGTTTTTCAACTTGAAATGAAACGGCATTATTAAAAATAAAACAAAAAACAATTCATTTTTAGCCTACAATACAGAACTTTACAAGTTATGACGGTTAAATTTTAAAACCCTTACATATTTACTCTACAGTTTTGTATATACACACACACACACACACACACACACACACAGATTAGATTGAGGTTGGAGGTTTTTGGCTTGGATTATTCATAAACTTTTTTGTGGGGGAGGGGAGAAGGACCCATCTTCTCATCAGAATGGCTGCAAATAATCCAAGAAGTCTTTTTCTATAATTATTATTATTATTTTTTTACTATGCCTTCCCCCAGACAGTTTTTAAAGTTCATTTGTTGCATGCCAGCTTGTCTGGGACTGATCCTTTTTCCCTCCTGCTGAACAGTTCCTATTTATGGACACAGGCTTATTTTACTACAAATTAAGCGAGGAGAGTGGTCTTTTTAACTAGCAACAGTAGGAGTAGCTGGGGTCCCAGGATTCCCATTTGTGTCTACCACCACCATTTGTATGGTGGGCAGCCCAGCAGCCTCAGAGGGGCCAGCACTGGAAGAAGTGGCTGGGAGGATGACAGGGGAAGGGGCAGAAAGGGTATCACACGATAGCCTCTCCATAGAAATTGTTGTGAAGGGTGGGGAGGGAAGGACAGGAACAACAATTAGGAGAGGGTCAAGAATTCCAGGAGAGGGAGCAATGGGAGGAAGGCAGGCAAAGGGAAAGTTCACCACTTCCCCCCACTAGGCTGGAAGCAGTGTGGGAAGGAAGCTGTCAGGGCTGTTTCCCACTCTGGCACTCCAAGTGCAGAAGGTGAGGGCCCACAAGAGAGCTTAAAAACCTTGCCCGTACAGGCACTGGTAACAAAAAACCTTCCCCCTCAGAATCACAATACACAGATTTTGGGGAATTGCTGCCACCATCAAGTGATTTTTATGCCTAAAACCATGGGTGAACACGTGAATCCATCCCCCAAGGGCACCCTACGCTCTTTTGCCCTAAAAGAGCTTGAAAGAAGAAAGGAGGAAAACAATCATTAGTCTCTGAAAAGTGACTCAGTCAGAGGCATGCAGATACACACAGCCAGACAGACCTTCCAGAACACCTTCCATGACACAAGAATCAAATCATCATCTTAAAATGATTTTTATTACAAAACAAAAAAGATAAACTTGATAAAGCAGACCTGGTTGCTAGATGTTACAGAGCCACTAAGGCAAACCAGTTAAAACACAGAAAATCTGAACAATGCTTAGATGGTAAATGGGGAGGAGAGGCTCACACAGAGCAGTTCAAACCAAACCACCAAATAAAGAAAATACCTTAATTGCAGCTAGATTCACTTTTCCCCATTACTTACATCTTTTCTTGGTTCAGTGCACTTCCATGCCCCGAATTCCTTGGAGGCGTAGTAGTCCTGCCTGGGTTTAAATCATTTTGGCTGTGTCTAGACTACAGGGATTTTTCAAAAAAAGTGGCCTTTTTTCGAAAAAAAAACCCCCAAACAAACCTGCGTCTAGACTACCGCCACGTTTTGTCGACAGTAAATCGGAAGAATGCAGTGGTTTTGTCGACAGCAGTAAACCTCGTTTTATGAAGAATAACGCCTTTTTCGACAGAGATCTGTCGGCAAAAGGTGTGTGTGGATGCAGGGAGCCACTTCTGTAAATAAAAAAAGGCCTCCAGGAAGAAGTCCTGGTGGACAGTCTAGCCTTTACATATAGAGCACCTCTGTGGTTCCTGGCCGCAGCCTCTTAATGGCACAGGCACCCAGACAGGCATTGCTGTCAGGAAACTAGCCAGAGCACCCGTGCTAGCCATGTCCCAGCCTCAAGGCCCCCCTGGCCCTTCTTGGGACAGTGAGGAGAACCCACCCAGGGGCACCAAAAGGCGGGCACCAGCCTGGTCAGGGCCAGAAATTTAAAACCTGCTGGAGCTCTGGTCCCAGGAAGAAGCCCTGCAAGGCTCTGCAGTCACGCCGCAGGAATGCGGACATCTATGAGCCCAGGGACTGGCCAAGAAAGGGCATCACCCCCGCACCATGGACCAAGTGAGGGCCAAGGTAAAACAGCTGCGGCAGGGATATGCCAAGGCCTGGGACCAGAGCTCCGCTCCAGGGCAGCCCCACAGAGCTGCCCTTAATACCAGGAGCTGGAGCAGCTCCTGGACGGTGGGGAAGCCCAGACTCCACTGCATGTGGTGGAGTCTGGGTTACCCCACCACATCGTGGACCGACCCCTGAGGGAGGATGACCAGGCAGGAGAGGCGGGAGAGCTGCACCAGGAGGAAAAGGAGGAGCAAGAGGAGGCAGCAGGGACCCTCTCCCAGGAGCTGGTCCTCCAGATCCCAGAGGCCTCCCAGGCATCCGTGGACATCGAGGAGGGAGCATCAAGTGAGTGCTTTGAGGGGTTACCACACACGGGAGGGTTGGCAGTGTGGGGGGGGCCATCTAGTCCCATTGGCACTATGGGGCCCCTGTGAGGTTTTCATGCCACTGCCCAACTCACACGCAGTGTCACATGAAACACTTCTGAGTCTCCTGTCCAAAGGAGAGCCCCTGACAGCAACGTCATGCCCTTGGGGACAGCGGGGGTGCACACAGACGTTGATTGTCTCCTCCTCTTTTCCTCCACAGCCAGACCCTCTACCCAACAGGGGAGCACCACACCCACCCCACCACCATCCCAGACCCGTGGCACCCGCAGGCACTGACGTGTCTACACAGACCTGTTGAAGGAGCACGTAGTGGCTCAACAGGACCCTCCAGCAGAGGATGGAGGCAGAGGCCGAGTGGCGCAACAAGCTGCTGGATGAGCTGGGCCAGCAATGCACCGTCATCTGTGCCACAATGCAGGTGGTCCTAGCCTTGCCTGCCCCTGTCACGGCCACCACTCCTCCTGCACACCAGGCTCCTTCTCTTCCAGCCCCCCTTCTCCTCCAGCCCCTCCTGCTCCTCCAGACCCTCCAGCCCCCCCCCCCCCCGACCCTCCTGCTCCTGAGCCCTCACAGACCCAACAGCTGTCGTTCCCCCCCCCCCCCCCCCCCCCCCCCGCCCAGCCCAGGACTGGCTCTCGCTCCACCCGAGCCCAAGGCCGTGGCGGTGCCAGGACGCAGGAAGGTGGCAGGACCCTGCAATCAGGGAAACAGTGGCCTACTTGAGCTCCCTCCCCGCTCCAGGTTTTCAGCCCCCCTCCTCCCTCCAGGTTTTCAGTCCCCTACCACCCCAGTTAAAGGACATTTCAGTTACGTTATAAAATCTTTATTTTTGAGTGACAGATTTACTTTGTTTATAACCAGTCGAACAATAACAAGAGAAAGGTGTTTTTTACACAGTTAGCACATTTTCTGTACTGCTAGTGTTTCTTATTAAAAAAAATTATTTTTACAAAGAAAACCGGGTCTATATGTATTCTTAATGGGAAGAGAGTGAGGGTTGTGGAGGGAAAGGTAGGGGTGGGCCAGGCCAAACCCCCCCATGGGGAGGCCCTGGGGAGGGTCAGTGGGGTCCTTCTGAGAATCTCTCCCTCAGGGTCTCTCGGACTGGGACATCAGCCTGGTGAGCCTGGTGGATGGCAGCCCTCTGGGGCTGCTGAAATTGCCTCCCCTCGCCATCAGCACCTGTCCCCCACCCCGGGAAGAAGGCCTCCGCTTTCCTCTCCACCAGGTTATGGAGGGCGCAACATGTGGCCACCACCTCTGGGATGCTGCATTCGCCCATCTCCAAGCATGTGAGGAGGCAACGGAACCTCCCTTTCAGACGGCCAAAGGTGCATGCCACCTGGATGCGAGCCTGGCTAAGATGCGTGTAGAAAAACTCCTTGCCCGCATCCAGGTGGCCGGTGTAGGGCTTCATGAGCCATGGCATCAGGGGGTAGGCTGCGTCAGCCACTATGCACACCAGCATCTGCACGGCCCCGAGCGTGAGGTGCCACTGGGGGAAAAAGGTTCGTGCCCACAACCTGCGGTACAGGTAGGAGTTGTGGAATATGCGGGCATTATGCGCCCGCCCCGACCACATGACACAAATGTCCATAAAAGGTCCGCGGTGGTCGATCAGGGCCTGCAGCACCATGGAATAATAGCCCTTCTGGTTTATAAACTGGGCTGCTCGATGGGGCGGTGAGTGGATTGGGATGTGTGTCCCAGCGAGGGCTCCTCTGCAGTTCGGGAAGCCAAGGACAGCAAACCCGGCAATGAAGTTGTCCAGGTCCCCGAGACGGACGAGCCTCTTCAGCAGCTCTGCATTGATGGCCTCACCACCTGCAGCACGAGACAAATAGACAGACAGAAACCAGGGAGTTAGACGGATTACCTAAGAGCTTGGGGGGAGAACCGTCCCCTGCATCAGTGCAGGGGTGGCTGAGGAGCAGCATCCAAGTGCCACTCCATCCCCCACTCCCTCTTGCCCTTGCCTGGCAGTCCCCCTTTCTCAAATCCCCCGCCCCCCGCCCCCACTCAGCAGGGCCTATCTCCTGAAAGTGACTTACCTCCATCAAAACGGCCCTGACGGTAGACCTCCCCAGGCCAAACTGGTGTCCTACAAAGCAGTAGCTGTTGGGGGTGGCCAGCTTCCACAGGGCGATTGCGATCTGCTTCTGCAGGGGGATGGCGGGCTGCAGGTGGGTACCCTGGTGTTCCAGAGCAGGGGTGAGCCAGGCACATAGCTCCAGGAATGTGGCCTGCTGCAGCTGGAAGTTGCAGAGCCAGTGGTCCTCATCCCAGAGCTGCATGACGAGCTGGTGCCACCAGTCTGAACTCATCTTGTGCCTCCAAATCTGCCTGTCGCCAAAAAAGTTTTGGGGCAAGGACGGAGCTCCTGCATCCCAGAGGAGGGTCTCATCTGTGTAGTCCGGGTCCATATGGGGCAGGAGATTCATGACGGAGTCATGCAGATGCAGCAGAAGCTGCAGTATGTCATCATGGGGCCATCGCTTGCCCAGGGGCAGCTCAGGCTCCATGGCCAAAAAGAGTGAAAAGCAGAAAAAAACCCAAACCCCTGAGAATGAACTGCTGTGGTGTCCAAGGAAGCAGGGCAACCAGAGCAAGTACTGCAGCAGCTTTGCTTTCCCCCTAGGAGGTAGGCAAGCCAGAAGCAGGAGCAGAGCAACGGCTGTCCAGTGGGATCCCTTTAAGCACACGTCTCTGCAAAGGGCATGCAGCAGCACTTGGGAATAAAGGCTGCCCCCATGCCCTGCCAGAAGCACTTCCAGGTGCCTTTTTTTTTTTCCTTTCGAAAAAGTGGCCGACAGTCTGGATGCTCTTTTTTGAAAAAGCAGATCAATTTTTCGATTCATGTAATGCAATCTAGACGCTCTTTTTCGACAGAGGCTTTTTTGAAAGATACTTTCGCAAAAGCCTGTCGAAAAAGATGTGCAGTCTAGACGTAGCCTCTGTGTCTCTCAACTCCTGGTTTAGCTCTCCCACACAAAGACAGCAGGCAAGGTAATTATATGGAATTCAAATTTCAACCCCCTGTACTGATTGGGTCTCCTGGCCCCCTGGCCAATACCTTTGCTAGATACCTGTGTTTAACCCCTTAGTCACTGGGTGCTGGTCAGGTCTCTTCCTATCCATTACAAAGATATTGAACCAAGCCCGTCCCAAAACTCACCTCTGCGGACCCCACTTGTTATGCCCTTCAAGCGTGACTGTGAACCATTAATAATTACTCTCTGAGCATGGTTTTTCCAGACAGTTATGCACCCACCTTATAGTAGCTCCATCTAGGTTGTATTTCCCTAGTTTATTGAGAAGAAGTTCATGCAAGACTGTATCACATGCTTTACTAAATTCTAGGTATACACCCACCCCTTATCTATAAGACTTATTATCCATTCAAAGAAAGCTATCAGATTAGTTTGATGTGATTTGTTCTTTACAAATCCATGCTGGCTGTTACCTATCACCTTATTATCTTCCAGATGTTTGCCGATGAATTCCTTAATTATTTGCTCCATTGTATTTTCTGGCACAGAATATGAGCTTATTGGTCTGTAGTTTCCTGAGTGGCACCATACTGGCCCGTTTCCAGTCTTCTGGAATCTCTCACTGTCTTCTGTGACTTTTCAAAGATGGCAGCTAATGGCTCAGATACCTCCTCTATCAGCTCCTTGAGTATTCTAGTATGCATTTACTGAGGTCCTGGTAACTTGAAGACTTCAACTTTTCTAAGTAATTTTTTAATTTGTTCTTTTCCTATTTTAACTTCTAACCCGCCGCCCCATTTCCAGAAGCATTCATTTATGTTAGATATCCAATCACAACCCACCTTTTTGGTGAAACTGAACCAAAAAAACTCATTAAGCACCATTTCCACGTTTTCTGTTATTGTTTCTCCCTCTTCATTGAGGAATGGGCTTACCCTTGGTCTTCCTATTGCTTCTAATATATTTGTGAAACGATTTCCTGTTACCCTTTTTTTCTCTAGCTAGATTGAACTTTTTTTGTGCCTTTGCCTTTCTAAGGTTGTTCCTACATACTTGTGTTATTTGCTTATATTCATCCTTTGTAATTTGACCTAGTTTCCTTTTGATTTTTAGATCATTTAGGCTACATCTACACTGCGCATTGTCGCATTGCTCAAGAAGATATGAATATCGCCACGCCTCATTTGCATACCTAATGAGCTGCTATTTTTGCAGAAGGGGCTTTTGCGCAAGAAGGAGCTGTCTGCACTGTTTCTTCTAATGCAGAAACCCCCTCATGCGCAAGAGCCATTCTGCCGCTTATTTTCAGGAAGAATGACTCCTGCGCAAGAGGGTTTTTTTGCTCAAGAAGGAGCAGTGTAGACAGCTCCTTCTTGCGCAAAAGCCCCTTGCAAAAAAATGGCGGCTCATTACATATGCAAATGAGGGGTGACGATATTCATCACCGTGCCTCATTTGCATATCTTCTTGTGCAACAATGAGTAGTGTAGACGTAGCCTTAAGGTCTATCTCCTGGTTAAGCCAAGGTGATCTCTTGCCATACTTCCTATCTTTTCTATTCAGTATAGTAGTTTTCTCTTGGTCCATTAATAGTGTATCTTTGAAAAACTGCCAACTGTCTTAAATTGTTTTTCCTGTTAGTCTAGCTTCCCATGGGACCTTAACCTACCAGCTCTCTGAGTTTACTAAAGTCTGCCTTCCTGAAATCCATTGGCTTTTTTTTTTGCTGTTCTCCCTTCTACCATTCCTTAGAATCATGAACTCTATGATCACTTGCACCCAAGCAGCCTTCTGCTTTCATATTCTCAACCAGTTCCTCCCTGTTCGTGAAATGAAATCTAGAACAGCTACCCCCCTAATAATTTTCTCAACCTTCTGAAATAAAATAAAAAAAATTCTCCAATGCATTCCAAAAACCTGTTGGATACTCTGTGCCCTGATGTATATTAATTTCCCAACATACGTCCGGATAGTTGAAGTCCCCCATCACCACCAAATCCCGCAGTTTGGATGATTTTATTAGGTTTTTTTTTTTAAAGCCTCATCCACTTCTTCCGCCTGGGTAGGTGGTCTGTAGTAGACATCTAGCAAGACATCACCCTTATTTTTTACCCCTTTGAATCTTACCAGAGATTCTCAACAAATTTGTTTCTTATGTCCACCTCCAAGTGTGTACATTTTTGACATATAGTGCAGGGTCGGGCAATAATTTTTGACCAGGGACCACTTCAGAAATTTTTGAAGTGGCCCAGGCCACCCCTGAAGGGACGGGGCCTCCGGCAGGAGGAGTGGAACTAGTACACTTCCCTGCTTCCTCCCCCCCAGATGCTGATTGGCCTGGGGGTGGGACAGTGTGTGACATCTTTGCCCCTACTCCCCCCAGAGAGACACACCAGCTGTTCTCCCTGTGCCCATGGTGGTGGGGGGAGACTTCTCATGCTGCTCCCCACCCCTGCCCCAATAAGGACTTGAGGATGGGGGGGGAACACAGGAAGTCTCCTCCGACCCTGGCCCCATCCTGCAAGAATTGCGTGGTGCTTAGAAGCACTGTGTCCGTTGCAGGATGGGAGGAGACTTTGCATGCTCCCCCCAAACCCAGGCCAATCACAGCCTAAGGGCAGGGAAAGCACTAAAAGCACAGCATGCTTCCTGTATGAAGGGAGTAGGGTGGGAGGAGATTTTGGGCACTCCTCCCACCCCCTTGCCCTGATTGGCCTGGTGCGGGGGGGGGGAGAGTGGCAGGGCTTCTGCAGTCTGGATCAACCCACTTGGTGGGCCGGATTCAGCCCACAAAGGCCTTTTTGTCCCACCCCCAATAAAAGGCAACTAATTTAAATAGTTGGAAATCATTAATAATGAGTAGCTACTAAAAAAATCAGGCAACATAAGGCTCACTCAACACCCTTTGCATTTTGCGTGTACCCACGTAGGCCAGTTATAGAAGGTAATTGGCTGAGGATTGGCTGGTTAACCAGCTAACAAACTGATTCAGCTAGGAATAGATAACAGAGGGTATGTCTACACTACAGCACTAATTCGAACTAACTTAATTCGAATTAGTTAATTCAAACTAAGCTAATTCGAACTAGTGCATCTAGACCTAAAAACTAATTCGAATTAGCATTTTGCTAATTCGAACTAGCATGTCCACATTGAGTGGACCCTGAACCGAAGTTAAGGTTGGCCGGAACCGGTGCCAGCAGGGCATCAGGTTAGGGCTTAGAGCATGGAGCTGCTGCCTCAGGCTAGCCGAGGGCTGTGCTTAAAGGGACCCGACCCCCACCCTGGACAGACAGTTCTCAGGGTTCCCCGCTTGCTTATCTACCTCGATGAGGGAGAGCAAAGCAGTCCTGACTTGGAGTGCCCTGAGTGCCCACATTTGGCACATCAGAGCACTCGGCCATCAGCCCGGCTGCACTTGCCTCAGGCTGCCATCGGGGGGGGGGGTCTTTCGGGGGGGCTGTCAGGATCCAGGAGGCCCTGCAGGAGAGCTTCCACCCCGAGGAGCCCGCAGAGCCACCCCAGTCCTCCCCATCGGGGGCTCGTGCCCCATTCCTCCCTCACCTCCTTCCACTTACCCTTCCCTAGCCCCCCTTTCTGATGTAAAAAATAAAGGACGTGTTCAAAACTAGAAACTCTCTTTATTTAACAAAACTGGGGGGAGGGGATTAACCTCTGGGGAGACTGGAAAAAGGAGGTGGGAGAGGGGAAGAGAGAGGGTGGGAGAGAGGAGGTGAAAACCTGGGAGGAGGGAGCTGGAAGGGGGAAGCCAGGGGAAGAAGGAGGAGGGGACGTATAAAACTATGGTACGCCATATCTTCAGTATTGTGTAGAGCTGTGGTCTCCTCACCTCAAAAAAGATATTTTGGCCTTGCAAAGGGTTCAGAAAAGGGCAACTACAATGATTAGGGGTTTGGAACAGGTCCCATATGAAGAGAGGCTAAAGACACTGGGACTTTTCAGCTTTGAAAAGAGGAGACTGAGGGGGGATATGATAGAGGTCTATAAAATCATGAGTGGTGTGGAGAGGGTGCATAAAGAAAAGTTCTTCATTAGTTCCCATAATAGAAGGACTAGAGGACACCAAATGAAATGAATGGGTAGCAGGCTTGAAACTAATAAAAAAAAGTTCTTCTTCACAAAGCAAATAGTCAACCTGTGGAACTCCTTGCCACAGGAGGCTGTGAAGCCTAGAACTAGAACAGAGTTTAAAGAGAAGTTAGATAAAGTCATGGAGGTTGGGTCCATGGAGTGCTATTAGCCAGGGGGTAGGAACGGTGTCCCTGGCCTCTGTTTGTGGAAGGCTGGAGATGGATGGCACGAGACAAATGGCTTGGTCGTTGTCTTCGGTCCATCCCCTCCGGGGTACCTGGTGTTGGCCGCTGTCGGCAGACAGGCTACTGGACTAGATGGACCTTTGGTCTGACCCAGTATGGCCGTTCTTATGTTCTAAGCTCAGGGTCGGGGGTCTCACTGGACCAACTTGATTTTCATTCAGACCTGCTCCTGGGTTTGCATGTGGCCTTTGGTGGCCAGGCTGGCAGCTATCCTGCCCTAGACAGCTGCATTCCTGTACCTAGTGCGGAGATTGTGGACGTTGGAGGCCTCCCCCCAAACCTCGATGAGGTCCATGATCTCCGCACTAGACCAGGCGGGCGCCCGCCTCTTGCGGCCCCGGGCAGGCTCCTGGGAGCCGCCAGCCTGGTCCTGGGAAGAGGGGGAGGGCTGGGTGGCAGCGGGTGCCTGGCTCATGCCGTGCCAGGTGCAGAGTCTGCTGGCTGGGTGCTGGCAGGCTTGCACCTGGCACGGGCACCATAGCCAGAGCGTGGCCCTTTAAGGGCTCCGGGGCTGGGAGGGGGGGCAGAAGAGTTTCCCTGGCTTGGCCCAGAGTGGCCACCAGGGCAAGCTGGGAAGGGCTAGCCTCCCACTAGTTCGAATTAAGTGGCTACACAGCCCTTAATTCGAACTACTTAATTCGAACTAGGCGTTAGTCCTCGTAGAATGAGGTTTACCTAGTTCGAATTAAGCGCTCCGCTAGTTCGAATTAAGTTCAAACTAGAGGTTTGCGTGTGTAGCGCCTATGAAAGTTAATTCGAACTAACGGCTGTTAGTTCGAATTAACTTTGTAGTGTAGACATACCCTATGAGAATGGTAAGTGATGCACCCCACTCACAGCCTCGGCTCTGACTTCATAGAAGTGGGGCAGAAAATGGAATAAGAACAGAAAGAGATAGATCCAGTTCTCACTCCCTGGCTCATGGAGGAGTATCTTGTATTCACTGCAGTCTAATATTAAAAAAGGGTAAAACTAGTGGAGAAAACATTTCCAGTAAGCTAACTCCCCACCGGTGAGAGATTATGGAAACTCAAATTAAATGCAAACTGGAAATAAGGTTCTGATTTTTAGCAGTGAGGGTGATTAACCCTTGGAACAAACTCCCCAGAGAAGTGGTAGATTCTCCATCACTTGATATCTTCCATTCAAAACTGGACACGTAGCCAATCAAAAGTTATTGGGCTCAACTCGAGAGGTAACTGGGTAAAATTCATAAGTCTGTGCTGTACAGAAGGTCGGATTCGTTATCTAATAGCCCCTTCTATGACTCTAGGGAATTTTGATTCAAGAAAAAGAAGAGAAATTATAAATATCAGACTGAATGGGTTTTGCTTTCTGGCCCTTGGAATCTTTTTTCCCTGATCAATGGAAAAACTAGCAATAGTTTGAACTAGTTCTGGGTCAGGCCTGCTAGTCTCTGGTCTACACTAGGGCTTTATTTTGAAAAAAAACCAAACCCTCCCCCTTAGGTCGAATTTATAAGCAGAGCATCCACACTACCAAGTCCATTATTTCAAAATTTTGAAATCTGTACTCCTGCTTTCCTCAGGGAATAATGCTAATTTTTAAATAGTTATTTTGAAATAGCGGTAGTGTGGACGCTCCGTTGCCATTATTTTGAAATAACTACTCCCCAGAGTAATTTGAATGAATTATTCCCTTGTACTTCCTGGGGCTGTAAATCCAAGGTAATCCATTCACAATAACAGAGCCTGCCTCAGACTAATTTTGAGGCTTCCCCACAGCGTGGACACACTAGTTTGAATTTGTTAAATCAGGAGTTAAGTCAATTTTAATAATTTTGGGAAAAATTTCCTAGTGTACACATGTCCTAAATGTGCTGCAATTTCAGAATAGTTTGAATTATGGATACCCTGGAATTTCATTATACAAAAACCAGTCTCCAGATCACAGTTATGAATCTGGCCCAGATCAGCAATGACTCTAAATAATGCCATAAAGTTTGTTCCGCTTCCTTTGTGAAATGGGCTGGGATCCCCAGGTGTTTTTTAGCAGGAAAATGGCAAAATTTGATCTGAGCATTGTTGCATAAAAAAGCCTCCACCTGAGCTCACTAGATTTATATACATGGATTTTCTGAAGCTACACCAAACTGTAAGGTCTAAGGTTTTAAACTGTAACTCGTGATCTTTGTCAAACTTCATAATCTGTGTAACTCTCAAACTTATTATAAACTGCAATTTTGTAATCTTTGTAACTCTCAGCCACCTTGCTTGTAACTTTCCCTAAACTGCATTCTCCCCTGAGTGAATGGAGAAAGAGTGTGAGTGTGAGAGTGTGTTTGAAGAAGGCTTGGAACAATGGAGCACATTTCAATGAGTCATCACAGTATGGGCATGCTCTCTGCTGGATAAAGGGAAGTCTGGGCATGCTCCCCAATGACAAGGTGAATGAGTCACAGGAGCCATTGAGACACTATATAAAGAGAAGGAGCACATGTGAGAGGCTGTCTCTTTTTCCTTCCCCCTGATCCTGAGAAGCTCCTCTTCAGTGTCTCTCCTCCTGACCAGCTTCCCCAGCCATGATGAACAGACAGACCCTCCAGGATCCACATGCCTTGGCTCCTTCTGCAACCCATATGTCTGTGTAAGTGTGTGAGTGCCTGAGGGCAGGAATGAATGGGTGTGAATGAGTGAGTGAATGAATGGAGGGGTGTGTGATTGCTTGCTTGTCTGTGTGTGTGAGTGTGTGTGGCTGCTTTCTCCTCTTTAGTTTTACCTAGTGGAAATAAACCCATACTAGTGTAACCCTGGGTGGTCTCCAGTAACAATATTTTTGGGGTAACAAGCATATATCTGAAAATAGTGGTGTTTGAGTATTTTGCTCCAAATATTTGCTCAGAGAGAATCTCTGGAGTTTCCTTAATGGTGTTCTCATCCTTCATGTGTTTGCTTCCTGCCTCACTCCACTGATAAGTTTGCTTTGGTACAGTTCTGGAGCCAGAAGATCAAAAGTAAATGTTAGATCAATAATCCTAGTGAGAAAATGTCTAGTTCTGTCATGAGTATTCACACTGTAAACCCAAATGTGATACTCTCAACTAATCACTGACTGGTAGAGCGGGGTGCTATTCTAAGTGAGGAAGAGAGACAGGACGAAACCTGCAATTATTGAACCATAGTTAAAAAGGGACCGCAGTGATCACCTGGTCTACCGCATGCCAAGAAGCAGGATTTCTTGCAACTAAACCATCCAGGGCAGATTGCCACTCAGCCTACTTTTGAAAACTGCCAGTAAAGTAATTCCAGGACTTCCACAGGCAGTCTGTTCCATTCCCCTACTGTTCTTATAATTAGAAGATTTATTCTATATCTGCTATGCTGTAACTTCCCGAATAACGAAATAACGTCACTTCTTCCTCATGGAATGAGGTTTACATGGATGTCAGAATAGCACACCCCCGTTATATTTCGGGCTTGTTAAGACACAGGATGGCTATTTTGGGATCCCAAAATAGCACTGCAGTGTAGAAGTAGCCAGAGTGAATAAGGACAGAGACAGAGATGGATTTTGCGTAGCAGGCTGCAACTTTATCAAATGTAATAGGGAAGGGGTGCTATCCACCCACTCACCCATATTTTCATCCTGAGGCATTTTAAGTGTTTCCAATGCAATAGTTACAGGGCTCCTACCATAAAACCCATAACTTGGGGTAGATTCTCCTTAGCTGATCCCTTATATTCAGGTCTCTCCTCTGAGTCATCTCACACCACTGTGGCGAGGGGAAACCTCAGCCCACAATGGCCAAAAGGTGTCACTCCCTGAGCCCAACACCCTCAGCAAATTCCCAGGTCTTTTACTTCTGGAAACCTTCAGTTTTAGCCCATTAACCACACTGGAAAATGGCTGCAACTGGCAATGAACAAATATCCCTGCCAAACACTAACACAAATTACTAAATCCAATTCTTAATTAACCTAACTGTGTCTCCCAGGTGCTCAGAGGAAGGCAAAAATCCCACCAGGCCTCTGCTAATTTGATCGAAATTGGAAAAAAAATTCCTTCCTGACCCCCAAACAGGCCATTGATCAGAACCACAGTGCTGACAAGACACAGGTCCGAAACTACTATTAAGAGGGTAGCGAGGGGGCACTGAGGCAGCTGAAATGGAGCAAAAAGAGGCTCCAAATGGGATAGGCTCAGGCTTAAATGAACCAAAATCAATAGCAGGGGACCAATCAGCTTCTCTCTGTGCCTGGCTGGCCAGCTTTTGAAGGAGAAGGGACACCCCTGCATCCACCATGAGTGTTCTCCTCCCCCTGTCTGCTGGGCTATTCCAATCACCTCTGGCCCTGTCTAGTTTTCTGTCTGTTTAGGCAAGTGAGTGGCATCTCGTTCTCATTTTTGCATGCCTGGAACCCATGTCCAGATAGCCATTGCAGGGCTCTGAGAAACCATCTTCTGGTGTTCAGTCCAAGGCACAATGTAGACCATAATATTTACATTCTGTCTCTGAAATACAGATTGTACAGATCACGTTTTTTCTCAGCAACCTTCACTTCAATCTATGGTGTGTTTTGTGTAGCATAGGGCGAAGTTCCCTGTGGATCACTGATGGGAGAGTTGCTGGTGTGTAATATGTTTTCCAGGTTTCCTTCTCATTTTCCTGCAGACATATACATGCCATGAGAGATGCAGGCTGCTGGAGGGGGGAGGGAATCACACGTTAGCTTTTGCAAAGACTGATTTCAATGTGTCAGAGACAGCAGAAGAGGAAAGAAGAGGACACTCAAACAGTGAAGGAACAATTAAGGAATTTGGAAATTAGCAGAACTTTTGGTGTTTGAAGAGAGGAATAAAGAGAAACGTTAGTTTAACCTGCCTAATTTCTTCACTGGAGATAAGGATGTATGTCAACTTCAAAAAAGTTCCTCCTGTTCAAAGAGAAAATGTGAGCTTGATGTAAATAGATGATGTTCTATTATAAATCATCATTTTATTTCTATGTCATGTCTGAGAGAGCTCACTTCCTTATTTCATCACATGACTCAGTATGTTCTTTTTGTTATCTTTAATCTTTGTACAACTATTAATTTCAATTTCCTTTTTGCAATATGTGCAATATAAAATAAAATTTTAAAAAGAAAAACAAATATTGCATAATAATGTATAGCGGTCTGAGCAAAAAACTAAGTTCATTTTGAAACAAAACTGATTTTTTTCATCAAAAAAAAAGTTGTTTTGATTGTTTTATTTTGTTTCGGTTTTTTGCAATTTTTGATAGAAAATATTCAAAGCTATATGTAATGAAAAATCTGAAACTAAACCAGTTGCGGGGGGAAGGGTGGGGGTTTAAATTCTGAAAAGTTTTAATTTTTTTTTATTTTGTGGTCCTTTAGTTTAGTTTCCAAATATTTTTCCACCCCTTGAAAAATAAATATGCATAACGTTCAAAATGAAATGGCGTTTTGAAATGAAGAGACGTAGGCTATGTCTACACTGGCGGGTTCTTGTGCAAGAACCCACAAAGCATCCACACTGTCTGCCCGTTCTTGCTCAAGAAGCTTTACAGTATGGCATCAGAGAGAGGGCTTCTTGCGCAACAGCTACGCTCTTTTCTAACAGGTGTAAGCTCTCTTCTGCAAGAGCTCTTGCACAAGAGGGAAGTGTGGACGCTCAGCAGGGATTTCTTGTGCAAGAAACCCCTATGGCTAAAATGGCCATCAGAGCTTTCTTGTGCAAGAGAGCGTCCACACTGCCATGGATGCTCTTCTGCAAAAGCACACGGCAGTGTGGACGTGTTCTTGAGCAAGAACCTGCCAGTGTAGACATAGCCCCAATGTTTCATTTCAAAATGGTTGAAGCAAACTGTTTTGAGTTTTCAAAAAAAATTCCATTTTTAGCCAAAACTGTTTTAAATATTCAACCCCAAATCATGAATAGTTTCAGTGCCTAATACAATGATCTTTTTTCATATAATTTAAGATCCCCCTCAAAAAATGTCACCTCAGGACTGAACACATGAGTATATGCAGAATTTCTCCCCTACTGAGCATGTGGCTCACAGAGGTTAAAATATTAGATTAATTATTAGATCGCACTCTCTTCTGCTGTGGCAGAACAAGTGCCCCCACAGCTGGGAGTGATGCTGACAAACACTGGAGAGACACCAGCTTATTTCAAACACAACAGTGAAGACGAGAAAGTGTAAGATCGGAGTGGGGGGGGGAAGTTTCAATAAGGGTATGTCTACACTTGCACCCTCTTTCAATAGAGGGATGCAAATGCAGACATTCAAAATTGTAAATGAAGCTGACATTTAAATATCCCATGCTTCATTTGCATAATTGCATTATGGCACTATTTTGAAATAAAAACGCTGTGTAGATGCAGTTATTTGGAAAGAAAACCCTTCTTCCGAAATAACTGTTAAGCCTCATTTTATAAGGAATAAGAGTTATTTCAGAAGAAGGGTTTTCTTTCCAAATAACCGCATCTACACAGCATTTTTATTTTGAAATGTGCTATTTCAAAATAGCAGTATTTCAAAATAAAAATGCTGTGTAGATGCGGTTATTTGGAAAGAAAACCCTTCTTCTGAAATAACTCTTATTCCTTATAAAATGAGGCTTAACAGTTATTTCGGAAGAAGGGTTTTCTTTCCAAATAACTGCATCTACACAGCGTTTTTATTTCAAAATAGTGCCATAATGCAATTATGCAAATGAAGCATGGGATATTTAAATGCCGGCTTCATTTACAATTTTGAATGTCTGCATTTGCATCCCTCTATCGAAAGAGGGTGCAAGTGTAGACATACCCTAAGTTTCTGAAGCAAGCTGATAAATTAAGGCCTTATTTAAAACTGACATTTCAATTGAAAGACTCTGTGGCCTTCAATGGATTTATGTTCAGGTCCTCAAAGTGCAGCAAGTTACCAAACCCGGGCAGGACAGAGTCCAGAAAGTACCTTTGTGCTCATAGATGCATAGATTCAAAAGCCAGAAGGGGCCACTGTGATCATCTAGTGCAGGGCTACTCAACTTTGGAAGCCCTGGGGGCCACAATGATACTCACATCACGTGCCGAGGGCTGCAACTTAAGTGTGGTTGCATGTACATGCAAATATATGCAAACAGCTTCTTTCACACGGACCAGCATGAATACAAAGATGAAGCCTTAAGCTGCGGCACTGGACCCAAATGTAGCCAATGTGAGCCAGTCAGCACCTCTCAGGCTCTGCACACAAGGCTAAGCAGCTAGTACTTTCCACAATGCCCCGGCGTTCCCGGCATGTCCTCCCTGGGGGCTAGAAACGCTGACACCCTGTACCTGTCCCAGCCAACCCGTCCGCTTGTGTCTTTCAGTGCTCACCCTGTCTGGGAGACACCTCCCTGTTGTGAAGCATGTTTCCATGTTCAAAGGATCCCACCCCTAGGCCATGTGTTGAGCGCTGCATAAATCCAAACTGCACCATGGGCCACGAACAAATGGGCCGTGGACTGCGTGCGGCCATGAGTCGAGTAGCCTTGATCTTGTGTGACCTCTTGTATGACACCGGCCAGAGAACTTGCCCACAATAATGCCTAGTGGAGGTCTTTCTGAAAAACAGCCTGTCTAGAATTTAAAATAGCTAGCAATGGAGAAACCACGACAAACCTTAGTAAATTGCCCCAATGGTTAATTACTCTCACCTTTAAACATTTACACCCTATTTCCAGTCTGAATTAGTCTAGCTATAACTTTCAGTCATTGGCTTGGATTGGACCGTTCTCTGCTAGATTGAAGAGCGTATCGGTAAATATTTGTTCCCTGTTGGCTGTAATCAAGTCACTCCTTAACTTTCACTTTGCTAAACTAAAGTGACTGAGCTCCTTCAGTCTCTCACTTGTGAGCATGTTTTCTAATCAGTCGCATGACTCTTCTGAGGCCATTCACCAATTTATCAACCTCCCTGAAGCATGAGCACCAGAACTGGGAAGAGCATTCCAGCAGCAGCCACATTGCAGCCAAATATGGTGGCATGACAAACTATCGCATTTCAAGTTTCACTGCGTATGCATTTCGGGTTCACATTAGCCCTCCTGGGCACAACATTGCATTCGGTGCTCATGATCAGCTGATTATTCACCATGGCCACTAAATCTTTTTCAGTCACTGCTTGTCTCCTCCTATAAGTATGGCCGACACTCTTTGTTCCTAGAAGCATACATTCACACCAATGATCTAGGCTGTAACAGACCAATAAGCCTTATTCCTTACCAGGTTACACTCACGTAAATTATAATTAAAATAGAAATATGCTCACCTTTATGATCATGACATGGATGGGACAAGCCAGCATAGCTTCTTCAATGGAAAAAAAAAGTGTCTTTCTAATTCACTAGATAGTGGATACAGGAGAATACATTCATGCAATTTTTTGGCCTTTCAATGGTCTTTGACAAAATCCCTTTTAGGTAGTTAGTAAAAAAATGCATCACTGGGTAAGGCAAAGTTCTGTTGTAGGCAGAAAATGGCTTGGAGAGAGGAAGAATCAGAATAAGTGGACAATTAAGGACAAAAGAGGCTGCCTAAAGGGTCTGTACTAGGCCCTCTGTTGTTCAATTTGTTTATTAATTACCCAGAAAAGGGAGAGAACAGTGAGGGTATGTTTAAGCTATATCCCTTTTTCGATAAAGGGATGTAAATTAGATGCATCGAAATTGCAAATGAAGCTTTTTCAAAAAGGTACCATTTCGAAAGTAAAACGTGATTCTTTTGAAAAGTCTAGACGCGATTCTTTCAAAAATGGCAAGCTTTTTTTAAAAGATCCTGTAATCACGCTTTTCTGAAAAAGTTCCATGATGCAATTATGCAAATGAAGTGCAGGAAAATAGTAACGTGTTAAGTGACTCAATATGGGACGAAGGTAGACAGCCCTTGGTGGGTAAAGAACAGGTTACGAACTTTTTTAAAAAGCTAAATGTACATAAATCCATGAGTCCGGACTTAATGCATCCAAGGGTACCGAGGGAATTGGCAAATGTCATTGAAGAGCCTTTGGCCATTATCTTTGAAAAGTCGTGGCGATCGGGAGAGATTCAGGATGACTGGAAAAAGGCAAATGTAGTGCCCATCTTCTAAAAAGGGAAGAAGGACGATCCAGGGAACTATGGCCTGGTCAGTCTTACCTCAGTCCTTGGAAAAATCATGGAGGGGATCCTTAAGGAATCCATTTTGAGGCACTTGGAGGAGGGGAAAGTGATCAGGAATAATCAGCATGGATTCACGAAGGGCAAGTCATGCTTGACCAATCTGATTAGCTTCTATGATGAGATAACTGGCTCTGTGGATATGGGAAAGTCAGTGGATGTGATATACCTTGACTTTAGCAAGGCTTTTGATACGGTCCCCACAATATTCTTGTCAGCAAGTTAAAGGAATGTGGATTGGATAAATGGATGGTAAGATGGATAGAAATCTGGCTAGAAGCTTGGGCCCAGCGGGTAGTGATCAATGGCTCGATGTCAGGATGGCGGTCCGTTTCTAGCGGAATGCCCCAAGGTTTGGTTCTAGGACCAGGTTTGTTCAATATCTTTATTAATGACCTGGACAAGGGGATGGATTGCACCCTCAGCAAGTTTGCAGATGACACTAAGCTAGGGGGAGAGGTAGATACGTTTGAGGGCAGAGATAGGGTCCAGAGTGACTTAGACAAATTGAAGGATTGGGCCACAAGAAATCTGATGAGCTTCAACAAGGACAACTGTAGAGTCCTGCACTTGGGACAGAAGAATCCCAAGCATTGTTACAGGCTGGGGACCGACTAGCTAAGTAGCAGCTCTGCAGAAAAGAACCTGGGGATTACAGTGGATGAGAAGCTGGATATGAGTCAACAGTGTGCGCTTGTAGCCAAGAAGGCTAATGGCACATTAGGTTGCATGAAGAGGAGCATTGCCAGCAGATTCAGAGATGTGATTATTCCTCTTTATTCGGCTCTGGTGAGGCCACATCTGGAGTATCGTGTCCAGTTCTGGGCCCCCAATTACAGGAAGGATGTGGATGCATTGGAGAGGGTCCAGCGGAGGGCAACCAAAATGATTAGGGGGCTGGAGCATATGACCTACGAGGAGAGGCAGAGGGATTTGGGTCTATTTAGTCTGCAGAAGAGAAGAGTGAGGGGGGATTTGATAGCAGGCTTCATCTTCCTGAAGGGAGGTTCCAAAGAGGCTGGAAAAGGGATGTTCACCGTAGTGACGGAGGGCAGAACAAGGAACAATGGTCTCAAGTTGCAGTGGGAGATGTCCAGGTTGGATATTAGGAAAAACTATTTCACTAGGAGGGTGGTGAAGCACTGGAATGGGAAGTAGTGAAGTCTCCATCCCTAGAGGTTTTTAAGTCTTGGCTTGACAAAGCCCTGGCTGGGTTGATTTAGTTGGGATTGGTCCTGCCTTGGGCAGGGGGCTGGATTTGATGACCTTCTGAGGTCTCTTCCAGCTCTCTGATTCTAGGATTTGCAATTTCGATACATCTAATTTACATCCCTTTATCAAAAAAGGGATGTAGTTTAGACTAGGCAGCTAAATCTGCAGATGGCACAAAATGCCCAGTTCAAGCAAGTGTGGCTGTCCCAATGCATCAACTTCTAGGGAGGCCACACTTCCCCCTCACTGTCAGGTCTACTGGAGAATTCTTACAACAAAGAAAAGGGGGAGACTAGCTGTACTGGATGGGCCCCAGCCTCCAAGCAGGGCAGGGCTCTCGTCTGAAGTCAGGCAGAGCTGTAGCACCAGCCCCGTCTAGGATGATCACCGAAACAATCAATGGAGCTGAACCAACACAGCATGTGGGACTCTCACATGGGGTGACTGAGAAGTGCAGGAGGAATACTGCCTCCGAAGGGGTAGGGCAGTAGGGTGGATATGGGCCTGCCCATGTGGTCCTCCACTGGGTCAGAGGGGCATGCTCCTGCAACATGCTGACCATAGTTCTGGTGACCCTAGAGGGTAGTCTCGTTCCCTGGGTCAGTTCCTACTCTCCCCCTCATGTAGATCTGCATACAAGAGTTGTACTCAGTCTCACCCAGCAGTTCCCTCTCAACTGAGCTGCTGGGCCAATCTTTTATACTTCCTCTTCCTGTCCTGCCCTTCTGATTCCGTGGGGCCCTCCTGGTTCCACCACCAGAAAGCTCATGGAATTTTCTATGTGTCTGCCTCAGAGGGAAGCCACAGCGCCTCCCTGTTCCCAAGGTGTAGCAGATCCCCATGTGTGAGATCAGGAAGGATTTCCCTTGGGTCAAATAGCCAGGGATCTTGGGTGTGGGGTGTGGGTGTGTGGGTGTGGTTTGGTTGTTTTTTGTTTTGTTTTGCTTTAACCTTTCTCTGCAGCTTGGGTTGGAGGTTGCTTAGTGGGATTATCTGGATATTTCTCACCTAATCTTTTCCAAGCCATTAGAGCAGCCTTAGGTACTGACACACTGCTATCTTTCCTATTCTCTTCTGGTGGCGCACAATTACCTCATCTTCTGCAGACTGTAACACATTAACTTAATTTTAAAATATGGGTTTAGTGTGCTGATGGCGGCTGGGGCTGGTGGCCCGTGAGATAGAGGAGGTTTGACTGGACAATCTTCTGGCCAGAAACTCCGTGACTCAGAAAAACCAAGTCTAGAGAAGATTGTGCAGAACTTCAGAAGCACCTATCAGAACTCTGGGAATGGGCAGCTGCATGGGAAATTAATGCCATACTGAAGTCATGCCTGGAAAGGCTAGAGGGAAAACAAGGCAGCACAAATTAGAGGGAATAGCTGGAGCTATTTATGCCCTTGCAGGGTGCTAAGTTACCTGTAACCCTGTTCAAAGTGCACTCACAAAAGGGAAGCAAATGTTTCTGTGTATAAATAAGATGTGAAAAGGGAATGGTGAGAATGTTACAGTGTCACAGTTTGAACCGAGGAGATGCCCGAGTTTGACAGCTGTGCCTCATGCTGGCAGGACCTGGGCACGGCATCAAAGTGGTGCCAGGCCTGGACTTTGATTCCAGCACATAGAACCCTTCTCAGATGTGAGAAGCTGTTTGTATTCTCATGCTGAGATACCAGCGTTCCTTTCTGGCTCACCCAGACAGCAAAGAAGCAGAGACGCTACAGCAGACAGCGGCTGTGGCTTTCTGTCTATTTTAGCGCCCAGGAACCACTCAGCAGGGAGCAGCTGTCCCTTGTTTGTGGGTTTGACACAGCCAGAGAAAGGGGATTTAGCACCGCAGGGGACTGCAGCTTCTCCTGGACTGAGACCAGAATGAGCAGAGATGGGCTGGGAACAGAAAGCCGGGTTTGATAAGGCCCTGACCCTTGTGCCCTCATTTGCACCAGCCCAAAGTGCATGTGTAACATGACCATCATTGTGTTTTTGCCCTGATGCAAATATAACACTAGGTGCAGGGCAACTGAAGTTTCCCTATCTAAACCTAAGAAGGAGAAGAAAAACATCACTGGAGAGAACATCTAAACCTCAAGACCAAAGCAGAACACAGTAGAGACCAGCTGTGGCTTCTCATTGGCCTGAATTCTGCAGATGAGAAGGTGACACATAGCACCGAGCCACTGCAGCGCCGAAGGTGTGAGGAGCCCCAGATGAGGGACACTGAAGTACAGAGCTAGAGCTCTGTCTAAGACCCAAGGATCTGGAGGAGTGTCAGAGCAGATCCCTTCGTTCTTGAGAAGCAGAACACACTGCAGAATTTACAGGCAATTGACCGAAGGCTGATTCTCCCAATGATCCTCACACTGAGCCTGTGGCTGGTCTGTGAGTTCTGGGCTTTGTTTCCCTCTTAAGAGTACAAGTTGAATCTCCTGTTATAGACACAGCTGGGATATGCTAATGCAGGGTGCAGAGCTTACCTTGGAAACTGTTCTGTGCTGTTAGGGCCTAGACAATGCCATTCTGGCCTTATTTATCATGCTGTGTGCTGGTATGACTCCCTTGGGTTTCGATAGCTTAACTCTTCCATAAGGGTGCATTGCTGTTTTCTTGCTCAGACACCAAAGTGGAGAACTGGTGTGCTGCTTTTTAGTTGGTTCTGCTAAAACTATGATAGGTGTTTCAAATTTTGCGGGGAAAGGGGGTGGACCTGCTTGTAGACAGGGTGCTCTGTAGGGAAGTGTACAATTTAGGTCCAACAGCTGTGAGTTTGCAAATAGCCAGCTTAGAGCAAAGTGGGGTGAGTTGCGCTTCTCCGCCTCAGGGAGCAGCCTGCTCTCGCTCTCTCTCTCTCTCTCTGGTTTTGGCTCCTGGTGTTGAAGTTCTGGATTCTAAGCAATACGGGTGAGATGCTGCAGCTTTCCAACAAGTGGATTGTATCTTTATTTAATTTCTCTGTTTGTGTGCTGTGAACAGGGCCGGACCGAGCCATTCTGGCGCCCCAGGCAGACAGTTTAATTGTGCCCTGGGTTGGGGGAGGGCGCATGCGCAGCCCCGCCCCCGCAGCAGCGCGTGGGGGAGGGCACGTGGAGCTGGCAGCGGCAGGAGGCACATGCCCAGCCCAGCCCAGCCCGGCTACCGCCACTGGCGCGCAGCCCGAGCCCGCCCGGGGTGGGCCAAGCCTGGCCGTGCAGGGCTCCGCGGCTACAGGGGGAAGGGCGCTGCTGGCCAGTGCTGCGGGGGTTAACGTGGCCCCCACCCCGGGTGGCCGCTGGCAGCTGCTGCAGCCCGCAATCCAGGTGTGTGGCACCTGATGGCAGCTGTAAGGGACGCTGCGCGCCCCTTACAGCTGCCATCAGGTGTCCCCCGTAGGTTGGCACCCCGGGCAGCTGCCCAGCTAGCCCATGCCTTAATCCGGCCCTGGCTGTGAAACAAGGTGTCTACCCTTTAACCTGTCTGGTTGGGTGGTTTTTCCAGGGGTTAAAACATCTGCAGGCATCAGAAACAAAAGACAGGACTATGCAGCACTTTAAAGACTAACAAGATGGTTAATTATTAACAAGACGGTTAATCTATTACTATGCAGGCATCAGAACACCCAAGTCTTCCCATCACATCAAAATGCTCTCCCCAAGGAGACAGTGCTTGGAACACCCAAGCAAGAGTTTTCCAACCTTACCCACAACCCAAACTGCATTGGCACCTTGTGGAAATTCTGCAGCTACGAATCATTTTAAGATAAAAGGGAAAATGATGATTTCCCACTAAAAGCCTTTATTTTTTTCTCCCAAAGCATTGAGTTTTACGTCCCCTCAGCAGCTGGCCTCGAACTGCAATTCTTCATCAGGTAAGCCCTGACGAGTTCATTAAAAAAAAAAGTGTCTCATGTTGGTGCCATCCTTTTTCTGACCACAGTTACACATGTTTAATTATAGAGTAGTCCAATGAAATTCACTGGCTCTGCTTTTTCAATACCCGGCAGCTTGTGTCATAATTTAACCCTGAAAAAAAGTGATTGTAAAATGCTGCCTTTGTGGGATGATAGAGCTCCATACTTTCATTACACTTGTGTGAATAACTATATAAAGCTACATCTGCACTGCACAGTTATTTCAGTATAAGATATTCTGGAATATTCTGAAATAGCTTACTTCGAAATAGCACGTCTACACTGCAGCGAAGCCTCAAAGTTAGTCTGAGGCGGGCTTCCCTAATGTAGATCTGCTACGTTGATTTAGAGCCCCAGAAGGCATAACTTGGAATGACCCTGGTGAGGGCTATTTCAAAATAGCAGAAGTGGGGCATCTACACACACCTTATTTTGAAATAGCTATTTCAGAATCGGAGTTATTCCTCACAGAATTAGTTTTATAGCAGCCGGAATAAGCCACCCGTTATTTTGAAATTATTTCGAAGTAACAGTATGGCTGTGTAGATGCTCACAGTTATTTGGGAATAACAGCCACTATTCCCATATAACTTTGCTGTGTAGACACACCCTAGAGGCCTGGGAATGATTTAAGCAATGTAACTAAGCTAACCCTGAAAATCACAAAAAAGCTCAGATTTTGTAAATGTCACTATGGTAATGCCAGACTTGGCCAGCTGTTCTAGTCTAGTCTAATCCACACAGGTTATTTATACCATGCTCACCCTATAGCGTGAAAGCTCCTTTTCTGATCATCACTCTAACTGAGCTGTGCTTTTCAAATATGATGAATAGCCACCACTCCAAATGAAGTCCAGGGGAATCTGCAGAGGCTCATTGTCCAAACTGCTGCATAAAACTGAGTGATCTCCCCCCAGTGAACAGCAAATTCAAGGAGTCATAGAAACTGCAAATTTAGTTTTAGCCAAAATAAAATACAAAAGCTGAAATGGTTGATGTCATTGTGACGGGGCAACGCCGCCCCGCACTCCAGAGACCCTGGTCGCCCCCTGGCTCGCGGCAAGGGGGACTGCATGCTGGCGGCGCGCCGGCTGTTCAGCAGCCGCTGAGCAGGCGCAGCGCAGCAAACCTCCCCAAGGCGGGCCGCGGTAAGCGGGGGGAGGGGAGAGGCGGAAGCGGAAGCGGAGGAGCGGCGTGAGTAGACGCCACGGGCGTCAGCACGCCAGAATGGGGGTGGAGCACGCAGACGCCGTGGCGGGAGGATTTAAATGCCGTCTGGACGCGCCAAAAATGGAAAAAGGGGGGGGAGGAGGCAGGCGGACGGTAAGGGGCGCCAGGAGGGAAAAAGACCTCCCGCACCCCGTACTGTGGGCGCACCCCGGTGAGCGAGGCGCTGGGGGACGCTACGCCAGAAATAGGCGAAAGAGGGAGAGGAAGTAGCCCAGGGCAGGGCCAAGGACATAAGGCCCGTGGGCTGGCGAGTTGCGGTGGACATCCCCGCCAGTCGGACAGGGCTACAGTCAAGCCCTTGTCCTTAGGGCCCTGGGCTGGGGCCCGTGAGTGGGGGCAGGTCCAGGCCCCCGTCTCCCTCCACTGTAGCCAAAGAGAGTCACCGAGGGACCGGGCGGTAAATCGGCACTACTAGCCGGAAGGCAGGACCCGACTGCCATTGAGCAAACCAAAGACTTACTAAAAGACTTGAGGCACACGAACTGAGGGCGAGGTGGAGGGCTTAGAGACTGTGTTATCCAAGGGTTAACAAATGGACTGGGGGTGTGCCCGATCACAGTCATCTTTTGCATTTGAAATGGCATCTTGTTTCAAAAGTTAGCTAGTTTAAGGAGGAAAGGGGGAGGATTGAAAAATACCAAAACTGCTGCAAAATTAAACAAGAAAAAAAAGGAAAACAATGTTTAGTTTGAAACATAAGGGCTGTGTCTAGACTGGCAAGTTTTTCTGCAAAAGCGTCTGCTTTTGTGGAAAAATTTGCCAGCTGTCTAGACTGGCCGCTTGAATTTGCGCAAGAACACTGACTAATGTATGATCGTCAGTGTTCTTGCGCAAATACAATGACTCTCCCGCTTGGGCAAAAGCCCTCTTGCGCAAATGCTTTTGCGCAAGAGGGCCAGTGTAGACAGCGGGAGGTCTGTTTTGCGCAAAAAAGCCCTGATGGCAAAAATGGCCATTGGGGCTTTCTTGCGCAAAACCGTGTCTAGACTGGCCATGAATGCTTTTGCGCAAAAGCATCCGTGCCAATCTAGACGCTCTTTTCCGCAAATGCTTTTAACGGAAAAACTTTTCCGTTAAAAGCATTTGCGGAAAATCATGCCAATCTAGACGCAGCCAAGCAGTTTGTTTGTTCATTTGTTTGAGAGGAAAAAATCAGCTTTGGTTCACACTGAATCATCCCTCCCCCCCCCGCAAACCAAAAATCAATGGTTTGCTCACCTCTAGCCCAGAGCCCCTGCAGAAGATTTCATTTTGAGCCTAGCAATGCTCAGGACTTGTGAAAATCAGGCCCAATCCAGGCCTTGAAGTTGGGTTGGGCCCTTTCTCTTCCATGGGAACTGAATCAGGCCCCTAACTGGAAGGAGAAATTGCTCAAGTTGCATATTTTATGGTCTCTGTTTTTCTGGGAGATCTCCCTGCTCCTGAACTATTCCTGGAAAAGTCATTGGCATATGTGGGTGACACTCTTCTCTATTGGTGTCTCACCCACATGGATGTCCGCGTGAGCTTCGCTTTCCTTTGCAAGGATGGCAAAGAAATAACCAGGAAACCTGCTGTGCCAGGAAAATTGACTTTTGACTTTCTCTCTCATGTGACTGGGCAGAGTTCAGGAAACTTTTCCTGTGGGCACAAAGGCCTCCATAAACAAGCACAGAATTCTCACCTCAGCATCGTCCACTACCTGAGTGTCACAGGTGAGGGGGCATTCATGGTTCAGAGGATAAAAATGCTCCCTTGGTTTAGTTTTTTTTTTTAGTAACACACAACAATAACACAGACAAAAGACAGAACTAATTCTGCAAGTATCTCTGTCAATGGGGAGACTCAGCATTATACTCATCAGGCTATATTTAGATTGACCTTGATACTTCAGTGAGGGAGATGTTGTGGTTATGGAGAGGACACAACAGATATAATCTTCTGATTATTTAATTAATGGTTGTTATGAATATTTTTCTATCAAATGTTCAATGGGTATCAAGCGCTGTTATTTGTCTGCCCTTATGCATTATTTCAAAGTGATCGCTGCTGGCAGAATTGGGACCACAGAGCAGTATATTAAAGTTCGATATGTTGTTAATACTGTTTAGCTGTTGTACAGCACTCCCCATCAGTAAATCTTGAAGTATTTTCAAACTCCAGAGGGAGTATCACTAGGAAAATGAGACAGGGGAAGCAAGTACCTCAAGGTCGCAAAGCTAATTTCTGGAATTCACCAGTTCCATTTGAGAGGCTCTTGTGCGGGTATGAATTCTAGTGCTGAGGGAAATGAGCTGGTCAAAGATTTTTCATTGCAGTGTTTTTCAACAGAAAATGACATTGCCCCCAAAACTGAAACATTTCAATATGTGTCAAATGTGATGAAAATTTCTGTAGCATTTCTTTCAACGAGTTTTGTTTTACATTTTGAAATGTAGAGTCCCTTACAGAGCTGTTTGAAACTCAGAATTATCAGGTCATGGGATCTCAACAATCTGAAATTTCTTTTACATTCCTTTTTGGTTTAAAACAAACAAAAAAAAATCATATTTTCATTAAGATTTTTGGAATTTCATTCAAAGTCTTTCATCATGATAAAAACCTAAAACACTTTATTTAGAAAAGAAAAAGAAGAGAAGCTGTTCCAATCAGTACTAAGGAGCAATTGCTATTAATGAGTTTAAAATAAAATAGGAATAATAAAAATGTTCAGCTATTATCTTGTGATATGAATATAAGAACATAAGAATGGCCATACTGGGTCAGACCAAAGGCCCATCTAAGACCAGTATCTTGTCTTTCAACAATGACTAATGCCAGATGCCCCAGAGGGAGTGAACAAAACAGGTGATCAACATGTGATTCCCCCTCCTGTCATCCATTCCCAGCCTCTGACAAACAGAGGCCAGGGACACCATTTCTATCCATCCTGGCTAATAGCCGTTGATGGACCTAACCTCCATTAATTAAGTTAGTTCTTTTTTAACGCTATCAATGTCCTGGTCTTCACAACATTCTCTGGCACGGAGTTCCACAAGTTGACTGTGCGCTGCATGAAGAAAAGCTTCCTTTTGTTTGTTTTAAATCTGCTGCCTATTGATTTCATTTGGTGACCCCTAGTTCTTATGGGAAAAAGTAAATATTTTTTTCCTTATTCACTTTTTCCACGAGTCTGATTTTATAGACCTCTGTCATATTCCCCTGTAGTCTCCCCTTTTCTAAACTGACAAGTCCTAGTCTCTTGAATTTCTCTTCATATGGGTCCCATTCCAAACCCCTAATTATTTTTGTTGCTCTTTTCTGAACCTTTTCCAGTGCCAATATAGCTTTTTTGAGATGAGGTGACCATATCTGTACACAGTATTCAAGATGTGGGTGTAGCATAGTTTTATATAGAGACATATAATGACTTAAGAGGAACAGTAATAGTGCAAAATATCATGAAATTATGTAAAAATAAATTCCAAAACAAAGTTCTGAAACTCCAATATGAAATTAAAATATTTCAAAACTCTGAAACAGTTTTCAAAATTCCATTATGAGCCTGTCTCCTATATAAAATTTCCAGTTTATGGGAAATGTAAAAATACATGGGAACAAAAAAGAATATTAAAATGATCAAAATACAATGAGCAGGTAATTTGGAATTTCTACCTGTTCTATAAGTACCATTAGATGAGGATGAACGGATTAGGTTTATATCAGTAAATGTCAGAAAATGTTAATTTTACTGTACACACACACAAACAGATAAAAATGCATTGATAATATCAAAATGTACAGCTAGATAAAGTAAGGAAAATCCTTCTTCAGAAAATTAGAGTTTGGTGTAAGGATATCTACTTTTGTATATTCTGATGAGTGATGTTGATAATTTTGTTGCAATGGTATAAAGCTGAAGGATAAACTTAATTTGTTGTCAGTATGACCTCTGTGACACCTGGATGTTAAGTCTGGTCTTTGTAAAGAGGTACGTGCTTGAACTCAGGTGAGCAAAGGGGGGGGAGTAGGTAAAACTGGTTTGAACCTGTTGTAAGGCCTGCAAAGGGACTGAGGGGGGACAGATAATGATTGGAGGGAATTTGGTGCAAAGGGGCATGACCTGTATATGCATGCAACTGTAAGTGGTCAGTGAGAAAAAGGTAATTACCATGTAAGGTGGTACAAAAGACCTTGCCTTTTGTTTGGGAAGTTGCAGAAACTTTTCCTGAGAGTATCCTGGAGATTTTTGCCCTGGAATGCATTCCTGAATAAAGCTGGTTGCTTAAGAAGGGTGTCTGGAACTGATTTGGTAGGGGTTTTGGGCCCCCATCCGAACCCTCGGATTTAAAATTCTCCGTCATTTATGGTGTCAGAAGTGGGATGGATCGGGACACCAGGTGATTGAGACGAGACGGGCCGGACCGGAGAGACTGAACAGAAAGGCGCCATACAAATCGGTAAGAGATCCGTGTTACAAAATCTCACTGTTCCGTTCCTCTCTCCTTGTCCTGAACGGCTGCTTTCACTGGCGGTAAGCGTCCACCCTACGTTAAGAACATCCTTCCCAAGCAACTGTAAGTCTTTTCCCTTCTCTTTTTATTTTTATTTTTTTTTGAATAAGTTTGTTAAGAGGGGACAGTGGGAAGACACTGAAACAGGGTCAGCTCAGGCTTGAAGCTGAGAGGAAGGCAGGTTAGTGCCGGATTGGAACTGTCTTATAGGTAATAGGGCAGGGATTATGGGGAATAAGGGATCTAAGATAGATCCAAAAACCCCATTGGGTAAAATGCTGCAGATTTATAGTCAGCCAGGGAAATTGCCAGCAGGTCTTAAACTCAGGAGGCTGGTAAAGCTCACACACGCGTGGAATGAATATACTTATGTAGAATCAGAATTACAATTCCCAGTTCAAGGTACCTTTCAATTAGACAAATTAAATTATTTAAAGGGTGTCTTAGAGTCCAGTCACCCCTCCCAGATGAATTATTGGCACCTCTGGGATGATCAGGCCTCAAAATTAAGAGATAAATCCATAATGGCTAGCCTAAAGGACTCAAATGAAAAACTGAAAAAACAATTGGCAGAAATAAAGGAGAAATCTGACTCCTCTAAAGTTTGTCCCCCTCCGTACAACCACGTTCCTACACCAAGCGCGCCCAGCGGAATCTACCCATCCATCTTGAAACCACCAACTCCGCTGCCAGACCCATCTGAAGATTTATTGGATCTATGGGTCCCCAATTTCCCAGCTCCCCTTCCCACCAACCTGCCCCAGCATCAGCAAATATTGCTTACCGATCATTCAGCTGCACCAGCCCAATTTGAATCCCCCGCACATACTCACAGTTCTGCAGGGGCAGTAGGGAATGCCAACCTGGCCAATAAAACTTCGGATTCTGAGCATACTCAGAGTCCAGTAATTCTAAAGCTGTCAGAAGTCCCCACACAAATGTTGCAGCGAACATTGGCTAAAGACTTAAAGGACCTGGGGTTTGTTATAACTAAAATAGATCCCGAAAATAACTCGGTGACTATAGGTAATGACGTAAACAAGGATGTGATTACTGAAGTTGGACCTAAAAGTTTTCCTGGACTGTTTAAAGAGCATATTAAACTTCTCCCACTAAGACAATTTCCTAATCCAGCAGGGGGCGCCCCAGCACTTGTCCACGTCCCCTGGACACCTAATGACATCATGAATTTCAGACTTACTCTCCCCAAAATAAGAGAGGATCCTGTGGGCTTGCAAAGGGAGTTGTGTCAGATTTTTGAAGTTTATCAGCCTGCCCACAGAGACATTGACATGCTACTCTCGGGAATAATGGAACCCCATGAGAAGCAAGTTCTTTACACCCAAGCAAGGTGAGGTCCTGGGGATACTCCTGCCCACCTGGGTGAGCAATGGCCCCAAGATTTGCCAGGAATTCCTACTACTGCTGCAGAATGTACGGAGCTAGCAAATAACCGTACAGGTCTCCTGAATGCAATTACCGAAATGGTTCCAGTGCAAACCGATTGGTCTAAAGTATATAACTGCAAACAGAAGCCAGATGAAAGCCCTATTGATTTTCAGGCAAGGCTCTTTGCAGCCATGAGGAAGTATAGCACCATTAACCCAAATGATGCCAATATGCGCACTATGGTAGTAACCCCCTTTGTGCAGAATTTAAGACCAGAAATTGGGGACAAGATTATTAATAATATGATTGGATGGAAAATGGAAACTACTGAGAAAATTTTGGAAGCTGCAACTCAGTTTTTTGAAAACCTGCAAGTAGAAAAACAAAAGAAAAAGGAACTAAAAAATACCCTAATGGCACTCCAAATACAGGATTTACAAGGCCACGGGCAACCAAAAGGTCAGAGGGAAGGTCCAAACAGACCCCGGCGGGGCCCCCAACCTAATGATGTGTGTAATTACTGTGGTGGGTTTGGCCATTGGAAAATTGAATGTCGCAAAAGACAACGACAAAATAGATTTAACCAGGGCCCCAACAGACAGTCCGGACCATCGTCACAAGGACAGAGGTGGCCCAATACTAACCCCTTTTCAGCAGGTGCACCCAACAGAGGCTACCCTCCAGAAGACCGACAAAGGAGTAATCCTTACTGACTATGCCAAGAGGTTATTGATAAACCATTGCAATGCTCTCTGTTACCTTCTGTCTCTCTTTCTGCTACACCTGATGCCTTAGTTTCATTTTCTGTTAATGGAAACAAACATGAATTTCTAATTGATACTGGTGCCTCTCTTTCCACAATACGAGAGGATGAAGCTCCCAATCTGGCCAGAACTGGAGAAATAGTAAATGCTGTAGGGGTGGGGGGAGTAACTATACCCCATGCAATGAGTGAACCATGTTCCTTAACCATTGGGCCTTTGACAGAGGAATATGCCTTTTGTTATCCCCCAGTACACCTGTAAACTTGATGGGTAGAGATCTGCTGTGTAAATTGAATGCTACAATTTATTGTTCCTCTGAAGGGGTCTTTGTTGATATACCCCATAATCAGGCAACAAATTTCCTCATGATGTTAACAACAGACGGACAAGGTATAGACCCAGACTCCAAATTGGAGAGTGTGGAGCTGGATCAGGTACCAACGTCTTTGTGGGCTTCTCACTCCAATGAAGTTGGGAAACTGTTAACAGCAGAGCCTGTAAAGATCAGGTATAAACACAGCCGACCTTACCCTCGAGTGTCTCAGTACCCCTTGTCCCAGGAAGCGGAGGAGGGCATAGCGCCTGTAATCTCCTCCCTGTTGGAACAAGGAGTGCTCATAAGAACACAGTCTGTGTGTAATACCCCAATACTTCCGGTCAAAAAGGAGGGGAAATTTGATGATCAAGGGAGACATATATAGATTTGTGCAGGACCTAAGAGCTGTAAATCAGTTTGTTATCCCCAGATTTCCTGTGGTTCCTAATCCAGCAACAATATTGTCCTCTATCCCTGCAGGTGCTAAATGTTTTTCTGTCATAGATTTATGTTCAGCTTTCTTCTCCATTCCCATTGATAAGGATTCACAGTTTTTGTTTGCTTTTTCCTATAAAGGGGAGCAGCTGACTTGGACCAGACTTCCTCAAGGATATACTGAAAGTCCTACCCTTTTCTCACAATTGTTAAAAAGGGACCTTGATTCAATTTCTTTGCCCAAGGAGTCTATCCTTGTTCAGTATGTTGATGATTTATTGATAGCCTCACCTAATCATGAAGCATGTAAAACGGATACTGTTCATTTGCTGTGTGAATTAGCAAAGAGAGGTCACAAAGCCTCCAAGGCAAAGCTCCAGTTCTGTAAAGCAGAGGTTGAATATTTGGGTCACCTCATATCTCAAGAAGGGCGAAAGCTCACTGATAAACGCATAACCTCTGTTCTTTCTCTCCCTCGCCCAGTAACTAAGAAACAGGTTCGGTCTCTCTTAGGCGCTGCTGGCTATTGCAGACAATGGATTCCTAATTTCTCTGGTCTTGTAAAACCCCTTGTATCTCTGACATCTGACATGGTGAAGGATCCCGTCCCGTGGACAGAGGAGGAAGAAGAATCCTTTCAGAAAGTGAAAGCTGCTTTGGTCTCTCCACCCTCTCTTGGGCTCCCTGATTATGATAAACCCTTTACTCTTTTTTGCCATGAACAGGATCAGGTCGCTTCAGGAGTATTATGCCAGCCATTTGGAAATCGCCCTCGTCCTGTAGCTTATTTTAGTGCTCAGCTTGACCCAGTAGCAAAGGGTTTTCCCCCGTGTCTCAGAGCTGTGGCCGCAGCTGCTGTGCTATTAGAGAAAAGTCAATGTCTAGTATTAGGTCACAACCTAACACTTGCTGTACCCCATGCAGTGCAAGCTTTGGTGAATAAGACTAAGACCCAGCATTTGTCAATGCAAAGATTGACTAACTATGAGAAAGCCCTTTTAGGAGCCCAGAATGTCTCCATAGTACGCTGTTCTACTTTAAATCCCGCCACCCTTTTTCCTAACCCTACTGATGGAGAGCCCCATGAGATGGAACCCCACGATTGTTTAGCATTGGTGGACCTCACTTGTACCCCGCGATCCGATCTAAGGGATGTTCCTTTGTCAAATCCTGATTTAGTGTATTACACTGATGGGTCATGTAAAAGGGATGAAAGGGGAAACCTTATAAGCGGGTATGCTGTTGTTTCTGATCATGCAATAATTGAAACTCATTCTCTTCCAGGAATAAAAAGTGCTCAAGCAGCTGAACTAATTGCTCTCACTCGTGCCTGTATTTTAGCTATTGATCAATCTGTTAACATTTATACTGACTCAATGTATGCTTTTAATATCTGTCATTCTGTAGGTCAGATTTGGAAACATCGAGGATTCTTAACGTCCTCGGGAAGTGCCATTTCTAATGGATCCCTTGTTAATGACGTCTTGCTTGCTATTCAATTACCTTTTGCTATTTCTGTTATGCATTGTAGTGCTCATACTGATAAAACTGATACTGTATCAGTAGGAAACAGACGGGCAGATTTTGCAGCCAGGAATGCAGCTGCCTGTGGACCTCCAGCTCCATTTCAAATCCTGGTCGCTGTTTCTGTTCCCCTGACTCTAAATGATTTATCCCTGTTGCAATCTAGGGCACCTGAGAAGGAACAACACAATTGGTACAAAGCTGGGTGTCGTATTCAAGATAATAACATTTGGCTTTCACCAGATGGACGACCTGTGGCTCCTTCTACTTTGGTGTCCCAATTGGCTACCATTACCCATGGATTAGGACATATGAACAAAAGGGGGGTAGCGGACCAGATTCTAAAGCATTGGTATGCGCCTAGGATTCACCAAGCTGCTGCTAAAATCACCAGCAATTGTGCTACTTGCCAAAAGTTCTCTACCCAGGGTGGAGAAAAGACTACTCTGAGTGCTCATACTTGGGCCTATGGACCCTTCCAATATTTGCAGATCGATTTTATAGAGTTAACCCTTTCCTGTGGGTTTAAGTATTGTCTGGTTATTGTATGTGTGTTCAGTGGTTGGGTGGAAGCTTTCCCTTGCCGTCGAGCAGACGCCACTACTGTGGCAAAGAAATTAGTTACTGAGGTGGTTCCCAGATTTGGAATCCCTTTAAAAATTGACTCAGATAAAGGAACCCATTTCACGGCCAAAATCCTGCAAGATCTGTGTAGAGCCCTTCACATAGAACAACGGTTCCATACCCCATATCATCCCCAAAGTTCAGGGCATGTTGAAAGAAAAAACCTCGATATCAAAAGGAAGTTGAGCAAGATTATCTCTGACACTGGATTAAAGTGGCCGCAGGCATTGCCCCTTGCCCTCATGCATATCCGAAATACCCCGAACCGCAAACATGGTCTCACCCCTCATGAAATTCTATTTGGGAGGCCGATTTTACTTGGATTTGAGCCTCCTGGAAAAATTAATCCTTCCCACTTATCTGAATGTTATGACGAACTACTTCAATACTGTATACATCTGTCTAAAATTGCTTTCAGTCTCTCCTCTCAGGTTGCAGAAGCCTTACCTGTCCCAACTGATGTGCCTTGCCATGACGTGCAGCCAGGAAATTGGGTCCTGATAAAAGAATTCCGGAGGAAAGACTGCCTATCTCCAAGGTGGAATGGTCCCTTCCAGGTCCTGCTGACTACCAACACGGCTGTGAAGGTAGCCAAGCGAGATTCTTGGATACATGCAAGCCACGTGCGCCGCACCATTGACCCTCATAAGTTGTGTGAACTTGCCTCTCCCGACATATCGCCTCCTACTGAACCTGTCAGCCCAGAACCAGAAGAAAACGACTTTCTACCGCTTTCTGAGAGAGAAATTGAATCACTTCTCCTGGACAAGGGATATACATCATCGGAAATCAGAGACCAGGACCTCGTTCACTACGCTCTCACTACAGGCCAGATCCCTTCTGGTCCTACTAGTCACGTTGACGTTTCACACGAATCTACACCCAACCTTGCCATTGACCCTACCGGCACTTTGTCAGAGGACGGTGGGTTTTCTGAAAGCTGTTTTCCTTCCTCCACACTTCCTTATAACCTCCGTCCGCACAAGTGCTGAAAGGATTACAATCTCTGCACAACGGCTAAACTCTTGTTCCTCCTTTGTATAGGCCTTATTTGGCTCCAAAGGGGGAATGGTATTGGGACTAATACCTTTCTGCAGCTGGTAGAAGGTATGGCACGAGCCGCAAACAAAACTAACTGTTGGGTGTGTGCCTGGGCACCACAAAGCGCGCACAGTGGATACCCAATAGGTGCCCTTCCGTTAAACAAAACTGGACTAGTAAGTGATGCATTACTGGAACAAAATGACCAAACTGTGTGGTTCAGCCAGACTGGGTACATCCAATTATCATTTAGTGGTACAAGTCCCCTATGTAGGAATCTTACAGGTACCACCTTTGTAGGGAAATCAAGCTGTACACACATTATAACAAAGGTGGATGGGACACATGTATGGCATAATGGTTCCACTATGTCTTCCACAAACCTTTGGAGTACTCTATTCAAACCAGAAATAACAGCCATATGGGGAGGGACCACTAGTACAGACCTTTGCAAGGAAGGTAACATCACCTTTGCAAACCGAGCCATGATGATATATCAGTCTGACTCGTGGAACATGTACAATTATTGGTGGATATGCGGTAAATTTGCCTATAAAAGGCTTCCGCAAAATGCATCAGGGTTTTGTTACCTTGGTCTCGTGGCACCAGCTATGAGGATTGTTGACACTTTGCCACCAGGGCATATCAGGAACAAGCGGGATGGGTCTTGGGAAAAGGCATGGAACTGGATAGAACAAACTGCCCTTGCAGTAGCTGAAACTACCATTCCATGGGTAGGGCAAGCAAAAACCAATCATGATTTGAAAACAATGTCCCTGCTTATGGAGAAATTCATGAATACCACAGAGGGGGCATTAGGTGTGGTACAAGGAAATTTAAATGAATTGCGAATCTTTACCCAGCAAAACAGACTGGCTCTTGACTATCTACTAGCAGCTCAGGGAGGGGTATGTGGATTAATAGGCCCAGAGTGTTGTGTTAAAGTTTCTGATGTGAGTTCAAACCTAACCATAAGGATAAAAGAAATCCAAACATTGTCTATCCAGACAAAAACATTTAGAGAGCAGTTGCAAGACTGGAATCCTTTAAATTGGTTGGGAATAGGGTTAAGCGAACTCATGAAGAAGGTGGTGGCAGGAATATTGATGTTCCTTGTCTTAATATGCTCTATATACATAATGATACAGCTAGCCTTATGCTGTATTAAAGGGTGCTTACAAAAGATAGAGAATGTAGCAGAAAACAAGGTACAACAGATGCTTCTGCTAAATGTACAGAACCCTCCCGAGAAAGACTACAAAGACACTTGCACATTTGAGGATGAATGGGAAAGGATGCTTAAGATTAATTGTGATCCACAAGTGGATCAAAGGGGGGAATGAAGGATAAACTTAATTTGTTGTCAGTATGACCTCTGTGACACCTGGATGTTAAGTCTGGTCTTTGTAAAGAGGTACGTGCTTGAACTCAGGTGAGCAAAGAGGGGGGAGTAGGTAAAACTGGTTTGAACCTGTTGTAAGGCCTGCAAAGGGACTGAGGGGGGACAGATAATGATTGGAGGGAATTTGGTGCAAAGGGGCATGACCTGTATATGCATGCAACTGTAAGTGGTCAGTGAGAAAAAGGTAATTACCATGTAAGGTGGTACAAAAGACCTTGCCTTTTGTTTGGGAAGTTGCAGAAACTTTTCCTGAGAGTATCCTGGAGATTTTTGCCCTGGAATGCATTCCTGAATAAAGCTGGTTGCTTAAGAAGGGTGTCTGGAACTGATTTGGTAGGGGTTTTGGGCCCCCATCCGAACCCTCGGATTTAAAATTCTCCGTCAAAGCTTTAACTTTTTGAATATTAGTATTTATGTGAATAAATAATTGTCTAATCCTCTCCCATAATTTCTCACAACAATGAAAATTTGAATTGATAAAAAGAGAAACAAATGCTTACCACCCATAATTTGGTGCAACTGTGTTCATTTAAATTAATAAGAACAAAAAAATTCAAAATAAATATTGATACTGTCTGATGAAATGATAAAATATATAAATTGCTGCCAACCTAAGGAACCTTTACCTTTCAAAACAAGGATTTGAGACCATCTTTGTCAATATGGGAAACAAGCAACTGCTTCAGTGTTAGCATATCCAAGAGAGGTCCTTAGTTTTGCTTTTACATTTTCTGTTCTTGTAATTTTTGTACAGACAAAACCACCAATCCCAGCCGTCATGATCCAGAGATGACCTCTCTCCATGGTAAATCATCTCCTTCAGTCATGAATTAGGAGATTTCTCAAGTACCCTGTAAGAGAGATCATGTTTTCCTCTCACTCGCCTCCCTTCTTCTTGAAGACTAGATACAGGAGATCTTCAGCCTGGCTGTGTCTAGACTGGCCAGTTTTTCTGCAAAAGCGGCCGCTTTTCCACAAAAACTTGCCAGCTGTCTACACTGGCCGCTTGAATTTGCGCAAGAGCACTGACGTTCTAATGTAAGAAATCAGTGCTTCTTGCGCAAATACTTTGACGCTCCCGTTCGGGCAAAAGTCCTTTTGCGCAAAACCTTTTGCACAAAAGGGCCAGTGTAGACAGCTCAGTTTTGTTTTGCGCAAAAAAGCCCTGATGGCTAAAATGGCGATCGGGGCTTTCTTGCGCAAAAGCACGTCTAGATTGGCCACGGACGCTTTTGCGCAAAAAGTGCTTTTGCGCAAAAGCGTCCATGCCAATCTAGACGCTCTCTTGCGCAAATACTTTTAACGGAAAACTTTTCCATTAAAAGCATTTGCGGAAAATCATGCCAGTCTAGACATAGCCCCTGTGTTCCATTGAATAGCCTGCAACCAGTTAGCCTGGTGCAGTAACAGTAAGTTACTGGCCATCTGGTACTATTGATGGAAGGATCATTGTTTAATTTCAATTTTGTGTTTGTTTTCTCTGCCCAGCAGCCAATAATGAGGGTCCCATATTTCAGCATTGTTGCACATGAAATCATGAAAATAAATAGAACAGGTTGAAATAAAACATATAGAACTGTTTTGCATTGATAACTGCAGATTGGTCAGAAAACTTTTCTGTTAAAAGCATTTGCGCAAATTCATGCCAGTCTAGACGCAGCCTGTGTGCTGTGGGGAGCCTGGTGCTATACTGCGGATGAGCTGAAATCACTGTTGCTGAGGGGAGCCTGGTGCTATGCTGTGGATGAGCTGAAATCACTGTTGCTGAGGGGAGCCTGGCACTATACTGCTGAGCTACTAGCAGAGCAGCTGGCAGGGACAACCAGCAAGCGCAGGCGGACAGCAGAGCGGTTTGCGGGGACAACCTGTGGGTGCAGGCGGCCAACAGAGCGGCTGGCGGGGACGACCGGCGGGTGCAGGTGGACAGCAGAGCGGTTTGCGGGGGCGACCCACGGGTGCAGGCAGCCAGCAGAGCGGCTGGCGGGGACGACCTACGGCCAGTAGGAGCGGCAGCAGACAGCCAGTGGAGTAGCTGCAGGAGCAACCAGCTGGAGGCCAGGGGCATGGACCGAGACGGCTGGCGGAACCGGACAGTTCATGGGACAGTTGAGGCAGCTCACTGGACAACAGGCGGAGTGTGGCGGAGTGACTCACGTTGATGGCGGCAGCAGAACCCTACGGAGAGGTGGAGCCATCGGCGGACCACGGAAGGTGTATCAATCCCCGCCCCCTCCAGGTTGGGAGGGTAAAACCCTGCCGGGTGAACTTTTGAACCCTGGGGCGGCACTGACCTGGAGCAGAGACTTTGGGGTGTTGGACTTTGGGTGATTTATGGCTGGGGGATGGGTCTTTGGTCCTGTTTGGTCTATGAATCCGAGTTGTGGTGTTTTCCCAGTTTAATGCTGATGTCGGTTACCTCATGTTATTAAAGGTTTGCTGCTATACTGAGGCTCTGTGCTTGCGAGAGGGGAAGAATTGCCTCTTTGAGGCACCCAGAGGTGTCTGTAAGATTTCCCAGGTCACTGGGTGGGGGCTCGAGCCGGTGTTGTATTACCTTGTTGGGAGGAGACCCCTAGGTACTGAACCCGGCCTTTGCTGCTATTAACTCGGCCTGGCAGAAGGGTTACAATCACAATATTTATTTTTCAGATGCTTCATCGGCTGAAGGTTCCCATTACACAGTAAGTAACAAGAGAGAACGAAGAGGAGGAATAAGAGCAGCGTGTAAAATCTTGAATACTGTGGGAAAAGAGAATGGAGAGTGTTTTCACCCTTCCCCACCATACAGAAAACAGAGATTCCCCCAATGAAATGTATAGGAATTGGGTTTCATACAAACAGGAATTTTTCACACCACGCAGAACTACACTATGCCACTCATTGCATGGGACAGGGTGTGACGGGCGGACACGCCCTGCTGTTGCTCTGGCTGCTCTGGTCCCCGTGCTGCACGGAGAGCTTGGTGTGCGAGCCCCCGCCTGCCCTGCCTGCTCTCGCACCGCGGCCCAGCTGAGCCTCAGCCTTGCTGAGAAGGTGTGTGTGCGCGGCGGTGGTGTGAGGGGCGGGCGTACCAGCGCAGCGGCTGGGAAGTGTGGGAGGACGCTGCCAATAAAGGGGCGGGGTCTGGACATGTCACAGGAAGAGAGACATGGTGGGAGATATAAAAGGGGGCAGAAGAAGAGATGGGTGGGGAGGCAGCGAGGAGGTGTGTGAACGGGATGGAGCGGGAGAGTGAGGGAGGTGGAGAAGTGAGCCGAATGGCGCTTGGGCACAGGGATAGAGAATTAGGGAGCGATGGGGAGGAGCCTAGGAACGCCCCAGCAACACCTGTGGGGGTAGGAAGTCCCCAGGGCAGGGCTCCCTGCTTACAGTCCGCGGGACCTGTGAGAGAGGGTGGGTCTGGGTCCTCCTACCCGTTGTGAGCCCTCAGTGAGGGAAGAGTAAAGGGGAGCAATTGTTTGGACCAAATTATAATAGATTGACACTGAGACAGGGGCACTAGATGAGCTAAGTCGGGATGGATGGATGGTAGACTGCCAGAACCTGGTGAGCCCGATGAAAGGGGGGGGGGGAAACAGGGGAGGTGCTCTCTTACACGGGGTGTTAGCCCAAAATATAAGTGGATTCAAAACAGAAGTTGTTAACTTCAAAGAGGATGGGTCCATGGATGGCTGTTAACCAAGATGGTCAAGGATGCAATCCCATGTTTGGGACGATTCCAATCCTTTGACTGTCTGAAGGCAGGAGGGAAAGAGAAGGGCGGATGTCTCCAAATTACTCTGTTCTGTACACTCCCCTTGGAGGTCTAATCCTGGCTGCCATCTGAGACAGGTTGCTGGCTAGATGGACCCTTAGTCTGACTCAGGACAGCAGTATTTATGTTCTTCTCTCATAATAGCTTCTGGTCTTAGGTAGGAATCTTCAGGATTTCAGGTTGGTTCTGGAGCTCAGTTTGTAACAGAGTAACAGCCCCCAAAACTAATTAACTCACTAACTAGCTGAAAAAAGAATGATGTGGGGCATCTTACAGGTGTTTGCTCCTCCCCTGGGCTTGTGCTCACAACACAAACTGTACATTCACAGTTCAATGACTTTACCTGCCTGGGAGAGAATAGGTGGGTGAGCTCTTCTGGCTACAACATGACAAACATTTACCTGCCTAAGTTAAAGAAAGTTACTGAATACATTTTGGTTTATTAAAAGGCCTCACCCGATATCTGTCCCCTCGTATTAAAGACACGGAGGGACCTAGCAAAAGAAGGCAAGTAAAAGAAAAATCTTTGACTTGCCTTCTTATTGTATAATTTCTGACTTAGGGACTGAGCCAAAATCTGTTGAACTCAATGGAAAGACTCCCATTGACTTCAATGGGCTATGGATGAGGCCTTTACATGGCAAGTTCAAGACGTCTGTGCCCCACAGATTCAGTGGAGCAGTGTGCAGTGGCTACAGTAAGGATCTGGACACAACGGGTGCATCTATACTGCAAATTGCGTAGCTTATTTTGAGTTAATTTAGAAATAGTCTACACAGCGCCAAATTCTGAAATAACCCGCTATTCTAAAACATCCCTTAATCCTCATAGAATGAGTTTACAGAGATGTTGGAATAGTGTGCCTTTATATTTCGAAATAACTGGTGTGCTGTTAAGATGGGGGATAGCCATTTTGGGATACCAGAAGTATCCTGAAATAGCGCCACAGTGTAGACGTAGCCAGAGACAGAACTCTTAGGCTCTGTGTCCAGCTCTGAGAAGGCTCTTCGGCCCTGCTGTTACTCAAAGCTCTAACGGTGCATCTACACAGCAGGGCTTAACTCGAAATAAGCTAGACAAACTGAGCTACGTCAATTGTGTAGCTTATTTTGAAATTGGGAGCATCTACACAGCACTTATTTTGAAATAGAGCACTCTTCCTCTGACTTCCCTTACCCTTCGTACAATGAGGGTTACAGGAATCAGAGGATGAAGTCCTCCAGTGTGACAGTATGTCAACATTATTTCAAAATAACTGCCTGCTGTGAAGATGTGGACTACGTTATTTTGAAATAATGCTAGTTATTTTGAAATGTTGCTGTGTAGATACACCCTAATGGTCAGAGCAAGGTTCACAGGACCAATACGTTTTGACTTTGGAAGCTTTTTCAATTTTTCAGTTTGCCAAAAATAATTAAAAGTGGCATTTCTCGTTCTAACCAGACACTAAGTTTTTGGGGTCTGTTTCCAGCTCAGGGAAGGCTAGAACAGCAAGGGGTTGGAATCAAAACTCATGGAATCTAGTGATTACATCAAGGGGAGCAGGAATCCACCTCGAAATTTGGTCTCGCAGGTTTGGGATTGTGTCCTATTTATGGCTCTGCTATTAAATAGCTGCACAATATCGGACTGTTTTATGTCTCAAGTCATGTTTTTATAACAATATACTACAACATCTGATACTAACAACAGGGATATTTGGACTGATTTCACTCAGGTTTGGATAGAGCTCTGAGCTCCTCAGACAGAAGTTGTAATATACAGTCGATCTGGGCAAATACTGGAAAAAAAATGGATGAATGCATCAGCAGTTAGGTTCATTTTGGTTGTGTTCGTGCCATTTCATATCCCTGAATCCCACAGCTCTGAAGCAAATATTGGAAAAAATAGATGAATGCTGTTATCTCCATAATATAGATGGGCATATGAAGCACAGACATATTAAGCAGCATGACCAAGGTTATAAAAACATAAGCACAGCTATATTGGGTCAGACTAGTGGTCCATCTAACCCAGTCTCTTATCATCTGACAGAAGGAGTGAACAGAACAAGGCAAGTCTGGTCCCAGAATCTGTCAGTCAGAGGCAGACCCTGATCACATGAAGTCTGTAGATTCAAGCTTGAAGGGCAAACCCCAAGTCTGCACAGTTTGTACCTGCCCTCCAAAGCACCTTTGCTCACTTGCCAAATCTCCGAATTGGTCTGGAATATAAGTTAGTTTGTAATTGACAACAATAATTTGCTGGTGCTCTACCAAGCACAGAAAGAAATGCCAAAAATGCACTGAGCAGCTATGATTTGCCTCACACTGCTGTACAATTAGTGTGTTAGTTATTAGACCAATTTAGAACATCCCCTGCTATGTTTATTAATGATGAATTATTATTGGTCTCTCCGCTGGTTTCTGCCATTAAATCTCGGCTCCTTTGCTTTGTGTAAATGCTCACACATTTCATTGCCAGGGACCCCCTGGCAAAGACAAGAATACAGAGAACTATGAATCTCTCAACACTGGAGAACTGGAGATTGCTCCTTATTCTACACTCCATCTGGAGCAGAAGAGCAAACCAGCTGTCTATGAATCTCAGCTCAGTAAGTGAAAATGACCCAGGACCCTTTACCCTGAAACCTTAGGCTGGGATTACTCAGGGAGTGTTAGTACACCCCTGCAAATCTGTGGCTGTCTGCTTTATATCTGCAGGTTTTTGCAGATAGAGATGTGGATATAAATTTTGTATCTGTACAGGGCTCTAAGCATGAGAGACAGAGGCCCAGATGTTTACAGCTGTTTAAGTGTTGCTTGCTCAGTGTAACGGTGCCCTACTGATTTTGGTGCCTGCATCTCATCTTTGCAAGGGAATTAAGTCCTGAAGAGTCTATATTCCATCGACTGTCGATCTAACTCCCAAAGATTCTGTACAAATTGCAACCAGGTCATTTATGCTCATGATAGTCTCATCTCCCAGCCTGCCTCATCATATCCAGTCATTGGTGACACTGGACCGTGTCTATTTATTCCCGTCAAAGAGACACTGTGGTACAGATTGTCAGAGTGTGAATCCGCCCAGTGCTATTGACTGCAGGGGAGTGGGGCTGATTTACACCAGTGGGGATCTGGCCCATTGATTCCAATGGAGTGACACCAATTTACACCCACTCGGGCCTGGGGCCTATCACTTTATCTTGCTTTAACTATAGTCTCTGATATCCCACGTAGCAGACACTCCCCCCTCTTCCCTCCCTGTTTCCCTGGGCCACAGTCCAATACGTCTCTGCCAGCTTTGTCTGTGATGTCACCTTGTTTGATGCTGGGATTATCAGGGTTGTTCTGTGGCAGCGCAGCTCTGGGGACTGACACCCAGGCAGGGAAATGACGGGCTCTAAAGCAGCCCTGGCTCCACTGTGTGTTCTACCAGCATCCCCTGGAGAGAGCAGCTGCTACTTACCCCCTGTGTGTGTGATGGGGGCGGGTCTAGGAAGTGGACAGGGCATAGTCCAGGAGTGATGGAACCACTGAGCCGACACGGATGGGCAATGCTCTGCCCCACCGTTCACAGATCACTTCCCCACCTGGAGCAGGGGAGCCCACAAAGCAGGATGCCCCTGGGCTCAGGGTTGGGGCAAAGCCACAGCGTCTTCATTTGCATAGTTGTGTCTCCCTGCTTTTGTTCTCTTCCTCGCAGTGGCTCTGGCCTGTTCTGACATTATTTCCGGAAAAGCTTATTCCAAAAGAAGCCTGCAGTGTAGACGTACCCTTAGTGAGATGTTGTGGTTTAGAATCAAGGCATCTCCTAAGGGCTTTAAAAAACCCAGAGCCTATGGCAGCATGACTGGGTTCAGAATCAGATAAAGGACTGATTTTTCAAAGGGCCCCTAGTGTGACTTAGGAGGTTAATTCCCATGGAAAGTGAATGGGACTCAAGCTCTTTAGGAAATTTGAGTCTTTTTGATTTTGAATCTAGCAAAATCAGGCTTGATGTATGAACCAATTCCAGGCAGCCCTGTCTGTACTTACTGTTCAAAGGAGAGGGCAGAGTTCCCTGTCAGTTGAGCAAGGGCGGAACTTCGGGCACGTGGGGGCGGGGGGCAGCAGCCATGCGCTCCGGGACACAGCTTGCTTTTCATCCTGTTCACAGGACGCTAAGGGAGTGAGGCGCACAGTGACTGCATTCTGTGCATGCCTCTCACACCTCACTGGTGAGCTCCCTTCACTGATCAGGTGCGAGACACATGCATGGAATGCAAGCACTTTCCCTTCAATCCCTTAGTGTCCAGTGAACAGGATGAAAAGCTAGCCGTGTCCTGGAGTGCACGGCTGCTGCGCCCCCCCCCCCCCCGCCCACACCTGCCTGAAATTCCGCCGTTGCAGCTGAGCACTTGGGCAGCCTCCCAGGAAAGATTCCAATGCTCCCCAGCTGATTAGCAGAGCACCCACAGCTAGGTTTGTGTTTCTACCGGTGGTGCACATTTACATGTGCCTCAGTGCACATAACAAAATTTACTCCACACCAGGATGGGAAAAAAACAGACAGAAATAAAAAAAGATATTGTGCCTCTTATGTCTGCTGAAAAGTATGGCCCCACTTGCATCCACTGAGGAAACTGAATAGATTTGGGAAGCTGTGACAAGGTTTAACATGCAGGTGCCATAGCTAACTAAATTGTTCACAAATACATTGTTTTTTCCCCCAGATGCTTCATCTACTGGCTGTCAGCAGGAGAAGGTAAGTACATAAGAATGGCCATACTGGCTCAGAGCAGTGGTCCATTTAGGCCAGTATCCTGCCTTCCAACAGTGACAGAACAGGACAATAATGAGTGATCCATCCCCTGTCATCCAGTCCTAGTGACTGGCCAATGTAAGTTAGGGGCATTTGGAGCCTGGGGTTATATCTGTGACAATCTTGCCTTATCCTCCAAGCACTTATCTTGCTTTGTTTTAATCCTGTTGTACTTTTGGCCATTCATAGTATCCCTCTAACATGTAAGGTAATATATGAAGATAAACCTATCTCATAGAGCTGGAAGGGACTGAGAGAGGTCATCAAATCCAGTCCCCTGCCCTAACAGTAGGACCACATACCATCCCTGACAGATTTGCCCCAGATCCCTAAATGGCCCCCTCAAGGATTGAATTTGTAACCCTGGGTTTAGCAAGCTAGTGCTCAAACCACCAACCTATCCCTCCCCCTCTATGCATCACTTTTCTAAACTGAACAGTTCCTGTCTTTTAACCTCTCTTCCATACCCCAATCATTCCTGTTGCCCTTCCCTGTACCTTTTCCAGTTCCAACCAGTGATGCTACATGCCACTCTCTCAAGCTGTTATGGAACATGCAAGTCTGTAAGGAAAAGAATCAACAAATGGTCCCAGCAGTGTTGAGAACATCCCACAAATATGAGTGTCACAACCCTGAGGACAACGGCCATGTCTGATCACCTGAGAAGTGTGGAACAGAGTCTGAGGAACAGATTCCTGTCCCTCTGCTCATACTGAGCAACACTGTGATTCACAAAAAGCTGCTTCTTTTCACAAAAAATAGTCCCAGCATGGAGCTGGTTACTCACCATGGGGAAGAACATCAGAGAAACTGGCCCATAATTACTACAAAAGAAGGCGATGCTTCGACACAACCCAGCCAGGCCCTCTGACACACTGCTCCCTTCAATGTCAAGGGGAGTTGAACGGCTAAGGCCTTATCCTAATCCGCATAGGTATTTAGGCTCCTGATTTCCACTCAGATCACTGGGAAGTTCTGCTTGGACTGGGAATGAATTTGGGGCAGTTCTCCGGCCTATGTTACACAGCAGGCCAGACTGAGCACAATGGTCCCAGACCTTGGAATCCATGAATCTTTGACAATAAGTGTGATGGTCTGGGCCTGATGCCCTTCATTGCTTTGGGAAATTCCTCCCTCCGTGTGTTGTCTGTCTCATCTCCTGTTTAGGGAATTTCTAATGTCGGGAAGGGGAAGAGCTACTGGGGGTATTTGCATTTATGTAAAAATTCAAACCCTCTTTATTAAAACACCCCTCCGAGTTGCTCTACCCATACTGTAGAACTGTGAGGTGTTTCAAATCCAGCACTTTGTATAGAAGGGTTCCGGGGGCAGGTTTTGTTCTCTGTTTGTGCAGCACCTAGCATGATGTGCAGCTACGTGTAGCTTTGCAGTGAGAGCTTTTTGGAAAAGGGACTTTCCTCCCTGAACGGCCTGGGGACTAGGAGTCAGGATGCCCAGTTCCTGGCTCAGGAAGGGAAGTGCAGTGTAGGGTTTAGAACAAGGATTCCTGGGTTCTGTCTCCTGCTCTGATTGGTGACTGTGATTTGGGGCTAGAACAAAGTGAGTGGGGAATCAGGACTCCCGGCCCTGGCCTCAGCACTGGAAGGAAATGGGATTAGAGCAGAAGTTGAGAGTTTGGGGATTAACTTGCTGCATAGCCTGGGATGTGCACTTGTCTCTAGCAACAACAAGGCTGCCAAAATTGTATGAACTATGATGTGTGAGGAGCTTTGCGATCCTCACTTATACATACACAGGAAGTGTCATTCCAAAGTCTGGCATTCACCTACAATGCCTATTAATTAGCATCAGTTTCCAAAGGGCTGCTTGGCCAGGTTTCTAACCAAACGGGTTCTCAGAAGCAGAGCAGCTCTGGTTGTTTTCTGTTAACATGTATGTGTTCTGTTTAAAGGAACCAGCAGACAAAGAAGTGGCAGGTGAAGGGTATGAACAGTTAGACCCCAATTCAGTGCAGAATGTGCTTTATTCTGCAATCGATCGCACACAGTGAGCTGCTGCTATCATATCTTGGTCCGAGCTTGGTAAGTGAGTCACTCCCCCCGGAATGAAATGTTCTCAGAATGAAATCCTACTGATGCTAAAGCTTTTACTACACTAAAATTCCTCCCTTCTGCCACAGCCTGAGTCTTTGAGTTTTGCCTGGGTCAGGTGGGGAGCAAGAGTAAGGTGGGCCTTTGAGGGATGAGGTTTATTTCAGTTGTATTCATTCTGTCTCACTCCATGGCCAATTCTCCTACGCTCCAGAGAGACTCCCTGCAGACATGTAGGTTACAATCTAACATTCCAAGTGTACATAGTTGTAACCATAGTGGTCCCTGCCTGGCACAGACATTTCCCAGCCAGGCAAGTGTAAGTGAGAGCCGCTCAGGCTACTTTAATTTGTGCCTGTTAAGGATCCACTGGGTCTGTGTGAACCCCCCACTTTTAAACAGTCCCTTGGAGGAATCCCTTCAGTGTTCCAGGGCTCCAGAGGGTTCTACTTTTCCTTCAGGTTAGGCTCCAGAACCTCCCATACTGCCGGACTCAGACCCTGGGCCAGGCCTGGCCAAAGGTGACATGTGGTTGGCTGCATTGTGTCACTGGGCAGCTCTCAGCCAAGGCAGTGAACGAGCAGCCAGGAAGCACAGGGCCCATGCCAACTGCCTTGCTCACTTTGCCTTGCCTGCCCTGGGCTCTAGCTCTCCTGTTTCCCACCATGAGCTCTGCCCAGTGACTCCTACTGAGATCAGTGCTTGGTCAGAGACTTGTGTTAAGGGACGGATGCCCCTTAGCAAGTGTGTGCAGTCATCTTCAGCCACCTTGTCAAACCAGAGCCGGCCATGTGATTCCTCTGGGTCACAGTGCTGGAATTCCTCAGGTGAACTCAGAGAAAGAAGGGTACAGACGTAGCCCACCTAGCATGGGCAGTTAGTGAACCTAAAGCTGTAGGGGCAGGCCACCTCCCCCCCCCCAGCAGGAGGTATGTGGTTCCAGCCTCTCCCCACCAGCCAGGGCTTTGTCAAGCCTAGCCTCAAAGATGGACATTCCACCACTTCCCCTTCCAGTGCTCCTTATGAAACAGTATTTCCTAATATCCAACCTAGACCTCAAAGTCAAGGGGATTACTGACATAATCAGCTTTAAGAGTGTTACTGAATCAGGGCCCCAGTCGGGTACAGAAACAATACCGATGTATCCAATGAATATGAATCGATACAGCCAACATTTCAATGATCTGAAATCTGTGAACACTTCATTCCTTTGTTTTACTCTCTCTTCCAACCTTGCAAACTCAGCCTGGGGTCTGAAAGTTTAGTCAGTGCCTCTCTAAAATTGATCCCGTACCACCAATAATAAACTGCCTAAGATACCAGTATTAGTCATAATTACGAGATACTAAATGCTGCTGGTATTGTGTTGGCTGACTCCCTCTCTTCTTTCCACAGGTCAACATGCCCTTAATTGAAGAGTTTGTAAGAAAAGAGTTGCAGAAGTTGAGTTCAGCATGTGGACCCCGGCACCACAGAAAACAGAACATGGAGCTGATGGAGAAAAGTTGAAGAACAACAGAACTTGTCCGTTTGTTCATAGAATGGAGAACTAAAGCATGACAGATGTAACCTGTCTGATTTCTTAAATGGCATGTGGAAAGGACACGCTGGTTCATATGCATAAATAATGTAATTTCAAAAAAATCAATAGTATGTATATATGGTCTGTAGCATATGTAAAGAGACCTATCAGTTCGTTTGAAATAATATATTAATCTATCATTTAAAACATGTACATCTCTATGTTAATGTCAAAAGTATCTTTTTTTCATAGACTAATAGGAATTGCCAGAGCAGATCAGACTAAGGGTTAGAAATGGTAGAAAAAAACTATGGTTTCCCACCACAATATGTTTTCAAACAAAAAATGTTCATCTGAAAGGTTTCGTGGATAATTTTCAAAATAAAAAAAGTGTTTATTTCTAGTTAAAGAAATATTTGTTTTAATTCATATTGAACCATTTAAAAAATTTGTTTTGAATCAAAAGTTTTATTTTGGTTTCCAAATCCTGGAAATTTCAGAATTTTGATTTTTTAAAACATTTTGTCCTCTTTCTCCATTTACTCCAACAATATACAATAAAAATGAAAGCTTTCTAGGGTTCTTGGTTTTGTTTCTCATTTCTCTTTCTTTCGTTTTTCCATTCTTAGGTTTTCAAAACGCATCCAACTTAGGAAAAGTTACAGAAGCAAAAAAGGAAATGAAACTCCATGACTCTACCACCTGGTAATTTTTACAAAATTGGAGAAATTTTGCAAAGTTACAGTAGTGCAAAAAAGGGGGAAACTGTGAGGAGAGAGGAGAGAACTAGACTTTATTCATTCTGTTTATTCAGTTGTTAAAAGGAAGAAAGAAAAATGTCTACAATCTAAAAAAATTGTTCACCTTTCCGAAAAATGAAAAAAACCCCCAACCTTTCATTTGAAAAACAAACGAAAAACAAATGTTTACTGTAGAAATGCTGGCCAGGTATTTTTGTGCCAAAATAACACTCTGTGTTAGAGAACAATATTAATGAGCTGTGGGGAACTTACAGGGCTCAACGTACACAGTATGCAGGAAACTGATCATGGATAATCACACATATGGATACTATTTAAACAAGGTGTCTGCATATAGGAGATTATAATGTAAGGCTCTGATCCTGCAGACACAGCAGCTGAGAAGCTGAGCAGTTAATGTGTAACTTTACCACTGCAAATATTTCCACTGAAATGAACTTCACAGTATAAAATTAAGCATGTTTGCTAGATTGGAGACTAAGCAGACAGGGCCAGCTCTTTAGCCAGTGTAAATCCACCTTAGCTCTGTGGACTTCCGTGGAGCTACAGCCATTTACATGAGATGAGGATCTGGAACCCCATTGGGAGGTGAAAGCTCAATACCAGAGTGATGGGGAAGTGAAACCTGACGTGTAGTTTGATTGTCTGGGCAAGATGGGGTTAGGTAAATATCCTCTAGTGACTATATCATTCAACCTGTTCTTGACTCGGGTCAACATTTTTAAAGGATTCTGACAGAGGTGTGTTTAAGGAAGGACTTGAGGATAAAAGTAGCTTTCTCTTCAGTACTGAAAAACAGGCGTGTCCACACAAGGACTGTAACTCTTGCAGAATACACTCTATTCCAGAATGAATGCCTTCTTCCAAATTAGCTAAATGTCTGGATTACGTTAATTCAGAAAAAGGCACCCTGATTTTTGAGTGAAGGATCTATACGTGCTGTTATTACAAAATAGCAAATCCACAGTACATTCACACTTTACCCTAGTGCAGAATCACGTTCACACCTTAGGCAATGACCATGAACAAACACACAAGCATGTCAGAACACACAGTATAGATAAATAAGCACAAAGCTGTCTGTTTGGGGGGCGGGGGGGATTTGATGGCGGAACAAAGCTATTTCCAGTAGAAAAAAGTTCCATCACTTACTTGTGTCTACTTTTATTTTCTTCTGACCGCATCCTGTGGCTGGATTTCTGAGCGTCTGCTTATGTCACCTGTACACCTACTCTTCAAAACTGCTGCTCAGTTCAGATCTGTTTTAAGGGTTCCTTTTATTTCCACCACATTTTCCTTTCAAACTTGATCATGGACATTTTTTACTCCTCTAGCTAAAAAGCACAAAGAAGGGCCCTCGTTGTTCAAAATTAGGAAACATCTTTTTTTCCCTATCGTGGAACATAAAAGCAACTAAAGAGATTTTGCTGGCAACTTTCTAACAAAACAAAGGAAGAAGGAAGAACATCTTTTGGCTTGAAATCAGTCATGGCAAATTCCACTGCCCTCATGGATTTTTCAGTGAGTTACAAGCAGCACAATCATGAGGATGATTCTGTTTTTTTCACCAAAGGTTTTTTTTTTTAATTGAAAAATGGATTTTTAACTAAAACAAACACCCTTTGTGGCAGAAAAAAAATCACTTTTGTCTAAACGTTATGGTTTTACAGCAAAAAGGTGGGAAAATGGTTTTAATCATATTTTCAGTTCAAAATGTTTTTGATTTTCCCAAACTGAACATTTTCATCAAAACTGAGTGTTTTTATATTATTTTGCCAAGCATGCTTAGTTCCAAATGATATTTTTTACAAGGGACTTAGAAAACAAAAATGATTTTTTCAACCAGTCCCACTAAACAGCTTCATTCATAGGGTACATCTACACAGTAACATTATTTTGAAATAACTAGACTTATTTTGAAATAACTTAATCCGCATCTACACAGCAGGCAGTTATTTTGAAATAATGCTGAAATACTGACAGACTGGAGGACTTCTTACTTTGACTCCTGTAACCCTCATTGTATGAGGAATAAGGGAAGTTGGAGGAAGAATGTTCTATCTAATATATAAAAGAGAATGTTTGTATGTTTGTGCTCTAATAACGTGGACACTATAAGAGCTACAGCAACCAAACTTTGCATGGGATAACCTTTCCTCCAGGAGAAGGTTTTAAGATACTGTGGGAGGGTGTGACGGGGGCCCCTCTCTCCTGCACTAGCTCTGCTGGCAGCAATGTGCTTTTAGGACGCCGCTGTTCTGGGCCTGTGGCGCTTGCTCAGAGGCGGCACATGGAGGACCGCCCTCATGGTGCAGGTGCGCCTCAGCCAGCGTGCAAACTGGCAGGCAAGTGGACTGGGGAGAGTAGGGGTGCCGGCAGGAAAAGGGTGCTGATGGTTAAAACTGGCGCCGGGCCAGACACAACGTTGGGAGAGAAAGAAGGAGGAAGGGGGAGCGGGGTCAGCTCTTTTCCATGCTACCGCCCGCCCTTCCCCGCCACCTCCCTAACTGCCACCCTGTGCCCCACACAGACAGCGCCCCCTCCTCCCCACTGCGCCCCTGCCACCTCCATATCTAATATATAAAGGAGAATGTTTGTAAGCTTGTGTGCTAATAACTTGGACACTATAAGGGTACGAGGTTTAACAGTTAATTCGAACTAAAGGGTTTATCTTGGAATTCCGCTTTTCTGCCATGTGTAGACGTGCGCAGTTACTTCGGGCTAGTCAGTTTCCAAAATGGCGACCGGCCGGGAATATGCTAATCAAGCGCGATATATTTATTTCCTGCGCTTCGTTAGCAATTTCGGTTGCCCTCATTAGCCTCCCTAGTTCGAACTAGGGGGCTAGTGTAGACGTACCCTAAGAGCTACCGCAACCAAACTTTGCATGGGATAACCTTTCCTCCAGGAGAAGGTTTTCATAGAGTCATAGAATCATAGAATACTAAGACTGGAAGGGACCTTGAGAGGTCATCGAGTCCAGTCCCCTGCCCTCACGGCAGGATCAAATACTGTCTAGACCTACTCTTAAATATCTCCAGAGATGGGGATTCCACAACCTCCCTGGGCAATTTATTCCAGTGTTTGACTACCCTGACAGTTAGGAACTTTTTCCTAATGTCCAACCTAAACCTCCCTTGCTGCAGTTTAAGCCCATTGCTTCTTGTTCTATCCTCAGAGGCCAAGAAGAACAAATTTTCTCCCTCTTCCTTATGACACTCTTTTAGACACCTGAAAACTGCTATCATGTCCCCCCTCAATCTTCTCTTTTCTAAACTAAAAAAACCCAATTCTTTCAGCCTTCCTTCATAGGTCATGTTCTCTAGACTTTTAATCATTCTTGTTGCTCTTCTCTGGACCCTCTCCAATTTCTCCACATCTTGAAATGCGGTGCCCAGAACTGGACACAATACTCCAATTGAGGCCTAACCAGCGCAGAGCAGAGCGGAAGAATGACTTCTCGTGTCTTGCTCACAACACACCTGTTAATGCATCCCAGAATCATGTTTGCTTTTTTTGCAACAGGATCACGCTGCTGACTCATATTCAGCTTGTGGTCCACTATAACCCCTAGATCCCTTTCTACCGTACTCCTTCCTAGACAGTCGCTTCCCATTCTGTATATGTGAAACTGATTGTTCCTTCCTCAGTGGAGCACTTTGCATTTGTCTTTATTAAACTTCATTCTGTTTACCTCAGACCATTTCTCCAATTTGTCCAGATCATTTTGAATTATGACCCTATCCTCCAGATCAGTCGCAATCCCTCCCAGCTTGGTATCATCTGCAAACTTAATAAGCGTACTTTCTATGCCAATATCTAAATCGTTGATGAAGATATTGAACAGAGCCGGTCCCAAAACAGACCCCTGCGGAACCCCACTTATTACTCCTTTTCAGCAGGATTGTGAACCATTAATAACTACTCTCTGAGTACGGTTATCCAGCCAGTTATGCACCCACCTTATAGTAGCCCCATCTAAGTTGTATTTGCTTAGTTTATTGATAAGAATATTGTGTGAGACCATATCAAACGCCTTACTAAACTCTAGGTATACTACATCCACCGCTTCTCCCTTATCCACGAGATTCGTTATCCTATCAAAGAAAGCTATCAGATTGGTTTGACATGATTTGTTCTTTACAAATCCATGCTGGCTGTTCCCTATCACCTTGCCACTATCCAAGTGTTTACAGATGATTTCCTTAATTACTTGCTCCATTATCTTCCCTGACACAGAAGTTAAACTGACTGGTCTGTAATTTCCTGGGTTGTTCTTATTTCCCTTTTTATAAATGGGCACTATATTTGTCCTTTTCCAGTCTTCTGGAATCTCTCCTGTCTCCCATGATTTTCCAAAGATGATAGCTAGAGGCTCAGATACCTCCTCTATCAGCTCCTTGAGTATTCTAGGACGCATTTCATCAGGCCCTGGTGACTTGCAGGCACCTAACTTTTCTAAGTGATTTTTAACTTGTCCTTTTTTTATTTTATCTTCTAAACCTCCCCCCTTCCCACTCATATTCACTATGTTAGGTATTCCTTCAGACTTCTCAGTGAAGACCAAAACAAAGAAGTCATTAAGTATCTCTGCCATTTCCAAGTTTCCTGTTACTGTTTCTCCCCCCTCACTGACCAGTGGGCCTACCCTGTCCTTGGTCTTGCTCTTGCTTCTAATGTATTTATAAAAAGTCTTCTTGTTTCCCTTTATTCCCGTAGCTAGTCTGAGCTCATGTTGTGCCTTTGTTTTTCTAATCTTGCACCTGCATTCCTGTGTTGTTTGCCTATATTCATCCTTTGTAATTTGTCCTACTTTCCATTTTTATATGACTCCCTTTTTATTTTTAGATCATGCAAGATCTTGTGGTTAAGCCACGGCAGTCTTTTGCCATATTCTCTATCTTTCCGACGCAGCAGAATAGCTTACTTTTGGGCCCTTAATAATGTCCCTTTGAAAAACTGCCAATGCTCCTCGGTTGTTTTTCCCCTCAGTCTTGATTCCCATGGGACTTTTGGACCCGATTGGGGTCCCGCCCTGCCCCTCACGGCACCTGCGGCCCTGGGCACGAGCTGGGTCACCCCTCCCACGTGTAGCCTCCTGGGACTCGCCCCCTCCCATCCGTGAGGTTACATAACCGACCCTCTTCCCCCCCCCGCCCCCCACCAGTACACAGTGCCCCCACTCCCATGCGCACAACAGCTTGGGCACCTGCCCTGCCCCCCGCGGCATCTGCAGCCCCGGGCGCGAGCTGGGGCACTCCTCCCGCGTGTAACCTCCTCTCCACCTGGTCACTCCCCACCTGCCACCCCCGCTCTGGAAACCAAAACCAAAGGTGCCCAGCCTTTCCGCTCAGCTTGCTGGGCTTATCCGAGCAGAAAGAATCCTTGTGCCTGCTGCAGCACAGGGCAGAAGGGCCGGGTTAAAGCCTCGATGTGTTACACTGCTGTGAAGCCAGCCAGCTGCTCTTCGTACTGTGAGTGGTGCTCTTCTGTGTCTGGTTTCAGCCATCGGGGTTAGATGTGAGCTCTGAGCTTTTGCTTGCCAAGGCAGGGCAGGTGGATCCCTGAGCCAACCTTACAAAGAGAAGACCCCTTGCTACTGGCCGCATGGCTGTGTACTGTTCTCCTGGGGGCTGGCTGCTCGGTCCTGGGGGGAGGAGGGTCCTGCTGCTCTCAGAGGGTCAGGTGTGGGCCAGGAGTCATCAGCCCCCAGGGTCTGTGGCTCTGGGAGTCCCCTGGCTCCGGGTTCCCTCCTTTCCTAAATTTTCTAAATTTTGTTCCTCCGGTTTCCCGAGCAACTCTGGGTAAGTCCAGCTAGTTTTGAAATAAGTGCTGTATAGATGCTCCCAAATTCAAAATAAGCTATTTTGAAATAAACTACTCATAGACTCATAGACTTTAAGGTCAGAAGGGGCCATTATGATCATCTAGTCTGACCCCCTGCACAATGCAGGCCATAGAATCTCACCCACCCTCTCCTAGAATAATCTTCTCACCTATATCTCAGATATTGAAGTCCTCAAGTGGTTTAAGGACCCCAAGATGCAGAGAATCCTCCAGCAAGTGATCCGTGCCCCATGCTACAGAGGAAGGTGAAAAACCTCCAGGGCGTCTGCCAATCTACCCTGGAGGAAAATTCCTTCCCGACCCCAAATATGGCGATCAGCTGAACCCTGAGCATGTGGGCAAGACTCACCAGCCAGACAACCAGGACCAATCCCAACTAGATCAACCCAGTCAGGGCTTTGTCAAGCTGAGACTTAAATACCTCTAGGGATGGAGACTCCACTATTTCCCTAGGTAACCCATTCCAGTGTTTCACCACTCTCCTAGTGAAATAATTTTTCCTAATATCCAACCTGGACCTCTCCCACCACAACTTGAGACCATTGCTCCTTGCTCTGCCATCTGCCACTACTGAGAACAGCCTTTCTCCATCCTCTTTGGAACCTCCCTTCAGAAAGTTGAAGGCTGCTATCAAATTCCCCCTCACTCTTCGCTTCAGCAGACTAAACAGACCCAACTCCCTCAGCCTCTCCTCATAGGTCATATGCTCCAGCCCCCTAATCATTTTGGTTGCCCTCCGTTGGACCCTCTCCAATGCGTCCACATCCTTTTTGTAGTGGGGGGCCCAGAACTGGACACAATACTCCAGATGTGGCCTCACCAGAGCCAAATAAAGGGGAATAATGACATCTCTGGATCCGCTGGCAATGCTCCTCTTAATGCAACCTAATATGCCATTAACCTTCTTGGCTACAAGGGCACACTGTTGACTCATATCCAGCTTCTCATCCACTGTAACCCCCAGGTCCTTTTCTGCAGAACTACTACTTAGCTGGTTGGTCCCCAGCCTGTAACAGTGCTTGGGATTCTTCTGTCCCAAGTGCAGGACTCTGCACTTGTCCTTGTTGAACCTCATCAGATTTCTTGTGGCCCAATCCTTCAATTTGTCTAAGTCACTCTGGACTCTTTCCCTGCCCTCCAGCGTATCTATCTCTCCCCCTAGCTTGGTGTCATCTGCAAACTTGCTGAGCGTGCAATCCATCCCCTCATCCCGGTCATTAATAAAGATATTGAACAAAACCGGTCCCAGAACCGAACCTTGGGGCACTCCGCTAGAAACCGACCGCCATCCTGACATCGAGCCGTTGATCACTACCCACTGGGCCTGGCCTTCTAGTCAGTTTTCTATCCATCTTACCGTCCATTTATCCAATCCACATTCCCTTAACTTGCTGGCAAGAATATTGTGGGAGACCGTATTAAAAGCCTTGCTAAAGTCAAGGTAGATCACATCCACTGACTTTCCCATGTCCACAGAGCCGGTTACCTCATCATAGAAGCTAATCAGATTGGTCAGGCATGACTTGCCCTTTGTGAATCCATGCTGACTATTCCTAATCACTTTCCTCTCCTCCAGGTGCCTCAAAATGGATGGATCCTTTCCATGATTTTTCCAGGAACCGAGGTAAGACTGACTGGCCTATAGTTCCCTGGATCGTCCTTCTTCTCTTTTTTGAAGATGGGCACTACATTTGCCTTTTTCCAATCATCCGGGATCTCTCCCAATCTCCACGACTTTTCAAAGATAATGGCCAAAGGCTCCTCAATGACATTTGCCAACTCCCTCAGTACCCTCAGATGCATTAAGTCCGGACCCATGGATTTGTGTACGTTTAGCTTTTCTAAATAGTTCCTAACCTGTTCTTTACCCACTAAGGGCTGTCGATCTTCATCCCATCTTGCATCACTTAGCTCATTAGTCCGGGAGCCCACCTTGTCCATGAATACAGAGGCAAAGAAAGCATTGAGTACTTCAGCTTTCCCCACATCATCTGTCACTAGGTTACCTCCTTCATCCAGTATTGGCCGCACACCCTCTCTGATCACCTTCTTCTTGTTAACATGCCTGTAGAAACCTTTCTTGTTATCCTTCACATCCTTAGCCAGTCACAATTCCATTTGTGCTTTCGCCTTCCTGATAACCCCCCGGCATTCTCGAGCTATCCATTTAAACCCCTCCCTGGTCATTTGTCCAAGTTTCCACTTTTTGTAAGCTTCTTTTTTGTGCTTAAGTTCACCAAGGATTTCCCCTGTAAGCCAATCCGGTCTCCTACCATGTTTGCCTCTCTTGCTACGCATCGGGATGGTTTCTTTCTGTGCTTTCAATAAGGCTTCTTTAAAATACTGCCAGCTGTCCTGGACTCCTTTCCCCTTCATGTTAGTATCCCAGGGGCTACGCAATTGACGTAGCTCAGTTTGTTTTTGTTATTTCGAGTTAAATCCTGCTGTGTAGCAGCACCCATAGGTAACCACTATGACATCAAGGATCTGAGACCTAATCAGCTCACTCATTCATACTCCACTGATGTACCAATGGTTATGGTTGTTTGCCTGATTAAAAGAGTAAGAACACTGAGATGTGACTGAAAGTACTGAATGCAAGTATTCGGTGGAACTGTGTATGTTCCTAAGGCTATATCTAGACTGCAGCTTTATTATGCCACGTCCAAGGAATGCGCCTGCTTTTCCGAAAAAAATTCAGAAAAGTGGATGCGTTCTTTCACCATCTCTGTAAACCTCATTTCACGGGGCATGTCTAGACTACAGAGTTTTTCTGGGATACCAGAGGTAAAAATGTTGGAAAAGCTGACACACTTTTTTGGCATCCCTGTAAACCTAGTTTCACGAGGAATAAGGGATGTTCTGAAAGAGGGGTTTTTTTTCTGGAATTTGTCACCATGTAGAGGGGCCAAATTTCAGAAAAGCCTCTTTCGGAAGTAAATCGGAAAAAGATACGCAATTTGCGTACTGCAAATTTCGTTTCTTTTTTCAATTTATCTTTGTAGTATAGACCTAGCCACAAAGAAGAAGAAGGGATGAGCCAACATTTTGGAAAAGCCTCTTTCAGAAGAAAAGCAGGAAAAGATATGCAAATTGCGGTTCACGATTTGCGTATCTTTTTCTGACTTTTCTTTGTAGTGTAGATCTAGCCTATGAAAGGAAGGATTTGCTTGTGGACAAGAGTTAGGAGTTCTGGGTTCTCTGTCTGGCTTTGCCACAACCCCCCTGTGCAAGTCACAAATTATCTCATGTGGTGTCTGAGCACACTGATAAGACATACAAATCAGAGGCACCCACTAAACCTAACCTAAACTTTCCCCGTGCCCCAGTGTGGAAGCACTGTGATCCCCATTGCACAGAAAGGGAAGCACAGCAAGATGGATGAGACCAGCATTTTCACAAGCATCCACTGATTTTTGGGCCCCGTCTGGAGCAGGAGGACAGATTTTCATTGTGGGCACCTTTAGATTTGCACAAGCTCAGCACCCATAAAAGGGGGCATATTTTCACAATGGCTCTGCACCCATTTAAGCACCTAATCAGGCACCGATTTTCAGAAATACTCTGTCCTCATTATTATTACTACTCCAGTAGGCCTCAGGCACTGTATGTTATTAATTAGCTACATTGCAGTTGGGGCTAGGATCCTTCCACCCTGCTTGTAGCTATTTCCATCCCAAAACTCAGCAGATGTTGGGAGCAACACACAGACAAAGCAATAATTCTGAAACCTAAGAAGCAGAAGACTCTCAGGGTATGTCTACACTAGCCCCTTAGTTCGAACTAGGGTGGCTAATACAGGCATTTGAACTTGCAAATGAAGCCCGGGATTTAAATATCCCGGGCTTCATTTGCATGTTCCCGGGTGGGCGCTATTTTTAAATCCCCTTAGTTCGAACTGACTGCCTGTGGCTACACACGGCAGTCAGAAGTTAATCCGAACTAAGTCCTTAGTTCGGATTAACTTTTACATCTCATTGCAGGAGGAGTAACAGTTAATCCGAACTAAGGACTTAGTTCGGATTAACTTCTGACTGCCGCGTGTAGCCGCAGGCAGTCAGTTCGAACTAAGGGGATTTAAAAATGGCGCCCACCCGGGAACATGCAAATGAAGCCCGGGATATTTAAATCCTGGGCTTCATTTGCAAGTTCGAATGCCTGCATTAGCCACCCTAGTTCGAACTAGGGGCCTAGTGTAAACATACCCTCAGCCATGTGTAAGCGGGCTGCCTTGTACCTGCAGCTGAAAGAGCGCAAGGCAAAGCACATCAGTGGGACTGTCGTTGATCTTCTGTGAATCTGAAGGGGCAGAAGAAGGCTCAGAAATGAAGTTCTACTCTTATCTTTTAATGAAGGCTCAGAAATGAAGTTCTACTCTTATCTACTCTGGACCCCAAATGGCAGAAGTCTCTGCAGAAACTTCTTAGCTGGCCAGTTACCGCCAATTCTCCCAATGATCCTGTGAGTATGTGAAAAATATTCTTTATTTCTAAGAACAAAAGACCATTGTTCCCGTGACTAATCAGCAAGACGTTAAAGACAGATATAAATTAGACATTGTGAGACAGATTTTCAAAATTAGCTAATTTAGGAGCACAAAGCACATTGAAAGCTGGTGGTTATTGTGCTCCCAAATCCCCCAGAATCATGTTCTTAAGATACTGAGGTGCCTAAAAATGTAGATTCCTGCAGGATTCACTAAAAGGAGGGAGGATTGAATAGGTTCTCAGCTGTTAAAGTGCCCTCAGCCCACACGATGCTACTTCTGTGACTACACTGTCCCGGGCCTCCATTTTCAGGAGCTCAGCTCGGGGCACCATGAAGGAGCCTGGATTTCAGAAATTGCTGAGTACCCAGCCCTTTGAAATCAGCCCCTTTGAAAGTGTCTCCAGCTGGTAATTTTGGCCAGATGCTCTTTTTGACTAACATTCATATTCCAGTGGCATGTGAGGAACCCATCATCTCAGACCAGAGCTCTTCTGGGCTGGGTGCTGTATAAACACAGAGCAAGAGGCAGTCCCTGATGAGGTAACAATTTAAATAGCCAAGACAGGGTGGGAGGAAGGGGTAGCACCCACTAGCAGATTGATGGATGGTCCTCAAATGTCCCCTTCATGTCAGAGGAGCTGGCATGAGCAGCCAGTTCAAGCTTTATTCCTGTGATGGTTTCAGGGCTGGGCATGGAACATTCCATTTTGAAAACACTGATGTTTGGAAGCCTGTTTACATAAAAAATTTCTGATTTATGAATGAGCCATTATAATTTTCTCCACGGCTAACATCAGGCAGGTTAATAACAGTAATCCTGGAATGCAGCCATCTTGCAAAGGTAAATGGCTTTTTATACTACTAAAAGATTTTTCTGGTGCTTCTTGGGTCCTTAACCTAAATAAGTTGTGTTTTTCTTCATTTGAAGCATTGCTCTGGGGTGGCGCTGGGGAGGAGGGGTTTGGGATGCAGGCTGCCCTGGGGAGAGAGGACTACCCCAGCCCCCACACCTCAGCAGCGTGGGGCCAGGTGAGAAGTGCCTCTCCATGGCCGCTGCAGCTCCAGCGGGCACAGCCAGGGGAGAGGTATATATCCCCCAGCTGGGTAACAGATAGACACACAGACAAACTCTCTGAAATATATAGTAAATAGCTGTCCCTTTCTCTACCACTGTTGAAGCTGTCTCTGTCCCCATCTCTGCCTCCCTTTGGCCCACCAGTGGTCACTCTACAGTATAACTCCTCCCTACCAGACCCCTCCCTTTCCATTTTATAAGAAACAATTGAATTCCGGGCACATTCCATTGTCTTGGCACAGTCAAACCCTGACCTTGCTTTACATTATAATATCAGCTAGTGATCAGAAATAGTCAACATGGATTCACCAGGGGCAAATCATGCCTGGCCAACCTGATTAGCTTCTATGACAAGATAACTGGCTCAGTGGACATAGGGAAGTCAGTGGATGTGGTTGGTATACCTTGTCTTTAGAAAAGCTCTTGATACGGTCTCTTACAACATCCTTGCCAGCAAATTAAGTAAGTATGGATTGGATAAATGGACTGTAAGATGGCTGGAAAGCTGGCTAGGTTGTCAGGCTCAACAGATAGTGATCAATGGCTCGATGTCAGGTTGATGATCGTTTTCAAGCAGAGTGCCCGAAAGATTGGTTCTAGGGCAGATTTTGTTAAACATCTTTAGTAATGACCTGGATGAGGGGATGGGTTGAACCCTCAGCAAGTTTGGAGATGACACTAAGCTAGGGGGGGAGATAGATATGATGGGGGTTAGGGATAGGGTCCAGAGTGACCTAGACAAATTGGAGGATTGGGTCAAAAGAAATCTGATGAGATTCAACAAGGACAAGTGCAGAGTCCTGCACTTGGGATGGAAGAATCCCAAGCATTGTTACAGGCTGGGGACCGACTGGCTAAGCAGCAGTTGGGCAGAAAATCACCTGGGGATTTCAGTGCATGAGAAGCTGGATATGAGTTAGCAGTGAGCTCTTATAGCCAAGAAGGCGAATGGCATATTAGGGTGCATTAAGAGGAGCATTGCCAGCTGATCTAGAGAAGTGGAATCTCCATCCCTAGAAGTTTTTAAGTCCCAGCTTGACAAAGCCCTGGCTGGGATGATTTAGTTGGGGTTTGGCCTTGCCTTGGGCAGGGGGCTGGACTCGATGACTCCTGAGGTCTCTTCCAGCCTTAGGATTCTATGATTCTACAAGGAAGTTGTATACCAAATATTGTGGTCCCAGCTGTTGCCATTTAGAAGGAGTTCTTGAACAAATGGATGCACATTTCTAAAATATAAAGTAAGACGATCATAGGACTACTTCAGAATGTATTCTGTAGCTTGTCTCCAAATGTGTATTCAGAAAGAGGAAATGTCAGGTCTCTGAAGCCCGACCTCTCACCTTGGGTGCGTCTAGACTACATGGCTCCATCGACGGAGCCATGTAGATGAGGCAGGACGACAAAGGGAAATGAAGCGGCGATTTAAATAATCGCTGCTTCATTTAAATCAAAATGGCCGCCACACTGTGCCAATCAGCTGTTTGTCAGCACAGCGTGGCAGTCTAGACGGGGATCTGCTGACCCCAGAACCCTTTGTCGGCAGATCCTGTAAGCCTCGTTCTGGGGTCGGCATTTTGATTTAAATGAAGCAGCGATTATTTAAATCGACGCTTCATTTCCCTTTTTCGAGTAAACTAATCTACATGGCTCCGTCAACAGAGCCATGTAGTTTAGATGTACCCTTTCTGTCTGAGGGACAGGAAGCACAGAAAAAGCCGGGTGATAATATGGTTGAATTGTCAAAAAACTATAGCAAGGGTGTGTTATTTTGATGATAACAGATAGAAGCATTACATTACTATACTATTGCTCGCACTGGTCCTCCACAATCATTTTTCCCTGTGTATATATCCCTGACAAATTGAAGTTTCCATTTCCTGCATCTGATGATGTGGGCTTCAGCCCACGAAAGCTTAAGCCCAAATAAATTTGTTAGTCTTCTAGGTGCCACAAGACTCCTCGTTGTTTTTACTGCTGCTAGTAGCCCAGTGAAATCCATGGGACTGCCCACCTCTTATTGCTTACAAAATTATGCCATTTAAAGGCTGTCACTTGTTATTTTTTCATGGGGAAAAATTAGGAAAGGAAACCTTTATTTAAAAAGAAACAACTGGGAAATGAAACATGAGAGGATAACATCCTTGACCATATAATATCCTGTGCCTCATGCAGTTTGTGTCCACCCAACCTTCAAGAGACTGAGTTTTTATTAACATGCTAAGAACCATGTATACTCTGCATTGTTGCTAACAGCCATTTCTATAAACTCTGCCTAATTATTGGTTCTCAGGTGCATCTTCCACTGGATATTGCCAAGTAGAGGTAAGTGCCTCAGAGATTCCAGGGTCAGAAGGAACCACTGTGATCATTCCATCCAACCTCCTGTCTGACACAAGCCAGAGAACCTCACCCAATGATTTCTCCAACAAGCTAGTACTGTGATGTGATGGGGATGTGCATCCTGACATGCATGCGACAGTGCTGGTTTGCTTTTCTACCTGAGATCTAGGCAGTGATTAGAGCTGGTTGTCTTGTGTTTTCATTCCAAGAGGAAATTTTGAAATTTCCAGTGGAATTTATTTTGAAAAAACTCCAATTAGGGACAATCAAAACATTTTATTTTGTTAGTAGTGAAGCAGCATAATTTAACATAGCGTGTGTGTGTATATATGTATATACACACACACTAGGGGGCTGCCTCTGGTGGCTGGCAGGGCTTGGGGGGAATTAAAAAGCCCCTGGTGGCCGGGGGAGGGGCTGGAGTCAAGAAAAGGCCCCTGGCAGCCATGGAGGAAGGTGTTGTGGAGGGAGGCCCCTGGAGGCTGGCGGGGGGTACTGGGAGAAACAAAATGGCCTGTGTCAGATGGGACCCCCCCTTGCCCTAAGCCCCTCCCCACACTCACTCTCACACCCTCTCACCTATCCCCCCCACCACATCCTCTAGGCCCTGCCTTGACTCCTGCACCCCCCACACAGCCAGCCCCCTGCCCTGAAGAACGTAGGCAGTGCTGGGTAACTCTGCTTGTACAATATATAATATTAAATGTAATATTTAGTATAAAAAGCATCTAAATGAAATGAATTGAAATGGCAATGTTGACAGGAGATGAACAAGGCTACATTTTTCTTTGCAACTAATTCTTATTTTGCAAATTTTAAAATCAGCAAGTCGCCCTGAGACAGTTTCATTTTGGCCAAACTGCTTTTTCCAACAGAAAACTGTTCTGACATTTATTTCCAACTAGCTCTGTTAGGCTCACCCATTGCACAGTGTCCAGCCTCACAATTTTGGTGGCTACATTTTTCCTTTAGGCAAAGACCTGGGCTAGGGGCCGTGCATAAGCCGCATTACACTAGAAATTGTTATGGGAGGTATTGTGAACCAGAGACAGCTGAGTCTGAATACCTCTCCTGTTTCGTCCTTGCGCCCAATAGCTTGGCATTTACTGGCAGCCTGAGATGCAGCATTGGCTCAGCTCCTCTGGCCATCAAGAAGGAATATCCAGGTCCCCTTTCCTTTCCCTCCTACCCAGTCCCTTCCCACTTGCTCCAAGTGGGCATGAAGGAATGAGCAGTTGAGTAGCTCTGTTTACACCTACACTCCTGGCTGAGTGGTCTATAGTGCCCTGAGTTCTCTTTGTTCTCCTTCTACAAAATAGCTCCTATGTTTATTGCCTCCTGCTGATGGCAGAGCTTCCTTCCTTGAAGAAACAGGGTGAAATCTGATTGCCCCTTTACACATCTCGGCTATGTGGCCTTTGCTTGGGGTGCAGAGCAATGGTTGGGCTGGGATGTGGTGGGAGGTGGAAATGAAGCTAACATCCAGCTCTCCCACTCTTTAGCCAGTTTGCATAAGTAAGGGTGGTCTCCTTCCAGGGAGTGAGACTTTGAGTCCAGAAAGGACAGTTGGCCCTCCAGCATCACAGAGCACCCCAGCCAGCAATTCCTGCATTAAATCTAATTACATCTGATTCAGCTACTGCAGATCTTTGAGAAGGATATTTAGGGTACATTTAGACTGCGGTGCTATTTCAGGATACCGGAAGTATCCCGAAATAGCAATGCCATGTCTTTAAACGTGCCTGCTATTTCCTGAAATAGGGCATGCTATTCCAACATCCCTGTAACCCTCATTCCACAAGGGTTGAAGGATTTGTCGGAATAGTGCCTTATTTTGAAATTTGGTGCTGTGTAGAGAGCGTCAAATTGCAAAATAAACGTTTTCGACCTAGACTTGCAATAAGCTACGCAATTTGCGTAGTACAAATTGCGTAGCTTATTCTGACAGAAGGGTGCTGTCCAAACACACCCTAAGTGTTAATTTAAAGACATCACATGATGGAGAATACACTATGTCCCTAAGCAAATTGTTCCAGTGATTCATATGGGCAACCCTCTGAGGTGCTAATACAGCGTCTGGCATATAGCCATTTCTGCCCCGCTCCCATAGGAACCAGCATGCTCCTGTATGAAGGGGCAGAAGACTTTCCCTATGTATCTCTTCAGAGAATAATGGCTTTGTAGGAGAAACAGTGAGGACCAGATCAAACAATTGTGGACCAGCCTTCTCACCTGGCCCGAACAACAACATCTCTCCTCCGACAAGTATGGAAAATGCCATGGCAGATCAGATTAGGGCTTGGTGTACCCCAGGGTCCTCCCTGTCACCAAATACTTCAGAGGTGATTGCAAAAAAAGGGCAAATGAAGACTAAGTTGCCCATGGAGGTAATATCCCCCTACCCATCCACCTTCAGAAGTGGGAACGGAGAAGTGATGACTGAGCATTCCTGTATTTGTGCAATACTGCTATGGGTTGGACTAATTCTTGCAATGGACCAGGCATGACCTTCAAGTGCCACCCACAATCAGTGCAAAGAAGCCACTGTAGCCTGGCAGCTGAAACAACAGGAGTCACTCACTGAGCACCTGCAGAAGTTGAATCACAGGTCTCAGGGAGTGTTAAATACAGAGGTGAGGCTTTGATTGATAGAACGGCTGTGAGGGATGAGACTCAGAGCAAATTGTAACACCACAGCTTGGGGCAGACAGAAGGGCTCAGTGTGTGACCCTAAAGCCTGGAGTTCAGGGGGAGATGGTAGGTTTGGTGCTGACTAAAGAGGCTTGGGACTGTGAGCAAAGAAGCTACCTCCTGGTTTTGGTTCCTTCTGTGTTCTCAGAAGCAAGACTTTGTCCATTCCTTGTGACTAAAGAAGGCTCCACCTCAGGGAATGCCAGCCTCCCTCATCAATTTCTTCTCCCAGATGGAATAGACTGCCAGATGGTTAACTGGGGTGTCAGGCAGCCGAGGAAGCCTATTAGCCCAGCTTCCCATCCAGAGTCTGGATATGTGGCTGGCTGGAAGGAAACCAGGGCTGCAGCATTCTGGCTAAGCAACTCTGTCATGCCCTGAGTTGGGAGTCACTTATTAATGCTCACTTGCTTTGCTTGGGAGAAGAGAGATCTGGTCTTTTTTTTTTTCTGAAGCATTAACAAACACCCTCCCTCTCCAAAACTAAAATGTGACTGTGGAACTAACACATACCTCCTGGGACTGGAACTATCTGTCTGATTGCTGAAACCTGAAGTTAACTAGGAAACCACCAAAAAGTGCAGTCACAAGATGTGCACTGGGTCAGAGGACATGTTAAAAAATGGTAGAGATCTGGTGTGCTCATGGAATAGAACATTCTGGATAATGGTGACAATTTATTGGTTAATTAATTAATTAATAACAGCAACAATAATAAATATGCTTACATGGTGCCCACTTTGCAGATGTTCAATGGCATAACCACCCTTTAAGCAGTCAAAATTATGACATGGGACTGGCTTAAAATTCCTGAGATTGCAAAGATAACAAATCTAAGGCAGTTTGTTAAATAGCCCTTCTGGAGTTTCAGCCATTTTCAGGCTTTTCCATGCAAGAGCTAGAAACATACTTTTTTTAGAAAACAGAAAGTCTGAACCACTCCTGTAGGAAGCACATGACTTCAGCCGCTGCGGGTTTGCAAAAAGACCCAGAATATCATCAGAGCTGCATGAGGGACAACATGAGTATAAAGTCATTGGTACAGTCTCCACCATGGTGTGCTTTGTCATACCACTTGGTAGCACATTACACCCATTTGTTCATTGATTTAAGGGGCCTTTCCCTACAAAGGTTTTAGCAAGGCCAGAGAGATGGGGCTGGGAAGTGCAGCTTGATCAGTAATTTTAATTTTGAAATCTATGTTTCGTATTAACTCTTTTTAAAAACGTCTGTGACGGGCTGGACGTTCTACCGACTTTCTGGAAGCAGGTGACATTAAGGAGCAACGTGAAGGGAAAAAAGAGAGCAGATTTCTCTAGCGAATGGAAGAAACGCAGAGTGTACAATACACTACAGGAGAATACTGCCCTGCTGCTAAGCAAAGATGCTGGGGGAGGGTGGGTGAATGCAGGACCTGGCTAGAAAAAGTCTCTTCACTATTTTTGTGTTCCTGTAACCATGTCGTGTGGCCTCTGCGGCTGGGTCTCTGAGTGGGAGTTACTATGCAGTCAGAGATAGGGACACATCATTCTGCAGAACCACTGTGGAGCTCAGATCTATTTATGGTCACCACCACATCAGTATGGAGCCTATACAAGATGCAGCAGGCCAGCGTTCCAGCCAGCAGAATGAGTGGCACCCACAAAGCAGGCGTTTCTGGATGTGTTTACTCATGCTGGCTGAAGAGCTTGTGCCAGGGTCAGAGCAGAAGCAGGCCCAGACTGTCTCTGCTGAAGCAATGAAAAAGTCATTTCTGCTTTGTCTATAGGGAATGAGCGGTGCATCATTAGCTAAGAGCTGATTAACTTTGTGGCTCAAAAAAGACCTGGTTTTCAATTGCATTAACTAACCTGATGTAACTTAAAGCAGCTGAGAAGCCCTTAGTGTGAAGATGGAAATTAATCCATTAAAAAAAACACAATTAATGCATCCCTTTTAAAAAAGGGATAGAGAATAAGACAGAGAATAAGTCTGCCTCTATATCAGTGTTTCCCAGTTTTATTTGGCCACAGAACTCGTTTAAACTTGAAAGAATTTTGTGGAACCCCTAATATATATGGAGCTGAAAAAGGTGCACAAATAAGGTGATCGCACCACAAATAAGCACAAATAAGGTGATCGCACCACTGACTGCACGTGCAGCGCTGAGTAGTGACATCATCCCCACTCTCTGGCTAAGCTGGCATTACATGGGGACACATATCGCGCCAAACACAAATTAAAATGGTTTTCAATAAAATTCATAAATGCTTAAATATTATTATTTTTTAATCATAAAATGTTGTTGTAATTGAATTTTCTCACGGAACCCTTATTTTCACTTCGTGGACCCCCAGGATTCCATGGAACACCACTTGGGAAACACTGCTATATATAAATCACTGGTACACCCATGTCTTGAATACTGCTATAGGATATCATTGAAACCAAGAACTGGGAAAGTTGCAAAGAGGGACTGGGCATTTATTGGGATAACAAGGATATCTAAATTTACAATAGGCACAGAATTTTGGATGAGCAATTAAAAAAACTTAACTAGAAGTCCAACTTGTAGCAGTTAGGGCTGTGACGTTCATGGGCGAGGGGTTACATTGTTACATTGTGGGGTTGTTGTGAAACAGTGCCAGGATACAAACCTAGATTGATGCAAATCTAACCCTGTCTGGCATGGCAAACCTATGTGCAACTCTGTAATCTAAATCGAGAGGAAAGATTTGAACCATAGTCTCCTAGGGTACGTCTACACTGCACCCTGAGCTCAAAATAAGCTATGCAATTTGAGCTATGCAAATTGCATCACTTATTTTGAGTTAATTTCAAAATAGCTTTCTTCGTAATTTGGTGCTGTCTACACCAAATATCAAATATCAAAATAAACTGCCATTCTGAAACATCTCTTAATCCTCATGGAGTGAGGTTTATAGGGATGTTGGAATAGCAAGCCTATTATAGTTTGAAAAAAAACGGGCTTGTTCAAAAGACGCAGAATAGCTATTTCAGGATACCGGAAATACCCCAAAATAGTGCCGTAATGTAGACATGCCCTTAGACAGTAGATGCATACTCTAACCATTGTGCTATTGCCTATATAACACTAGCTGGATCCCTCATGTTGGGTGCATCTACGCTGCACCTTTATTTCAATATAACTAGCATTATTTCGAAATAACAATGTGAGCATTATTAACTCGAAATGTCAAAATAATGGACAGTTTATTCTGAAATCTGTAAACCTCATTCTATAAGGAATAGCCTATTCTGAAATAGCTATGTCAAAATACTGCATGTGTAGATGCTCCACTGCTGCAGTGTTGAAATAGCCCCTCACCAGGGCCATTCTAAGTTATTCCTTCCCAGTGCCTCCTGGGGCTCTACATCGAGATAGCCTGTCTACATTAGGGAAGTCTGCCTCGGACTTATTTTGAGGCTTTCCTACAGTGAAGACTCGCTATTTTGACATAAGCTGGGCATAGAAGGACATGCCACACTTAGGGCACTTACGAGAGGTCATGCCAGTGTGTGCAGGATGGCATGGTCTTCAAAAGGGTCTTCCCCATGTGTTTTACTAGATAAACCCATGTCCGGTTTTATATAGAATCATAGAACCATAGAGCTGGACCAATCCCAACTAAATCAACCCAACCAGGGCTTTGTCAAGCTGAGACTTAAAAACCTCTAGGGATGGAGATTCTACCCCCTCCCTAGGTAACCCATCCCAGCGCTTCCCCACCCTCCTAGTGAAATAGTTTTTCCTAATATCCAACCTAGATCTCTCCCACTGTAACTTCAGACCATTGCTCCTTGTTCTGCCATCTGTCACTGCTGAGAACAGCCTTTCTCCAGCCCCATTGGAACCACCCTTCATGAAGCTGAAGGCTGCATTGAATCCCCCATCACTCTGTGAGAAAAACAGAATTGTCAGCGTAAAAGTGGACAAATGTTTGGTCTAAAGAGATGAGAGAGGATTAGGGGGTTTATGTACAAGGCACAAAACTGCCAACTCCAAATTGTCCCCCAGGAGCAGCCCATTTCTGAACCACCATCAAACCCCACATCAATACTGTGCCAGGGCCAGGGCCGGCTCGAGCCATTCCTGTGCCCTGGGCAGCTCTAAGGGGCGCTGCGTGGCTCCCTGCCCCAGCTGTGTGGCGCCTGATGGCAGCTCTAAGGGGCGCCGCATGGTCGGGTGCACAGTCTCCTTAGACCTGCCATCAGGTGCCCCCCATAGATTGGCACCCGGCTAGCTTCCCCCCTTAATCTGGCCCTGGCCAGGGCATCACGTGGTGGGAGCAAGCCTGTCGTTTGCCAGTGAGCAGTCTCAGAATAGATTTTCCAAAGACCAAACTTGGCTGTGGCTGCAGATCTCTCAATAAGCTTCAAGGTTCAGGCTGTTCTGAGTTATGGGCGTTGTTCAGCGGTGCTGAGAACTCATGTTCGCCCATGAAGTAACCAGAAGCTCCTTTTAGCCATTTACTTAGATGCCTAGACATGAGAGTTTGGTGCTAACATTAGACACCCGAGTCTGAAAATATCAGCCCTACTCACTACAAATTTGACAAATTGCCCTGAAGGCCAATGATTGACAGATCATTAGAGCCTGAATGGATACAAAATTTGTATCTGCCTTGGCATTTGTATATGCAAAATGAGCTGTGGATATAAAGCAGATATTTGTGGATTTTCAGGGCTCTACATATCCTACTTATAAGAAAACAAACCCAGCTAGCACACAATCTAATTGCCCCACTATCATCTTACCCCATTTCATAGACTCATAGACTTTAAGGTCAGAAGGGACCATTATGATCATCTAGTCTGACCCCCTGCACAATGCAGGCCATAGAATCTTACCCACCCTCTCCTAGAATAATCTTCTCACCTATATTTCAGATATTGAAGTCCTCAAATGGTTTAAGGACCCCAAGATGCAGAGAATCCTCCAGCAAGTGATCCGTGCCCCATGCTACAGAGGAAGGCGAAAAACCTCCAGGGCCTCTGCCAATCTACCCTGGAGGAAAATTCCTTCCCGACCCCAAATATGGCGATCAGCTGAACCCTGAGCATGTGGGCAAGACTCACCAGCCAGACAACCAGGACCAATCCCATCTAGATCAACCCAGTCAGGGCTTTGTCAAGCTGAGACTTAAATACCTCTAGGGATGGAGACTCCACTATTTCCCTAGGTAACCCATTCCAGTGTTTCACCACTCTCCTAGTGAAATAATTTTTCCTAATATCCAACCTGGACCTCTCCCACCACAACTTGAGACCATTGCTCCTTGCTCTGCCATCCATCACTACTGAGAACAGCCTTTCTCCATCCTCTTTGGAACTTCCCTTCAGGAAGTTGAAGGCTGCTATCAAATCCCCCCTCACTCTTCGCTTCTGCAGACTAAACAGACCCAACTCCCTCAGCCTCTCCTCAAAGGTCATATGCTCCAGCCCCCTAATCATTTTGGTTGCCCTCCGCTGGACCCTCTCCAATGCGTCCACACCCTCCACTACAAAAAGGATCTATCTTGTTGACTCCTATTGTTTGCTCCCCTTTTAATTACGGGCCAGATTTGTGCCATCCCCACTTACATTTGGACTGGATGACTAAAGTCTCCAGATGGCCAGGTCAGACCTGGGTAATATATCACAATGTCTGCCTTTGCCCTGTCTCTGGGATTTATTTATTTATTTTTGGCAATAGCCTTCCACAAGCTCTGTCTTGTCAGGCTGTGCCCTGCTACACATTTAGATCAAGGCATGTTGCAAATGCTGTTGTGTTTACTTGAAGAAAATCTACACAACTCTGGCAAAATCACTTCAATAGGGATGAAATTCCTGAGTGCTTCAGATTTCTCCTGCATGAGAAACTTCTGTAGGTTTTTCTGATCTAGATGAACACCTTTGAGATAAAGCAGGAGGCACTGAAAAGTCAACATCAACCAAGCACCCTGCTCTCCACCACCAATGACACTAACTGGGATTAGCAAAAGCGACGGGGAGTCCTGTGGCACCTTATAGACTAACAGATTTATTGGAGTATAAGCTTTCGTGGGCAAAGACCCACTTCATCAGATGTCACTTTTGCAGATCCAGACGAACATTCTGATACTTGACTAGGATTAGATGTATATAAGCCTCTCCAGACCATCCATATCACGGCAAAAGTAATTCAGGTGATTACATCAGAGGGGCTCTGTGACATTTTGGGGATAATTCACATCAGTGAGGGATTTGGTCGCCACCTGCTCTGAAATTTTGGGTGCTTTAATACTGCACTGCTATGATTCAGGTCCCTGACACCAGGAGCCACACTACATGCATGTAGGTTTCACCCTGGTTTTCTCCAGCCTCATTACACCAACAGCACCCTCCAGTCCCACATCTCCTCAAAGTCTGCCCTCCTGGAGTCACATTTTTCTCCTCCGGTTTGTAAACCTGTTTCTGGTTATCAACCACGCTGTTTGCATGCCAGACATCTGCTGGGGATAAAAATAAATGAAATGTTTATTTAATAGAAACATCACATATTCAAAGTGAAATAGTGAGGAAATGCAGACACAGCCACGTTACACCGGAAATAAACATAAAGAAGCAACTTTAGGCTTATGCTGCTGTATTAGGTAAATTTTAAGTTACCCGTTGCCTCTGAAGTATCCCAGTGTAACTCTTTCACACAGGAGACCCTGAGTTTCATGGACAACACCCCAAACACAGAAATGCCAGGCCTCAGTTTCTAGATGTCCTTCACTTCAAATCCTTTCTCTGCTATGATTTTTTTCTTGCATGTTTTTTTCCCCCTTGCTCTTGGGGCAAGTCTATATTGCAGCACTACATCAGCAAGCTGCTATGTGGATGTAGCGCATCTGATGAAAATGCACAATGTTGATGGTGAGAAGCTGAAACTACGTCAGTGGCAGAGCATCTCCTACCATACAGCATTAGTGTGGAAAGTGTGAATCACTGGAGTGGGGGGTGGGGAGGTTCATGCCCTGAGTGACATAAATTAGATCAACGCAAGCAGTAGGGTAGACCTGCCCTCAAACTACAGTGATTGGTGGTGGGGGAAATTCTCTCCTCTTTTAGCTTTGCAAGACTGGGGATTTCTCTTTGATTTCAAGTTGTGTTCATGTTTTCCCATGACATCTAAGGTCCACCATTGTCTGCTCCTGGCTGGACAATGGAAGGAAACATGAATTTGGTTTTGTGTAAACAATTGGCTTGGGAGACACCATCTGTGCCTAGAGATGAACTTGAAATTATAATACCGATCATTAGTACATAAATAAGTAGATTTGTAACCACGTATCTCCCAATGACCACCTAATTCAGAAGATTGCAAGCTTTCAAGGAAGACCTTGCTCCATCTGTTTTGTATACAATAACATTGTATACGAGCTGTTCATTCAATTATATATATATATTTTAAGTTTCGCCCCCTTCCATGTTCCTCTTGGGGCACCGTTATTTTCATGGACTCTAAGCAACTTTTTTGAAGCTTACTTTTTGAGGCAATGTCTATACTTGCAGGAAGATCGATGCTGTGGCAATCCATCTTTCAGCATTTGAGTTTATGGGTCTAGTATGGTCCCACTAAATAAAACACTGAGGCATTCCTGTCCATGCTGGTAGTCCTTGCTGTTGCAAGGAGTAAGGGAAGTTGATGGGAATGTTCCTCCCATTCACATCTTTCTCTGAGGACAGAGTTAAACATTATTTACATAGCTGAAATTGTATACATTTGTATATCTGACCTTCAGCTGTAGTGTAGAACTAACCTCAGACAAACCCTGGAAGTCAAGAAACACAGTTCTCCCTGTAGCCATAAATTAGCTAGCTATACAGATTCTCATCTGCATGACTGATATTTGGGGAACATAGTTTTCATTTAGTCTTAGACAGACGGTATTGGGCAACACTTACAAAGCACCTATGTGACTTTTGTTAACCAGCAACACGTTGGAAAACTGAATTTCCATCACAAAGGGAAATGCCATTATTTTGTTATTTCTTCCCATCTCAAACCAGGTCAAAAGGTCATAATACCATTTTTTTCCCAAAGAATGAAAAGTTTTTAAAAAAAGGTTAATTCAGTATTTGCAAATATAAAAAAATGTTGACTTTTATATCCAAATGACACTGTAATCAAATACACAAATTTGGTAAAAATTTGTGTGAATAAGAGCCAATGTTATGAATATCCTGAGCTAAAGTCTAGCAAACTAGATTTCCCAATTAGATAACTATTATAACCAATTTGTAAAAGGGATTTAATAAGGATAGCACCTTTTACTGAGTGCCAGGAACACTAGCTTACTGATTTTAGCACTAAGTTCTCTAATGGCCTATTTTAACCTTGGGCGTATTTCTCACATCAGAACATTTAGTCACTATGAATCAGTCAACACACTGATTAATTCACCAAGAATCATGTCAATCTATAATCAATAGCTTTACAGGTCAAGCATAGGTATCCCAAAAATTCCAGGCATGGATTGCATACACCTGGCCTATAAAGGATTTAGAGAGTCCACCAGTGGAGAAACACTGTGCTAGACCATGGACAAACATTCTATGACCATTTATGCTCCTCCACATGCAAGGGTAAATCCTGAATATCCTCCCGAGCTTGCCGATGTTAACATTCTGCTTTTCACCCCAATTAGTCTTTTGAGAGCTACTTGGATTTACACTGAAGAGAATTTAGGTTCATGGCTTCAAGTACAGCTAAAGGCTTTCTTATTATCTAACAGCAGTGACCTTAAAACACCCCTACACGCCTACTGAAAGGAAGGTTTTTTTAAGAGTGTAAATTTACTGAAATGCCTCTTTCCTGTTTATTTGGCCATTCAGCAGTTGTGACTGACACCCCGGCGGTCCATTGTCATCGTCTGTGGTTCATATAAAAGGTAACTCCTTAGTTTTTCAGTTATCATGCAGGGAGTCCGGGCTGAGCAGAATTAAGTGAACGCTCGTTGCACACAGACCAACACAATCCACAGGAGATGACAAAACCAACCTGCGGCTGTCTCAGTCCTGAGGAGCAAAAGGAGACACAGAGCCATGTGACAGCAGCTTCTCCTGTACTTGCAACCAGAAGCTACTCAGATCAGAGGGACAGTGTCTGATCTACTGCAAACCCACTGGGCAAGAGGAAATCCAGAACAGAGATGTCAGGCTTGTCTCCTAATTGGCGCCTCTCTCTGTTCTCACCAAATCTCCTGATGATCCCATTGCTGATTCTCTGGCTTTGCTGTGAGTAGTTTATGGCTATTCTGTTTTAATTTTTGATGAGACTTGGACAAAATATTTCAGCCTTGTCCCCTTAATTAAACAGGAACATTTTGATGACTGATCTAAATTAGAAATTAAGGCTAACATTTGCCAAGCCACATAGGGGATTTTAACACACAATTCTCATTCATATTAACAGGAATTGGGAGTCCAGATCCTTTAGGCAACTTTTAAAATCTCAGCCTTAATTTTATAGACACCCTGAGATTCACACACACATAAAGGTTTAGTAATAGAGATGTAGCCGTGTTGGTCTAATCTAGCTGAAACAAAAAACAGGACAATGTAGCACTTTAAAGACTAACAAGATGGTTTATTAGGTGATGAGCTTTCGTGGGCCAGACCCACTTCCTCAGATCAAATTGTGGAAGAAAATTGGCACGACCTTATATACCAAAGGGATACAATCAAAAAAAGTGAACACATACAAAAAGGACAAATCAAATTTCAGAAAAGAGGGGGGATGAGGGGGGAGGTAAATGTCTGTGAGCTAATGATATTAGAGGTGATAATTGGGGAAGCTATCTTTGTAATGGGTAAGGTAATTAGCATCTTTGTTGAGACCCCAGCGTAAAGTATCAAATTTAAGCATGAATGACAGTTCAGAGGTTTCTCTTTCAAGTCTGATGTTAAAATGTCTTTGAAGCAGGATGCAGGTAATCAAGTCGTTGAGATAATGCCCTTTCTGGCTGAAATGGCAAGAAACTGTTTTTTCTTTGTGATACTGTCTGATATCTGTTTTGTGTGCACTGATTCTTTGACGAAGTGTCTGAGACGTTTGTCCAATGTACATAGCAGACGGACACTGTCGGCACATGATGGCATAAATTATATTTCTGGATGAGCAGGAATATGTGTTCTTGATCTTATAACTGAATTGGTTAGGTCCAATAATGGTGTCAGCAGAGTAAATATGTGGACAAAGCTGGCAACGGGATTTGTTGCAAGGGAAAGTTCCAGGGTTGGAATGAGGCATGTCCTGTGGTTGTTGGTAAGAATCACCCTGAGGTTAGGTGGTTGTCTATAGCAGACTATGGGTTTGTCTCCCAGAGCCTCCCGGAGTGTAGTATCCTGTTCCAGTATAGGTTGTAGTTTATTGACTTGATTACCTGCATCCTCCTTCAAAGACATTTTAACACCAGACTTGAAAGAGAAACCTCTGAACTGTCATTCATGCTTAAATTTGACTTAAATTTGACACTTTACGCTGGGGTCTCAACAAAGATGCTAATTACCTTACCCATTACAAAGATAGCTTCCCCAATTATCACCTCTAATATCATTAGCTCACAGACATTTACCTCTCCCCTCATCCCCTCTCTTTTCTGAAATTTGATTTGTCCTTTTTATATGTGTTCACTTTTTTTGATTGTATCCCTTTGGTATATATGGTCGTGCCAATTTTCTTCCACAATTCGATCTGAGGAAGTGGGTCTGGACCATGAAATCTCATTACCTAATAAACCATCTTGTTAGTCTTTAGAGTGCTACGTAGTCCTGTTTTTTGTTTCATAAAGGTTTAGATTCTACCTTAAAGATACCATTGTAAATTCAGTGTAACTCCATTTTACCTCAAAAAAGCTACTTTTGATTTGACTTGTGTAACTTTAGAACAGAAACAGGCCCTAAAGAAATAGCACTCATTTATTAAACATATCTCTGTTTCAGCTCCATCAATATGGAATGCAACTTATTTTGGAAGATTAATAACATATTAATAACCAAGAGATTTTTTTTTAGTTATTTAATGTTTTGCAAATGCCAGAATTTCCTTTCCACTGGGACGCCTGTAGTGTACAAATGAATAGAGAACTTGAAAGCCACTTGCATAATTCTAAATGTAGATGAGTAGTAGTCATAGTGATGAAAGTGACTTCCAACTATATTTATTTGTGATGTGAGAAAAAATAATCAGATAATTTATTTAAAAAACCATAAATAATCGGATCAGTTTCTGTTGGCAGATAAGAAAAAATACCACATCAAATATTTATTCACATCACTGGAAAAAAAATAGATTGCTTTACCTACACTGTATTACTTAAGCTCAAGTTTATTCCTTTGACATGTTTTCAGTGGTCGGGCTAGAGAGCATCGTGAGTTTAGCTGCTGAGTATAAAGGGAGCAGAATGGAGACTTTTCATGGCAATGAAAGTTCCAGGAGTTGAGAATACATTCTGACTTCATTTAAAAACATCACGTATTCAAAGTCTTTCTCTTTTCACATGCTCAGAATTTCCTTACAAATTTCAAACTCAAATGTGAATGCTTAGTCACAGTCCAAAAGAAATTATTTTTTATTTTTTCAGCTATATCCCTTTAACAATGTATGTGGCAGAAAAAACCAGGCATTTTTCCCTGTATTAAAATAAATATGATTGACTTGTTTTCACGCCGATAATTCATGTGTAGTGGAACTTTAGATGTTGCAGTTTTCCAGGTGACTTGGCCTCCATCTGATATGAAATAATTTCAGAATGGCTTTTTTTTCCAAGCAGAAAACCTGGAAGGAGTCCCAAAAGCATTTAAAAAGAAACACATTGGAGTTCTGTAAGGCGTTCCCAGTGAGTTAAACTTAGTTTTTATACTCAAAGGATACGTCTACACAGCAAAGTTATTTCAAAATAACAGCAGTTATTTCGAAATAACTTTCCTAGCGTCTACACAGCCATTCCGTTATTTCGAAATTAATTTGAAATCGCGGAGGGCTTATTTCGAAATTGGTAAACCTCATTCCACGAGGAATAGTGCCAGTTTCAAAACTGCTATTTCGAAATAAGCGCTGTGTAGATGATTATTTCGAAATAGGGGGCCTCCAGCCCTTCCCAGGGTGCCCTGCTGGCCGCCCTGGTCACAAGGCAACTTCTGACCTGATACCCTGCCAGAACTGGTTCCAACCAGCCTTAAATGTGATTCAACATCCACTCAGTGTGGACGTGCTATCTCAAAATAGAAAACGCTATTTTGAAATGCATTTTGTGTGTAGATGCGTTATTTCGAAATAAGCTATTTTGAATTCACTATTTCGAAACAGCTTATTTCGAAATAACGCTGTAGCGTAGACATACCCAAAAAGAGCCCCAGTGAAATTGGGACTGAGACCTTTGTTGAATCTGGAACCGGAGAGAATTGGATTTCCCTTTTTAATAATGTTATATCTCCTTATTTACCAAGTAGTATGTGATGTTATTTAACTTCATGTCTCATGTTAAATGGGCAGAATAAACCCTGGATTTCCTTTCTTTTTTGTATTTGAAAGTTCAGGAAAGTGTTTTGGAAAAAAAAAAACCCACAACAACAACAACAACAACAACAAACTAACCCTACCATTTCTGCATTATAGTGAATTTCAATTTTTTCATTGGCTGATATAAAAAGTCTCAAATGGTGATATAGAAATCTTTGGAAATCTTAGATATAGTGTAAGGACACTAGATATAGTGTAAGATTCATAGTCAACAGGTTGAAAAGCACTGCTGTATTACATTGCCTTTATGTTTCCTAAGAGAAAATAACATGTGGATAAAGGTGCTATCTCTGGGAAACAGAGATCAGAATCTGCCTCTACCTCATTCCATCACTGGGGACTCTGGAATTACACAACAGCAACGGAGAATACAATCTGAGCCTCTGCCTTTACCTAAAAGTGAAATTATGTGTTTATTTTAAAGGTGTTCATTTCACAAACCAAGAAATTTGCAGCTCTCCAGGTGAGTCTTTGCTCTACCTACTTGGAGCAGAAATGCAGCAGAAAAAAACCTGCAGTTTCTGAAAGACTAATAATTAATTCGAGGGACAGAGATTATGAAGAGCTCTATGGGGTTGCGTTGATTTGATTAAAACATATTAATTATTAGATGAAATTCTCTATATTGCGTGAATTATTTATTTACCACGGTGGAACATCTAAAAAGCTGGAAGAACACCAGGCAAAAAAAATCTTTGGCAGACTTTTGACTGGTCCATAGATGAGGAGAACACCATTTCCACAGACATTAGAAAATCACTGGGGCAGGGCTCCAGATGACTAATTGCCTTAGCTCCCTGACAACCCTGAAGGTTTGGCATCCCCCCCCCCTCCACATACACACAAACTCTGGCACTAGGAGACTCCTCAGGGACCACCCAAGCCCAACCTCCTACCTGCACAGATAGGGGGCTGACCATGTGCCCTCTATGAGCTCTTTGAGCTAATACTCCTGTCAGGATTTTGTAAAGGCCTTAAAATCAGGCTAGTTGACTCATGCATTGGGCTCAAATCTCTGCTTCTTGGAGCACTAGAAGGTTACACTGCCATGGAATTAGACTCACTGTGTGTAGCATAATGTTTTGTCTACTTAGGTAACTTCCCTGCTCCTCAGCTATTTCTAGAAAAGACATCCGGTAAGGAAGGAGACATCATACTCCTGAAGTGCAAAGTACCTGCCCTCTCTACTTTTTCACGTGTTATTTTCTGTAAAGATGGGAAGGATCTTGGAAGCTGGCCAATGCAGGAGAACAAATTTGCCTACAACCATCAAGTGAGGGCAAACAGCACAGGGAGATTTACCTGTTTGTATCAACACAAGGATGACCGGAATCAGGAAAGGAATTCATTTCTAAGTGCCACCCAGAACCTGGATGCAAGAGGTAAGATACTAAACGTCCCAGGAAAAAAAAAATTCTCCAGTAGTAGGTGAAATCTAGATGGAATGCATAAGAACAGCCATAATGGTGTGTCAGACCAATGATGTATCTGCCGTGCATCCTGTCTTCTGACAAGCAAATGCCAGGCACATTAGAGGGAATAAACACAGCCGGCAATCATTGCATGATCCACCTCCTGTTGTCCAGTCCCAGTTTCTGAGAGATGGAGGTTTAGGCACATCTGGAGCATGGGATTGCATCCCTCATCATCTTGGCTAATAGCCATTGATGGACCTGTGCTCCCTGAATTTATCTAACTCTCTTTTGTATCCTGCTATTATTTTGGCCATCACAACACTCCATGGCAATGTGTTCAATAGAGTGACCATGCGCTGGATAGAAAAGTGCTTCTTTATGTTTGTTTTAAATCTGTTGTCTATTGATTCCATTGGGTAACCCCTACTTCATGTGTTCTGTAAGGGAATAAAGCACATTTCTGTGCTGGTTTGATATAATGGACAGCAAGTGAGATCAAAGGGGCCCCACCTAATCTTCCTACAAATGGCTCAGGTATATTGTTTATGGAGTGAAGGATGTAAAGGTTGTAAAGGAAAGCCAATTTTTCAGGGCACTGGTTTGTATGGGAATATTTCTGCCAGGAGGATGAGGAATGTGTGTCACCCTGATGTATGTTGGAGCATGCTCAGACATGGCATGTCTACACTACGGGCTAAGGTTGAACTGTGATACGCAACTTCAGCTACATTAATTGTGTAGCTGGTCAAAGTAGCTTAACTCAACTTTTGGCGCTGTCTACAACTGTAGGAATTTGAAGGGCAAACACTCTTCCTTTGACTTCTGTTACTTCTTGTGGAAGCAGGGTTAGTGGCATTGACCAAAGCACCTCTCTCACTTCCAAATGGCTGTCTTCACTTGACCTGCTAATTCGAACCCTGGAAGATCAACAGTGGCAGCTTCAATCTTCTCTGTAGTGTAGACATACCCACAGAGAGTTGAGCACCTTGTAGACTATCGCAGTCTCAGGCCTAGTTCTCATGAAGTCAATAAGAACATCCACTGCAACAGGTTCAGCAAATCAGATTCAATTGTATACTCATGCCGGGGCACAAGTCAGCCTCTCCTGAGAGACCCCAACACCACCCCACCATGCAGTAAATGGAGTAAATCTAATGGAGCAAGCAGTGCTTCCAGTCACAGGCACCCTTTGCACCTGGGTATTCCCAAGGGGACCTTATTTCTGCTCTCTGGCCACTTTGCATCAGTCTAACTGGACTAAATGGAACAGCCACAATGAATTAACCCCAGACTCTTTAACTCAATTATTAGACCATACAAAATGACTAACAGCCCGAATGGTGTCAAATAGGACCCAACCTTACTCACTCGAGTCCTGTGACTTTCCATGCTGCAGTGGATCAAATGACACTGTATTCTAGACTTTCAGGAGGCTGAGACCCCCAAATAACCACAGCTATGAGACAAGGGTCCCGTGTAAGAATGGCAAAAAATAGAGTCACTAGAAATGTGGCATTTTGGTTTTGTTAAAACTGAAATTTTCCATATGAAATTGTTGATTTTGAGTTAGCCTCCCCCCCGCCCCGTTTAGTAGAACTGCAATGGAAATGTCAAATCAAGCTGCTGAAGTGTTTTCACTTTGGCACTGCCAGTTTGAGACTGTTCAGAATTCTGTTTTGTGGATACGTTTGAAATTTTGATTCTTTATTCCAATTTAGAGTGGAAGTGATTTTGAACGGTCAAAATTTCCCATGAGAGAAAAATGTGTCTTTCCAACAGCTATGGTGGAAACCATGGTAATTCTCTGACAAAACTTACTGAATTGGAAGTTTACATTTCTTTTGTGTACCAGTCACTATATTAAATTAATATTCACTATTGAAATGGCTATTTCATTTTAAGCATTATTGCAGTTTTTAAGTGGATTCATGTGAGAATTTCAGATAAATGAAGCAATTGATGCATGACCTGTTCTGCGTCCATTCCACAGATGCAACATCCAACAGAAATGGATCTGGAGTTCAGCTGTTTTCCAATGGTAAATAGTTATGATCGTAGGTGGCTTACATACAACATTTGAAGCTATTTTTGTAAGATATGGGTAATCCTAGCCTGGGATTGGATCAAACAGATCCTCAATCCAGATCTACCATCTTCAATCTACCAGCATGTTGGAGAACTGGAGAGAGTGTTGAAATTAGGGAGATGACATGAAATTCACCCCTATGCTGAAGTTCAGTACAAGACTTTGAGAGCCGAATTGCATAGACCTTGTACTGGCCCAGGTATGAATTTCTTTCATTGTGTCTATGGCATGAAATTGCTCTAGCATTGTTTGGTCCAAACAATGTCCTGAGAAAAGGCATGAAGAAAGAATAGGCCTGAAGCAACTATTTTGACCTTTCCTTTGTGGCTTGGCAGCTTCTCTGTTTGGGTCACCATGTTCTAATATAGCTAATCACATTGTTTGTGGCAGCCAGCCTCCAGTTTGCATTTTGGCTGGAAGGATATGAGCAATACTGACATTGGTCCTTATTTTAAAGGAATCAATCACAAAATGTTTTCAGCTGTCTACCTGCAACGCACAAGGGGTATGTCTACACAGCAGCGTTATTTCAGAATAACTGATGTTATTTTGAAATAATGTGGTGTGTGTCTAAACTACAAGCCTTTATTTTGAAATACTATCAAGTTGGAGGACTTCTTATTCCAACTTCTGTAACACTCATTTCACGAGGAGTAAGGGAAGTCAAAGGAAGAGAGTTTTTCCTCTAACTTCCTGCTGTGTAGACAATGCCAAAAGCCGAATTAAGCTATTTTGACTGAAGCTACACGATAGACATAGCTGCATTTGCATAGCTTAATTCAACTTTAGCCCTGCTGTGTAGATGTACCCAAGCAGTTCTCCCACCAGCTAAAGCATCTGGCCAAGCTCATAGTTTATGCATAAGATAAGGCAACTTAAACACAGAGCTGATAGAAAAACGGAAGTTCTGTTTTGTGGGACAGTCTGACAGTCGGATGTGTCTGCATTTGTTTCTGACTAAAGTTGAAATGGCAAAAAAAATCCTGAATATTTTAAATTTGGAAATGTGAAAATGGAATATTTTGACATTTTCTCTTGAAATAAAACACTTTGATGTTCCTGAATTCAAACATTTCATTTCAGTTTTTCTACATTGATCTTTTTGTCCTCTTCATTTGCCACATGGCATCATGGGAGTCTCCCAAACCACAGGGGGACATGGGAGATGTAGTCTGTCTATGTGGCTGGGCCCATAAAGGAGAATAGAGGCATTACACATCCAAATTACAGCTCCCATGAGGTACCACAGAAACCCAGACAGACTAATCTTGAACTGAAATGAACCACTTTATTTTGATTTTCCCAATGCATTTTTTGTAACAAAAGTAAACAAAATCTACATTTTCACATGGAAAATTTCAGATTCCTGGAAACCACATTTTCATAAACATCTGTATGGAAAATTTCTGATCAGTTCTAGTTCTACATAAGATGCTTCCTCTCTCCTGTTGCCTGATATGTCTCCATATGCTGCTCCTATTTCCATGCTTTCTTCTGGGATGCCCATTATATCTGGTATACCCTGCCTTTACCAGTATGCCAGTATATCCAGCTCCCTAAATTCGCATCCCTCCTCAGTTCTCAGCCCAGCTCCTCTGGCCCAATGGAAATTTCTATAGTAAGAATAAAGGTCATCTTGGCAGCAGACAGAACTTGCTTAGCGAGTGGTCCTAGACTGTGTGATAAACTGCTACAGGAATCAAGGATCATCACAAACTTCCACACTGTCTCCTCCAAGCGCTAGGTGCATTTCTTCCATTTGCCTTCTCTCACATGAACACAGAGCCATATGTATCTTTTTCAAAGCCCTACAAAACAGTCTTTTTCACTACACACACATCTTCCCCGAGGGCGAGGCAATTTGCGTATCTTTTTCCACTTTTCTGTTGAAGCGGCTTTTCCAAAATTTAGTGCGTCTACACAGCGCCAGATTTTGGAAAAACCTGCTCTTTTGACACATCCCTTCTTCCTTATAAAAGGGAGATGGTGAAAGAGAGTGTGCATTTTTTCAAAAATTTTCCCCAAAAAGCAGATGAATTCTTTGGACGCAGCATTGCTTTTCTGGGATAATGGAGGTATCCCGAAAAAGTGCTTCAGAGTCTAGATGTAGCATGAGAGAACAAACAATGTACGACAGATGCAGTCATGTTACTTAGCTCACTATTGGAAAGCACTTAGGGTATGTCTACACTACAGCGTTATTTTGAAATAGCTTATTTTGAAATAGTTAATTCGAAATAAGTTATTTTGAAATAACGCATCTACACACAAAATGCATTTCAAAATAGCGTTTTGCTATTTCGAAATAGTGCGTCCACCCTGAGTGGACACTGAATAGCATTTAAGGCCGGCCGGAACCAGGTCCGGCAGGGCATCAGGTCAGGACTTATTGTGTGGGGCTGCTGCCTGAGGCTAACTGAGGTCTGTGCTTAAAGAGCCCCCGCCCCCCCGGCGCCCCCTGGATAGCCGGTTCTCAGGTTTCCCTGCTTGCTTGCCTACCTTGATGAGGAACAGCAAAGCCTTTTGTCTCTGCGTGCTCTGGTTACCCTCACTCAGTGGGGCTCTGGTGTCATCTGGGGGGAGAGGGGAACCCAGCTGGGAGCCAGGCCGGCCCTGACCCAAGCTCTGGGGTGGCAGCTGGGATGAGGAAGAAATGTCTGGGAGGTCCCCCAGCAAACCCACGGCCTGGCCCTGGGCAGGGGAACAGCGAATCCTCCTGCTGCACTCACCCTCCTCCCCCCGACCAAGGCAGGCAAGGGATGGGGGGAGCTGCAGACCTGGGTGAAGGCATCAGGCATGAGGGGCTGCTTGGGTCCAGGAAGGGGGGAACTGACCCCAGGTGCAGGGCCGAGGCCCTAGGCATGCCCCAGCTGAGGGGGCAAAGAGAGACAGAGAGAAGAGAGGTCGCTACTCCATGTTATTGCCAATTTCCTGGGCTGTGCAGCATCCCTGCCTATGGGGCCTGCTCCTGGCTGACTCTGCTCTAGGCCTGGGATTAGGGTCCCATGAGGAAGATTCCGGCTGGGCAGATGACAGCTCTGATATTAGGCCCCTGCTGCCCTTGTGCCGACTGGGCAGTGCTGAGGGGGGACAAACGCCGGGCCTGGGTGTTTGAGTTTCACGCACTGAGGATGAGGAGGTGATTGGAGAACTTCACGTGCCCCCGTGCTCTATACCTAGCACCTCCTGGCCAGCCCAGGCCTGTGGGGAGCATGGGGACCATGTCTTCGCAGAACTCAATTGCTCTGGAGAGGAGCTAAGTTCCTGAACATCCAAGAAAGAATCACCACTGCACAAATTCACTGCAGGTTTATTGCAATGGGAATAAACACACTGACATCCGCCTTGCTTGTCTGTAAAACTCTGAACAAAGGAGGGGAACAGTAATGGGGGAGACTAGGAGAAATTCAGGCAGAGAGTGCTGAGATGCTGGGGAGCGGGGAAGAGCAGGGAGGGGTCTGAAGACAGAGACATGGAGCAGAAACGATTTTCCCTAAAACTTTGCAATGGTCTAAGGCTACTCGTTGATTAGCCCACTGGTCTCACTGACGCCCACCATGTCAGAGACAGTGCAGATCGGAGGTGCAGGCTGGGCCATGTGTTTCAGAAGCCAGAGTGTTAGCCGGGCCTGCCATGGGCTTTTCCTACCACAGCGTAGATTGCAGTCTCGTTTTCCTGCATTTGAGGAATCTTTAAAACAAAAATAAAATCCTGTTATTAATCTGCTAAGACTCAAGCCCCGAAAGAGAGAGAATGGCACAGCAATAGAATTGCTGTTTGAAAGGAGCTACAGGCAAAGCAGCTGGTTAGCATATACAGAAAAACATTGCAAAAATATGTGGATTTGTTTACATCTCATGGGTTCCAGGTACATCCATTTTTTTTTTAAATTTGCACAATTTGTCATCATCTCAACAAATGTTCTCAAAATCATTATCATTATTTTTGGGCTCTGAAATCCCAGTTCTCAGAACACAAACAATTTTAGTGACCACTTTGATATAAATCTTCGCCAAATTTTTGTAAAAAGAATTGAAAATTTTGAAGGAAACCTGCATTTTCTGGTGAAAAATTTCATTTTAGAAAAAAAAAGCTAATTTTTTCTACAAAAAACCCCACTTTATCTTCAAGGATTTTCAATCAGCTCAAATGAAGAGACGGGAGCGGGCAGAGATAGAAACCTGGGCAGACAGAGCCTATGGCTACACTACAGCCTTCTTGCGGAAAAGCTTATGCAAATGAAGCTTGGCGTGGAATATCGTCATGCTTCATTTGCATTATTAATGAGCAGCTGCTTTTGCACAAAAAACCCCTCTTGCGCAAGAGCCGTTCTTACACATATTCTTACACATATTCATGTTCTCCAGCCCCCAGTCATGTCTGGGGGGGTAGCTCCTACAGATTGCAGTAGGTCAGGCCCCATGGTATCAGGCACTGGAGGTTAGTGTAAGGCACAGGGGAAGTTACTGGCGTGTGCTATGCAGGAGCTCAGACTAGATGGTCAGAAGGGTCTCTGATGGCCTGTGCATTACAGCTCAGGGCAATTTTAACCCTCCCTCCGTGCAGGGGACTGGACCCCATCTCCCCTAGAGACCACTCCCACCCTTCCAGTTCTCTCATCCTATGACCTCCCCATTCACTGGGCCCAGGCCGAATGAATTAATGGGGATCAATGGAAAAACAGGCAGATCAGACAGTCCTGAGAAGGGAGCCAGACACGAGAAATGAGCAGGGGGATAATGTCGGGGTGAGTCCCAGCTCAGCTGTACTGCTTTGGGGATATCAGCAGGGCACCGGGGCTGGGCGTTTGGTGCGTCTACTCCTTGTCATACCCTGTCCTCCTTCAGCTTGTTTTTTCTAGCTCTGTTCAATCATCAAACCGTCAGTCATCCTCAAAGCTACAGAGGCTCCAGATTGCCACTGAAGTAGGAGCCTAAACAAACCCTGAGGACCCAGGGCCTGCCTGGGATTATCGTCTCTTTGGGATAGGGGCTGTCTTCTGACTCTGTGTCTGTGCAGCACCTGGCGCAACATTCCCCAGGCTCAGAGGGTATCAGGCCCTATCCACACAGAGGCAGGAAGGGGGAAGAAAAGGTTCTTACAGTGGATCTGCTCCTCGGTGGGTGTGTTCTCAGTGCTGTGGTTTGGTGGCTGTTCCCTGTTGAACGCAAATGTGAAATGTGTCAGTGCAGTGGGGTATTCCTCTCTCTGTGACGAACGAGCCTCCCTGCCCAGCATGTGTGTCTCAGCCTGCATTAGACACTGACACTGAGATAGGCCAGGCAATCCCAGGGGATCCTCAGGGGATCTGCCCACAGTCAGTCCCTCTCCCGCTCACCAGGGAACATTCCAGGGTGTCTGAGAACTCAGTTCCCTCCCCGGACCCTGCCCCTCTCTGCATCACATCATGGGGACACATCCAGAATCACAACCCCAGGCTAAGGGCCCCTCCTCCCTACCTTGCACACCTCCATTTTGCTGTGACTGAAAGAAAAAGGAAGGAAATTACAGTTGGCAGCATCCCAGCCGTCCGTCCCTCCCTGCCTGACCAAGGGATGAGCTCTGTTATGCTGTGGGCAGGGGCTGGTCTCAGCACCATGGTTACCGTGGGCGTTTTAGAGCTGCTCAAAGGATTTGGAGGCCCAATTACCATGTTAGAGTATCCAAATCCCCTAGGCAACTGGCAAGTGTGGCTTTAATGTACCTCGATGGAATAGCCCCTGGAGCTGAGCAGGCTTCTGGTTCTGCCAGGAGAGTCGTGAGCACCTGTCTCCAGTGTGACATGTCGATCCCTCCATGGGGGCCCAAGACTGGGGTGTTATTTGCAAAGTGCCCATGGGATTAGGGAGCTCATACTCTACTGTCAGCCCATGGCACTTTGGTTCCTACTTTCCTTAGCAGCTTTTGAAACAGCCCCTAGGCATTTGGGGCAGCATTTCTGAAAGCCCCAGACAGACCAAGCTGCCTAAGTCCCATTGAAAGCCATTGACTGTAGCTGCCATTGTTATGTAGGATCACTGGAAAATGGTCCTCTTGGTCTCTCCCTGACATGGCCACTGTCCACTCACCCCCTCAGGCTCATATGCCCGTCACCTACCTTTCTTCACCAGCAGGTAGATCAGTGGTGCCAGACACAGGACAGAGCGCCCCAGGATTCCTGCAGTGGACACTGGTCCCAATGGCCCTTCTGGGAAAACCAGACCAACATGAGCAAACCTGTGGGGGCCAGTGCTGCAGAGTTCATGCTGCAGGTCTCCCTGCACCGGGGTCATGTTGAAAGGAGTCACTTCTAGGCTCTGGCTAGGACAGTCTGATGTCCCTTGCCTCTGTTTCTGTGGAAGTGGGTGACAGGGGAGGGATCATGTGAGGATTCCCTGTTGTGATCCCTCCCTCTAGGGCACCTGGCACTGGCCCCTGTTGACAGACAGGCAGGATGCTGGTCTAGATGGACCTTTGGTCTGACCCAGTATGGCCGCTCTTATGTTCTTATGACAGTCCCTGCCATGGCTGGGCCCACACGAGCCTATCCATGCTCCCTGCTCCTGCCCAGCTAGCTTCTGACAGCAAAGCAATTGACAGAGACAGCCAGGGAGTGATAGAGACCTGGGAGTAGCCATGCCCAGGGAGAGCGAGGGTGTGTCAGAGACACATTCAGCACAGAGCAAACACGGAGAAACCCACACACTGGGACAGGGACCTACAGGACTACACAGCAGGGAGGAAGGTCAGTATGAGGGGAGATGGGAAGGAGCTAGGAACTACTGCCTGGGGCAGGGCAGTGTGAGGATACGGAAGCAGGATTGCTGGATGTGATTGTGGACAACATAGACCCATGGCCAGCTCTGCATACTCTGGGCCTGGAGCCATTGCTCCTTGGGCAGGGCTGGTAACCTCTCCTGGCTCACTCTAAGGCTAGTTCAGCTCTGGAACAGCCTTCCTATGGACTAACCTCTGCAAAGATGGTCTAGGTCCTGCCTAAGTGCAGAGGGCTGGCCCAGGTGACCTCTCGAGGGCCCATCTAGCCCCACATTTCTGTGACTCTGATTTCATTCCCAGCAAAGGTTTCCTTGGCTGGTGGAGGGAGGACTAGGCTGGAGCAGCACCAGAAACAACTCCAAGCCCAGATCGCATTGTGATTTCCATAGTGTGAGGGGCCTTTAGAGAGGCAGTGCTCTGGAACTGCCCTGGCTGCTGGGATCATCATCTGGGCAGGAGCAGGGGAAAAATTAGGTCCTGGAGGAAGTTAGAAAATAGTTTGTTTTGTTCTTCAGAACATTTTGGGAAAAAAAGTTTGTCAACATATTTGCTGGGAAAAATTCGACTTTTCAGTGATCACCAAAAAGGGCTGGGTTAGGGGTTTTGGTTTGGTTTGTTGTTTTTTTCTTGTTTTGTTTTGCAGAGGGTGAGAGTGGTTCAGGGGGTTAGAAATTACCGGAAAAGAACAAGTTGTTGACCAAAGACTGAATGTTTAAATATTTCTCTTTGCTGACCAACAAAAGGAAATTTCCAGGAAAGTAAAATTTTGCCACAAAATTCACCATTTGGACAAAAACTCTATTTTGGAAAAGTTGTTGATAGAATTGCTATTAGTTCTCCTGGGCACCCTACCCCTCACACCAGCCCTAGGGGATGATAGCAGCTTGGAGCTGCGGGATGAGAAGTGGAAGGAGATGTGTGGACGCACGCCAATAGTCTCCTGCAGCCCTGGCTACCCCTGTTTGCAAGCTCTCTGCTGTGGGCGTGGTTGAAGGGTAACACTCGGCTGGGGCTCCCCAAGAACAAGATGCCCCCTTCCACCTCGGCATGTGGGAAAGACACTGAATTAGTGCCTCATGCTCAGCCCAAAGCTCTCAGTGGAAATCTTCCCATGGTCTCCAGTGGGTTGGGAGCCCGGCCATTAGCAAATGCAAATTATTTACCATCAGGAGGTGTGTTTTTCTCAGAGCTGTTGCTACTGCCATGCTCAGTGGCACTGGAGGGAACACTCCTGTCTGGGGAATAAACACACACAGAGTCATGACATGCTGGCCCCTCATAGCTGAATCTGCAGCTACAGTGAATCAGACACGCGATAACTCCCAGAGCTGATCATGCCAGGGGGAATTATGACATCAGTGAGCTGGTGTAAATCAGCATCACTGCATTTGTGTCAATGGGCCTGATCCCCATCTGGTGTAAATCGGTGTCACTCCATTGGAGTCAATGGGCCAGATCCCCAGCTGTTGTGATAAGAGCAATTACAATTAGTAATAACAATGCACTAGAACCAGAAGGCCAGATCCAGGTTATGTCTCATTGTATTGGGGGTGTCACAGAAACAATAAATGTCAGTCCCTGTTCCCAAGTCAAAATGTGGTGGGAGGATGCAACAGACAAACAGGCCAAGGGGTGGGGCTAGAAATGGGGTAACAGAGCTACTAGGCTGTGCACAACATTCCCCACTTTGTCTGTGATCACAGATCACACCTGCCTGGCCTTTCACAGGGTCCTGTGGCAGAAGCCCACATAATTCTAAAATACCCAACACCAGCCAGATGTTCCCTTCCCCCACCTCACGTTCTGTCAGGGTCTGGCAACTCACCTGTTACTTTCAAGGTCTGGGGGAGGTTGAGATGAGAATTGCTCACATGGTTGTGGTTGTCCCTGTTCTGGTACATGCATCTAAATTGGGCTGAGCGCTGTACAGAAATCTGATACTGATACAGTGACTTGTCTGGTATAGCCTTTTGGCTTGACACTTCTTTGCCATCCTGACAGAAAAATAATATGAACTGTAAAATAGTTGGGATGAAAGGAACACTCTGCCAAGATGGAGTCCCCCACCTGAGCTGAAGAGCTGCTGAGGAACAATTTAGGAGAAGGGAAGTCACCTGCAACAAGAAAGAGGCAAAAATGGGATGTGACAGCAAGACTTAGCGTCCAGCTCAAATGCCTCAGGTTTCAGAGTCATTTTAGGGGGCTAAATATTAGTCCTGAAACTCAGCCTGTCATGAATAGGAGCTGCTAAGGAGAGTCTAACATCCCTGGAGAGTGAGGAAAGGGTCAAGCAACTCTGGCTATGCACCTGAGGGAGGGGACTTTGGGCATTCAATCAATAAAATGCAGATAGGAATTGCACACCGAGAGAGGGTATTTTTTTCTCTTCCTTTGAGATCAGAGCAGGTTTTCCCCCAGGTAGCAGGAGAGATGGGCTCTCCCAGGAACAGATTCCTTGAAATGTGTAAGTAAGGAAACGTTTAGCTAGTCCATCGGGTTTTATTGTTTTCCTTGTTTGGGGGGTTGGAAATCATGTCTGAGCTGGTTGTTTTTCTCTTTTGTAACTAAGGATTACAACCCAGGGATTCTCCCTGAGTCTATTTCATTCTATGGTTTTTAACACCCAGTCATTTACTATGCTTGCAACAGTTGTCTTGTTTATAAAAGTGTTTTCTTTTTGTTTTGGTTAACTGGTAGTGCTTGATTTGTGTGTGTGTGTGTGTGTGTGTGTGTCCTTAAACCTATGTGCCTAAGTTACCGAGGAGATGCAGAGCCCCATGGTTCTCTGCAGATTACCTGTTTGTTTTCCCAATTCCAAGCAAAATGGAGGTTAGGGCAGGCAGGGGATCTTTGCCTCAGGGAGGGGAGTTCAAGTGATCTCTCCCCTGGAAAAGGGCTTATTTTATATTTTTATTAACACTTGATGGTGGCAGCAAACCGATCGTCTTTCGTTTTGGGTCTCAGGGAAACTAAGACCGGACAAGTTTGTCTCTGGGAGTTACAGAGACAGGTTCTTACAAAGTTTATTCTGCTAGCTGGCCCCCATATCTATGCTCAAAGTGCCAGGTTGGGGAATTGAGCCATGACACAGCTAAAGCAGGAAAAAGCTGCACTGCTCTTTTTAGCCTTGGAGCACAAACCTCATAAGCCTGAGTCAATGGTGCTGGGCTCTGAGACATGCTACCATGTTTTTCTTCTGTTTGTTTTGTTTTTTGCAATGTAGCCATTTTCTAAAGTATGCCTCTGAGAGGAAACTAAGGGCTTGTCTCCCTCCAGCGTTAAGTCGAGCTATGACTCGACGGTTGCTCCTAACTTGAGTCCCATCCACATATAAATCCTTTCATTCCAGTGTGGTGATGCTCTTATCTGGAGCTTGCCAGCCCAAGAGGGGTAGATACTGAACTGTGAGTGAGCACAAAGGGTCACCTGTTACACAACCTTTGTGCTGTGGACACAGGCTAGCAGTGTGCAGGTACCCCTGGTCCTCCAGTGCCTTCCCACAATTCCCCTAGTGAGCCCGGAAGGGACAGGCCAGTTCTCCCATGATCCATCGCTCAGAGCCATGGGATGTGCCCCTGGAAGCCAGAGCTGAATTAGTGAGAGATATGGTTGGTTGATGGAAAGAGCTGTCTCTTCTGGAATCGAAACACAGGCCAGTGCCAGAAACTTGGGACAATCTGATTCTAGTGTTATCAGTACGCTCCTGTACTAGCACCAAGCCTGCCAAGATTTACACGTGAAACATTTGTTAGATGTGTGTCCCAATTTCACTTATCCCCAGCTGGTGTCAATCAGCCCCGCTCCAGTGGAGCCAACAGAGCAAAGCTGGTTCACCCCGGCTGAGGATCTGGCTGGTTCACCCCGGCTGAGGATCTGGCCCAAATACGTTTCATTTCCAGTTACGTTTATGGTCTGGCACTGTCAGAAGTTCCATTTACTGTGTGGTTACCAGGATTTCAGGCAGGAATCATGCAAGAGGAATTCCCCAGCCATCCCCTGCCCATCCACTGCTTATACCTTCCCACCCACCCTCCCATTGCCATTGCCTGGGAGGAGTCCCTCCTTTCTATGGCTCCCCTTCCTCCATATCTCTGTTGCTCACTCACCTGGGGAGCTGCACGGATCCTGGCCTGTGGCCATAGCACCTGCAGCAGACAGCAGAGGAGGATGAGTGACAGACACAGCAGCTCTAACTATATTCACAGCTACACTGGGCAAGCCAGGAATTCCCACCTAAACGGTGTTGCAAGAGCTAGAAACCCTGATCCTACAATCAGAGCCATCTCTGTGCCCTGGGTATCACCATGGCTGTCGATGGAAAGTCCTAAGTGGGAAACTTACAAAGTCTGAATATTTCCAAGGCAGGATTAAAGTCTCCCTAAAGTTTAAGAAAAGTGTTCTAATAGTGAAACGCTCCTCACCATGAAAACACAGCACATGAACTTCGCAACATTTTCTCGCTGGCTCTACTTTCTGAACCAGCTGTGACTGTTTGGCTTGGTCTCTGAAATGAGCTCTGTGCAACCAGTCCTAATCCTGCCATTTCCTGATTTGTAATCTCAACATCATCCCTCTTATGCAGGTCCAGATCTGCTCATGGGCTCAGAGTTTCAAGTCATGGAGGTGATTTGAATCAAGGTGTCCAAGGCAGCTTAGAAAATCTCAGACATTGGGTGCACTCTATATGTGAGCACAATACACACTCTCAGGGGCATTCTATTTAAAGTAAAAGCTACTTATCAAAACACTGTTCCAGGGTGAAATATTCTCTCAGAAATTAGTAAAAGAACTTTGGTTCATGAATTACAAATTAACTTTTAAAACCAACATGAAATAACTGTTTGGAGCTCAGCAAAATATCCACAGGCAGCTGTTCATTTAAACCATTTTTTCTATGACTTTCCTGTCCCCAAATTGGTTCCTGTATCCCCCACCCCCTCCCAGCCCAGGCAGAGTCCTAATCCTGCCTCTTCCCCCACGTTCCCAGGCAGAGAGCTCACTGCAAACTCATAGAGCAGCCACAGCAGTATCATGGGGGGATCGGGAGCCAGTGACTCAGCCTGAACATCCCACAGCAGCATCTTGTCTAGGTGTCTGATGAGCAGCCACCAGGACTCTATGCCCAGGTCCCTCCTTCTTCCAGCCTGGACAGGCTCTCAGCTCTTGTAGCATGTTTGAGATTGACCCTGCCGTGTCTGTGGCCAGAAGGGCCCTCCCCAGTGAGATGAGAATGGAAACATTATTCACCATCCCCCACACACCCACAGACGCTGGCTCGTCTCTGCACCGGGGAGTGCTGGACCCCCTAGCTTCCTGTAGAAATCTCCCTGTGACAGGCTACATCCTGCTGAGCCCAAACTAGTGAATTTCTGAATCCATTCCCTAGAAAAGGGCAAATATCTCTTGATAATTTCTACCATTTTCCCACGAGCTTCCACTGTTCCCTGAGACGGAGATACAAAGGCAATTTGTTGGTATGAGCTGGTTTCTGTCTCAGCAGCTTTACCCTCCACAGCCTTTCATGCACACCCCTGCCTGGGCGGGAGCTGTGTGTGTGTGGGGAGGGGGGGACTAGGGCAAATGTATCAGGAAATGATGCTCCAGGCTCATTAACATCAGTTCTGATCACCCAGCTTGCTCTGGCAATGTCACCTCTGACCTCACTTGCCTTTTCACTGTCCACCCTCAGCCCAGGCCTCTAGGGGCTGGTCGTGTGAACCTGTCACACTGATGCCAGCCTGCTCAGCCCAGGCATACGGCTCAGGCAGACATTGGGGCTCTAGAACAACCAGATGTGGAGAGGGCAGGTGTGAAAACCCAGCATGGTCCAGATGTTCATGTGTAGGGCACCTGGGACATTGGGGTCTCATGGAATATGGGGACTATGCTGGTAACACCAGGACATAGTCTCTGTACAGTTCTCCTTTTGGCTGGGGGATAATACAAAGGCCAGGGATTAGCCACATACAGGACCTTAGCACTGGAAAGCTAACATTGTGCCATTGTTTTAAAAGGGGAAATGAGCAAGATAATTATAGCCTTGTCAGTTTGATGTGGCTCCTCAGTAAGTTAATGGAATGGCTAAAATTAAAGAATGCTAAGAATGGACACACAGTGTCAGAACAACAGTACAGCTAGTCCAGTAGTCTGTCATCTGACAGTGGCTGGTGCCAAATTCTTCAGAGAGATTGAACAGAATATGGAAATTCTCAAGTGATCCACCCCCAAGACTCCAGTCTCACATCTGGCAGTGATTTAAAGACACCCAGCACAGGGGGATCTGTGTCAGACCATTTGTGCGAAAAGGCATTCATGGACCTATCATCCAGGAAGCTATTAAATTATTTTCTGAGCCCAGTTATACTTTTGACTTTCACAGTATCCCCTGGCAATGAGTTCCACAGGTTGATGGTGCATTGTGTGGAATACGTCCTTTTGTTTGTTTTATACTAGACACCTAGTTCTTGTGTTACATGAAGGGGTAAATTACACTTCTCTATTCACATTCACAACTGTATACACCTCTATCAGATCCCAATTAGTCATCTCTTTTCTAAGATGAATAGCCCCTGTCTTTTTGACCTTTGTTCATATGGAAACCATCCCCTACACTAACCATCCCCTACACTAATCATCTGTGCTAAAAGCCATTCATGGAATTGTCCTCCAGGAAACTATTGAATTGTTTTCTGAACCCATTTAGAAATTGGCTTTCACTATATTCTCTGGCAAAGTGTTCCACAGGTTAATGGTGCATCCTGTTGAATACTTCCTTTTGTTTGTTGTATACATCTCTATCATATCCCCATTAGTCATTTCTTCTGATGAACAGCCCTTGTCTTTTTAAGCTTAGCTCATATAGCAACTATCCCCTGCCTCTAATCATTTTTGCTATTCTTTTCCCAATTTCAAAATATCTTATTTTAAGTGACGTGACCAGAACTCCATATCATATTCAAAGTATAGCCGTACCATAGATTTATCTATATCTATATCTAGATCTGTAACTATATCTATAGCTATATCTAGAGATTCATAGGGAGCCAAGTTAGTCTGTAACTAGAAAAACTTAAAAAAAAATCTAGTACCACCTTAAAGATTAACAAAACATGTAGATGGTATCATGAGCAAAAGGTAGGGAGGTGGGATTTGTTAGTCTTTAAGGTGCTACTAGACTATTCATTGTTTTTTAAGTTTTTATATCTTGAGAGACAGAAAGAGAGAGATTTTAGTGTGTCTGTCTGTGAATCCGTCGGTCTGTGCATCTATGAGTCCATTTGTTCAAGAGCTAGGGCCACCAAATGTGTCAGGAAGCCTCCTCTTACCCTAACTTAAACCAAGGTCAGGGTTTGGTTGTGCCAGAAATGGGAAGTGCCAGGAAAGGGACTTTGATAACATGGAAAGGGAGGGGGCAGAGAACTGAGGTATGCAAAAGGGGGGGCACATTGAAGAGGGACGTGATACTGACAGCGGCCACTGGGGCAGCTGCAGCACAAAGAGAGAAGCCAGCAGGGCTGGGGCTCCACTATATTGCCTGCCACCAGACCAGCTAAGGAGCCCCACTGCCCCAAACCCAGAGCCTGCCCCCCTCCACGGGAGAGCCTGCAGGCCACGGTTAGGGGGGTGTGTGCTGGAGCCCCCGGAGCCTTGCTCCCCCCAGGCAGTCTGCAGGTTGTCAAGGGGCTGTTGGAGAGTCGGGCAGCCCCTTGAGTCTGGTCCCCTCAGACAGCCTGCAGGGGAATCTGCTGGAGGAGGTGGCAACTCCGGGAGTCTGGCCCCCTTCACCCAGACTGTAGGTGGCAGGGGGTCACTGGAGGCTGGGGCAGCCCTTGGAGCCTGGCCCAGCCTCCCAGAGTGCCCTTCCAATCAGACTGCAGGATGGAGGGGGCTGCTGGAGGCTGGGTGTAGCCTCTGAAGTGCTGCTATCCCAGACCAGCTGCAGGGTAGAGGGCAGCTTGAGGCCAGGGCCAGCCTGCAGAACACAGTCCCCCCCGGCAACAGACTGCAGGACAATGTGGCAACTGCCCCAATGAGACCTCCCCCCTCAAGCATCTGCAGGCCAGGGGAGAGAAGCAGTAGGCCAGGGACTGTGCCCCACAAACAATCTGCAGGCCGGAGGGACAGCAGCAGGTCAGGGGCTGTCCCTCAGCAGACTGTAGAGCAGGTGGTGCATCTGGAGTCCAGGGCTGGCCCACAGAGCCTCAACCCTCCACCCCTCATGCAAATGCAGATCCTGACCCCCCTCTCCTCCCTCGATGAGCCGCTGGCTGGGGAGCAATACCATGGCCCCCTGAGAGGAGCTGCTGCCGCCACTGGAGTAGTATCACCCTTGCCACCCTGGCAGCCCCACTAAGCACCACCCCCATCTCCCATCTCCCTGCCCTGAGTCCTGCACCTTCCAACTTCTTTGACTTCTGCACCTCTAACTCCTTCCCTCTACCCTGACACCACCACCCCCAGCACTGAGTCCACACACCTCCCAAACCTCTTCCCTAAGCCACCCACCTCCGGCCTCTCCCAAACCCTCACTCCAGCCTTCATTTGCCTTCCTTTTAAAAAAATACAAATATTAACACAAAGCAGGTATATTTTTCATTCATTCCCCCTCCATACAAATTCTTCAGTTCAAGACCTGAGCAGCGCTGGGTACGTCTGCTAGTACAATGATGATTTATGAGTTTACGTATCTTTGAGTGTTCCATATGATTAATTATATTCATATCCTGGCATGATGGTAATTTCTGTCTTATTATCTTTCCTATTTGTTTTTTTAAACTCTTTTTGACTGTCACTGCACACTGAGTGGATGTTTTTCTGAGAATTACTCACAGTGATTCAAAGATCTCTTTCTTGAGTGGACCCTGCCCAGTTATTGTCTGTGGGGTTTACCATGTGGGGCCTGCCCAGACTGACTTCCCCTCTCAGGCACTGACTTCCCCTCTAGCCAAGGAGTCCTCGCCCCCCTCTCCAAAACTTTCCCTTAGTTCCTTCTCTGCCACTGCAAGCGTCAGTCAGAACCTGCAGTGCACTCTGCAGATTTTTCCTCAGAGAGACAGCTAGTCTTAGTTTTTCTTTTCCTTTACTTAGGTAGCCTTTTTATTATATTTTTACCATAATCTTTATGATTCTTTAAAAAAGAAGAAGAAGACTGAGTGTCTCCCTGGGTATATCTACACTACAAAGTTAATTCGAACTAGCAGCCGTTAGTTCGAATTAACTTTCATAGCGTCTATACATACAAACCGCTAGTTCGAACTTAATTCGAACTAGGTAAACCTCATTCTGTGAGAACTAACGCCTAGTTCGAATTAAGTAGTTCGAATTAAGGGCTGGGTAGCCACTTAATTCGAACTAGTTGGAGGCTAGCCCTTCCCAGCTTGCCCTGGTGGCCACTCTGGGCCAAACCAGGGAAACTTTTCTGCCCCCCTCCCTTAAAGGGGCACGGTCTGGCTACGTAGCTATGGTGCTCGTGCCAGTTGCAAGCCTGCCAGCACCCAGCCAGCAGACCCTGCATCTGGCACGGCATGAGCCAGCCACCCGCTGCCACCCAGCCCTCTGCCTCTTCCCAGGACCAGGCTGGTGGCTCACAGGAGCCTGCCCGGGGCCGCAAGAGGCGGGCGCCCGCCTGGTCTAGTGCGGAGATCGTGGACCCCATAGAGGTTTGGGGGGAGGCCTCCAACGTCCACGACCTCCACACTAGGCACAGGAATGAGGCCGTCTAGGGCAGGATAGCTGCCAGCCTGGCCACCAAAGGCCACATGCGAACCCAGGAGCAGGTCTGCATGAAAATCAAGTTGGTCCAGTGAGACCCCCGACCCTGAGCTTAGAACATAACGGCCATACTGGGTCAGACCAAAGGTCCATCTAGCCCAGTAGCCTGTCTGCTGACAGTGGCCAGCACCAGGTACCCCAGAGGGGATGGACTGAAGACCAAGCAATTTGTCTCGTGCCATCCATCTCCAGCCTTCCACAAACAGAGGCCAGGGACACCTTTCCTATCCCCTGGCTAATAGCACTCCATGGACCCAACCTCCATGAATTTATCTAACTTCTCTTTAAACTCTGTTATAGTTCTAGCCTTCATAGCCTCCTGTGGCAAGGAGTTCCACAGGTTGACTATGTGCTGTGTGAAGAAGAACTTTCGCTTATTAGTTTTAAACCTGCTGTCCATTCATTTCATTTGGTGTCCTCTAGTCCTTCTATTATGGGAACTAATGAAGAACTTTTCTTTATTCACCCTCTCCACACCACTCATGCTTTTATAGACCTCTATCATATCCCCCCTCAGTCTCCTCTTTTCTAAGCTGAAAAGTCCCAGTCTCTTTAGCCTCTCTTCATATGGGACCTGTTCCAAACCCCTAATCATTGTAGTTGCCCTTTTCTGAACCCTTTCCAAGGCCAAAATATCTTTTTTGAGGTGAGAAGACCACATCTGTACACAGTACTGAAGATATGGCGTACCATAGTTTTATACTTCCCCTCCTCCTTCTTCCCCTGGCTTCCCCCTTCCAGCTCTCTCCTCCCAGGTTTCCACCTCCCCTCTCCCACCCCCTTTTCCCAGTCTCCCCAGAGGTTAATTCCCCCCCCCCCCAGTTTTGTTAAATAAAGAGAGTTTCTATTTTTGAACACTCGTGTCCTTTATTTTTTACATCAGGAAAGGGGGCTGGGGAGGGGTAAGTGGAAGGAGGTGAGGGAGGAATGGGGCACAAGCCCCCGCTGGGGAGGACTGGGGTGGCTCTGTGGGCTCCTCCGGGTGGAAGCTCTCCTGCAGGGCCTCCTGGATCCTGACAGCCCCCCGATTGACACCCCCGGATGGCAGCCTGCGGCAAGTGCAGCCGGGCTGATGGCTGAGTGCTGTGATGTGCCGAGTGTGGGCACTCAGGGCACTCCAAGACAGGACTGCTTTGCTGTCCCTCATCGAGGTAGACAAGCAAGCGGGGAACCATGAGAACTGTCTGTCCAGGGTGGGGGTCGGGTCCCTTTAAGCACAGCCCTCGGCTAGCCTGAGGCAGCAGCTCCACGCTCTAAGTCCTAATCTGATGCCCTGCCGGCACTGGTTCCGGCCAGCCTTAACTTCGGTTCAGGGTACACTCAATGTGGACATGCTAGTTCGAATTAGCAAAACGCTAATTCGAATTAGTTTTTAGGTCTTGATGCACTAGTTCGAATTAGCTTAGTTCAAATTAACTAATTTGAACTAAGTTAGTTCGAATTAGTGCTGTAGTGTAGACATACCCCCTCAGACACGGAGACAAGCACAGGTTCTGCACCTTCTGCAGTCTGACCCCTCAGGGGACTCCTCTCTCCCTTGCGGAGGAGTTTCTTTCCCTCAGCTTTCACTTCATCCTCCTCACATACGGCTGAGAGAGATATTTTCACAGATTTAATATTTTTTTCTCTCAAACAAACTTTTGTGCAGCGTTCTCCCAAGCAGGGCCTCTGTTTTAAGCACTGCTTTTTGCTCATGGGCTGTCAGTGTTGCTGTCAGACTAGCACTCTCAGTGCATATATTGTCTGGACAAATACAGCACAGTTCACTGTCATCAGTGAAAATTTGGCAGCTGGGGTTAGGAGAGCTAAAAGGATTTCAGTTCCATCTGATCTCCCTCAAATGCTCCCTCAGACCAGCGCTGGATCCAGGTCACCTCACATCTCTGCTATTATTATCACCAGCAGTGATGTCAGACAAGGCAGTTCCCCCTGTCTCATCTGCGATCTCCGCCTCTTCCAAACAGCAGAGAGCACATGCAGCAGCAAACAGGGCAGCCTGTTTATGTAAAGGCACATGCAGCCTTTACATAAGAAAGGGCGATCCCTGAATCCTAAGCCAGCTCCACCCCAGCTGGGGCTCTGGACAAGTTCTTACCCGGGCAGCTTTCAGCTACAGCGCCCTGAGGACCTGGCCAATGTGCCTAAACATGCTGATAAACCCAAGCTTGTCACGGCTGAACAGCACAGGGCTACAACAGCATCCTTGGTCTTACCAATAGCAAGCAGTGCTGTACATAAAGGCTGCGCAGGGACTAGGGTTCTGTTACCACTTCCAGGACCTGCACCATCCCCTCTGCTGGCAAAGCCAAAGCATACACTGGCACAATATTCTTTGCCACCTGTGCCTCCTTTTTACCCTTATACATCCACAGATGATTCTATGATTTCTTCAGTGCCTTGTTTGGCACTGATCCTACCCACATTCTGAAGATTTTTCCATGTCTATGCCTGGCACTTCCAGACCTCTGTTCTTCAGTGATCAGGCCTCCTTAATGACCTCAACTCCTCCCAGACACTCTATGCTGAGGTGCAAATTCCCTCACTCACAACCGGCCTTACCACAAAGGCAACCTGCACATTGGCTCCCACCACCTATGCCAATGCCCCCCATGTGGCCATACTGGGAACCCTGGGCACCGTACAGAGCGCAGCATCAACAGCATCACCATGTTGCCCAGCTCCGGTCCAGGCCTATATCCACTGTGTCCCTTGATGTTGCAAGGGACCAGACAGAATTTGATTGGCCACTAAGTGATGAGGAAACCACTACTTCCTCTCACCCAGTTACACAGATCTCTCCTTCCTCCCCGGGGGGGACACTCATGCCTCTGCAAGCCCTATCTGGGGATGACTTTAAGGTCTTCCAAGACCTCTTTAAGAGGGTAGCTGAGGTCTGTGAGGTCTCGTTAACCACACTGCCAGAGACCCAGTATAAACTTACAAGCATCCCCATGGACTCTGCCCTCATGGGTCCAGCCAAACAGCTTTGGCAAACACTTATCACCATTCACCCAGTGGGCAAGAAGGTTGATAGGTGTGGCGGTCAGTCCCCTTACGCACGAGCACCCCGCCCGAGTCCAGGACGAGGGCCCTGCAAGCCCAACCACAAACTATCTCCCATGACTCCCTTATGATAGTCCCTTATGGAGTTCTGGACCACTATTACCCTGGGACTCTAGTACTTCCCCTTGGATTCTGCCTTGTTGGCTCTTCATGGAGATGGGAGGGGAGAAAGGGGGACCCAGGCCTTCCCTCTCCACCAGGTCCCAGCCCGGGGCCCTAAGTGCAGGGTCGACACCTCCCTGCATGGCTGATGGGGTATGCTCCCAAAACGCGTCAGCCCACGGGTGCCACAAGGACCCTACCCTGGGCTGCTTCCTTCCCCCTTCTTGTCCCTGGGCAGGTGCTGCTAGCTCCCTCAGTGCCTACCGCGGTTCCTGGTGCTGGCTCCTCTGTCGAGCTTCCAGCATCTCTTCCGGGGTCTCCCTATCTGGTGATGTCCCTCGTCCAGGCCTCACCGCCCACCTTCCACAGACGCCCAGCTGTGCCCCTTCCCCGGCATCGGCAGGCCCTTTTGAACTGGCCTGCCGGACATGACGTCGACTGGTGGCCCTACCCACCCTGTGATGCGAGGCGTCCTCTCGTCACTTCCGGTCAGCCATTCGCTGCCTCCACTTGACCCAGCACTAAGCCGGGGGCAGGGCCTGCGGTGTCGGCGCTACCCCAACCGGGCGAAGGGCTCCCGCGGCGCCTCTGCACACAGTCCTGGCTCGCGGTCTCCCCGCCCCCTGCATGGTCCATTGCGCCCCCCAGCAGGCCGGCTGGCACGTGGGCCGTCAATGGCCCATCACAATAGGAAATATTACGTCATTCCTCAGGGTGCTGAGTTTTTATTCTCACATCCCTCTCCCAACTCCATAGTGACTGAGACAGTAAATCAGAGGAGCATGCAAAACGTTGCCAAATCCACCCCTCCTGATAAAGAGTGGAAATGTCTGGATATTATGGTCATACTCCTTTGCTTCCCTATAGCTACATATCACTAATTACACTGCGATGCTGGCAAAATACACTTATCACATATTTCAGCAAATCGCAGACTTTATTCAATTCTTACCAGAGGAAAAAATAGAACAAATGAGAGCGAACACTAACGAGGGTCTCTTGCTAGCCAGAACAGCCCTCCAAGCTGCTTTAGACTCAGCTGACACAGCTTCACAAGCCCTGGCCATCTCTGTGGTGATGAGAAGAGCCTCCTGGCTTCACATTTCTGGTTTCCCAAAGGAGGTCCAGACAAAGGTGAAAGACTTTCTGTTTGAGGGGCCGAAGCTCTTCGCTGATGGCACATTAAAAGGTGGAAGATAGTGGGTGATCTTCAAGTGGCTGTTTTGTTACAGACCAAATCCACAAGCCAAATACACAGGGAAGGACTGGAACTACAGTTCATTCACAAGTTTGATACTCATGCTAATGGCTTAAATAGAGATACTGGATGGCTGGGACGTTATCAACCTACCAAATAATGAAGGTGCCAATGGTTCTTTGTCTGTGTTGTATTTGGTGTTAGTACTCTTCCTCTCTAATTGCCTATTAATGGCTTTTATCTGCCTCTTTTGACTATCCAGTCTTTAGGTGCTTATAGACCAGGGTTTCCCAATCTATGGGTCACGACCCAAATATGGGTCACCATTACATTTACAAAGGGTCGCCAAGTGTCTCCCCAGGTGGCTCTGTTCCCCCTTCTCCCCCTGTTTTTGAATTGCCTTGGGTCACCAAGTCTTCCTGAATTGTCAAAATGGGTCCCCATCTGCAAAAGGTTGGGAACTGCTGTTATAGAATATTTTTTTCCGGTTATATTCCAGCTCAGCTTTCCCCTTCATATTTTTATACCCACTGCCTCTTCTTGTTCCCCCCCCTCCCATTTTTTTCCTTCTTCCCTCCCCACCTTCTCCCTATTTATTTTGGTTCTGTACATCCACTACTCTGGTCATCTGAAGAAGTGGGCTGTGCCCACGAAAGTTCATGATACCATCTACATGTTTTGTTAGTCTTTAAAGTGCTACCAGACTATTTGTTGTTTTTTAAGTTTATCCTGTACAGACTAACTCAGTTACCCTCCGAAGATCTATATTAATGACCTAAATGAGGGGATGGATTACACCCTCAGCAAGTTTGTGGGTGACGCTAAGCTAGGGGGAGAGGTAGATATGTTTGTGTGCAGGGATAGGGTCTAAAGTGACCTAGACAAATTAGACTATTGGGCCAAAGGAAATCTAGATCCCGAGAAGTTATTATTCCCCTTTATTCGGCACTAGTGAGGCCACATCTCGAATATTGCATCCAATCCTGCCCTCCTTCCCCCCACTAAAGAAAGGATGTGGATGCATTGGAGAGGGTCCAGTGGAGGGCAACCAAAATGATTAGGGGGCTGGAGCATATGCCCCACAAGGAGAGGCTGAGGGATTTGGGCTTATTTAGTCTGCAGAAGAGAAGAGTGAGGGGGAATTTGGAAGCAGCCTTCAACTTCCTGAAGGGAGGTTCCAAAGAGGACAGAAAGAGGCTGTTCTCAGTAGTGACAATGGCAGAACAAGGAGCAATGGTCTCAAGTTACAGTGGGGGAGGTCTAGGTTGATATTAGGAAAATCTAAGTCACTAGGAGTGGAGTGAAGCACTGGGATGGGTTCCCTAGGGAGGTGGTGGACTCTCCATCCCTAGAAGTTTTTATGTCCCGGCTGGGATGATTTAGTTGGGGTTGGTCCTGCTTTGCTGAACTTGATGACCTCCTGAGGTCTCTTCCAGCCCTAGGATTCTATGATTCTAAGCACCATGTAGGCATTATCATCTGTCCAGGCATATCCAGACAAGCACACATGGCCTCAATTTTGGTGCACAAGACAAAACTCACTCCGCTCATGGGAGGAAAATCTTAGAGGGAACGCTGGTGGGTGCACTTGAAGCTCTGCAACTGGAGTGGAGACAGCACTGTGCTGGTTCTATGTGTCAGCCCAGCCAAGGCAGCAAGCTGCATAGCCCCTCTCGTGGGCGTCTGGTAGCCTGAGCGGGGGAAGGCTTTTCCTTCCCAAACTACCAGGCATGGCCACACCCACACCCTGCCCCCAGAGCGCCTGCTGTAGGCATTCTGGGGGTGGAGTGTTGCTATCCCCAGCACCCACCATCCCTGAGCTGCAGAGCTGGGGAGGATTGAGCCAGAAGGCTTCCTCCTCTCCCCTGGTGCACCAGGGAGGCAGAAGAGCCGCTCTGTGTGCACATGCTGCTTTGCCTCTCTTCCCCTCCTCCGCTACTCCAGGGATGCTGGGGCATGTTTGGCATGCTGCTCCACCTCTTCCTCTCCCGGTGGGCACACACTCAGTGAGCTGCCCTGCCTCCTCCCTTCCCTGTGGGCAGCAGGGCCTCAGCAGAGGGGGTGGGCCTGTAGGTGGTGCTGGGGTCCTGCCCCAGCTGCACCAACAGCCCATGGCCCCTCTGAAACTGGAGCTGTTCCCAACAATTGCCAGCATCTTTGGGTTCTGGATCACTGGGCAGATCACTAGGCCTCTCCTCAGACTCAGATTCAATCTCTGAGATGCTCCTCCACTTGCAAGCACTTCCCCAAAACAACATTTTGAGTTCCTTCCCTGCAGGCACAGCCAGAGTCTCTCCCCTTCAGGAACAACTAAAAACAGCCTCTGACGCTCCATTCTTGATGAAAGCCACATCCAGCTCTCGCTTCCCGAAGCAGCTTCTGGCCTGGACAGAGCTCCACACCAGCAATCTGTCTCCTCTCTGCAAAATGAAGCCCTCTCCCTGCTCTGCCTTGAACATAAGCAGTCCCCCCCCCCCGTTTTCCAAAGGTATCATGGGAGTTGGTGTCTCCAAGGCTCAGCAGTGGCATAGAGGATCTTCCTATAAAAGTCAGAGGCTCCGAGGGTATGTCTACACTAGCCCCCTAGTTTGAACTAGGGAGGCTAATGTAGGCATTCGAAGTTGCAAATGAAGCTGGGATTTAAATATCCCGGGCTTTATTTGCATCTTCCCATCCGGGCGCCATTTTTATATCCCCCTAGTCCGAACTAACTGCCCGCGGCTATACGCGGCAGTCAAATGTTAACTCGAACTAAGTCCTTAGTTCGAGTTAACTGTTACACCTCATTCCACAAGGTTTCTTTCCATGAGGTGTAACAGTTAACTCAAACCAGTTCACAGTCGGTAAATACAGGTATGTTGACTGACACGTGTGAATGAATAATCCACTTCCCTAGAATTCTTTCCCCATGTATAACAGCCTAAAGATCTCCAAAAATTAATGCAATAAAACTGTATGTTAATTATATAGCAGTAAAACACAACAGGTGTGACCCATATCTAAATAAACACCTTGCATATTTTAAACCCATTTAAAAATTGAACTTCATATTCACAGACTGTGTTTGGAACTATCTACTCAATTTTACCTTTCCTGTGGCTGAAGCCGGACAAATAATGCTTTTTTCAGTTCATTGGCAATTATGAAAAATTGAAAACAAAAGTTTAACTTTAAAGCTAGCCAAAAACGTGGTGTTTTTTTTTTAAATATTCAGACAATCAAAAACCTGGAAATGTTTGGTGTCTGCTGACATAAAATGTTTTGTTGGACCCAACTTGAAATATTTTGTTTCCATGTGGGGAACTTTAAGAGAAGGAAGGTTCACAAAGTGCAGGCAGGGGGAGGAGACGGGGGCACTTCTGGCAGAGTACTCACCCCTGCTATGCAGCCCGATCCCCACCTTATCCCTCTAGAGGCCCCCCTCCACCCATTCCATCCTTCCCCCCACCATTGCATGTTCTCTCCCACTCTCACTCACTTGCACGGGGCTGAGGTGATGCAAGGAGTTGAGGTGTGGGAGGGAGGAAGGACTCCAGCTGGGGCTCTGGGCTCTGGGAGGGGGCTAGCAATAAGGTGTTTGAATGCCCCGGACTGGGGCTGAGGTTTATGGAGAATGGGAGATTAGGTTCAGGGCTGGGGCAGGAGGCTGGGGTGCGGGAGGTGGTGTGGGGCTCTGACTGGGGGTGTGCACTTCGGGGCAGGGCTGGGAATGAGGGGTTTAGAGCACAGGAGCAGGCTCGTGGCTGGGGCAGGAGGTTCAGTGCAGGAGGGGGCTCAGGGCTGGGGCAGAGGTGTGGGCTCTGGGAGGGGGTTAGGTTGTGGGGAGGACTCAGGGCTTGAGCAAGGAGTTCAGGTGCCAGACAGGGTTTGTGGTGCAGACTCCAGGAGGGTGTTTGAGTGTGGCAGGGGGTTGTGACCTGGGGCAGAGGGGCTGGGGTGTGGGAGGAAGCTCAGGGCTGAGGCAGGGGGTTGGGGTGCAGGCTCTGGGAGGGAATTAGACTGTGGGAAGGGGACTGGAGTACAGGCTACAGTCAGGTGGAACTTACCTCAGACAGCTCCCACTCAGACTCCCTGCACGGCTTGGCACTGTGCTGCTCTTGGAAGGGGCCAGCAAGTCTTTGTGGCCCCTAGGCAGAGTGGTCAGGGGTTCTATGAGCTGCCCATGCTGGTAGGTGCCGACATTGCAGTTTCTGTTGGCTGCAATTCCCAACCAATGGAAGCTGCAGAGCCAGTGCTGGGAATGGGGACAGAAACATAAATTAGCTTAGAATCATAGAACCATAGAGCTGGAAGAGACCTCAGAAGGTCATCAAGTCCAGCCTCCTGCTCTAGGCAGGACGAATCCCAACTAAATCAACCCAGCCAGGGTTTGGTCAAGTCGAGACTTAAACACCTCTAGGGATGGAGATTCCACTACTTCCCTAGGTAACCCATTCCAGTGCTTCACTACCCTCCTAGTGAAATAGTTTTTCCTAATATCCAACCTGGACCTCTCCCACCACAACTTGAGACCATTGCTCCTTGTTCTGCCATCTGTCACTACTGAGAACAGCCTCTCTCCATCCTCTTTGGAACCAACAAATCCCCCCTCATTCTTCGCTTCTGCAGACTAAACAGACCCAACTCCCTAAGCCTCTCCTCATAAGTCATATGCTCCAGCCCCCTAATTATTTTGGTTGCCCTCTGCTGGACCCTCTCCAATGCGTCCACATCCTTTTTGTAGTGGAGCGGCCCACAACTGGACACAATACTCCAGATGTGGCCTCACCAGAGCCGAATAAAGGGGAATAATCACGTCTCTCGATCTGCTGGCAATGCTCCTCTTAATGCAACCTAATATGCCATTAGCCTTCTTGGCTACAAGGGCACACTGTTGACTCATATCCAGCTTCTCATCCACTGTAACCCCCAGGTCCTTTTCTGCAGAACTACTACTTAACTGGTTGGTCCCCAGCCTGTAACAATACTTGGGATTCTTCCGTCCCAAGTGCAGGACTCTGCACTTGTCCTTGTTGAACCTCATCAGATTTCTTGTGGCCCAATCCTCCAATTTGTCTAAGTCACTCTGGACCCTATCTCTGCCCTCAAGTGTATCTACCTCTCCCCCTAGCTTAGTGTCATCCGCAAACTTGCTGAGGGTGCAATCCATCCCCTTGTCCAGGTCATTAATAAAGATATTGAACAAAACCGGTCCCCGAACCGAACCTTGGGGCACTCCAATAGAAACGGACCGCCATCCTGACATCGAGCTGTTGATCACTACCCCCTGGGCCCGGCCTTGTAGCCATCTTTCTATCCATCTTACTGTCCATTTATCCAACCCACATTCCCTAAACTTGCTGGCAAGAATATTGTGGGAGACCATATCAAAAGCCTTGCTAAAGTCAAGGTAGATCACATCCACTGACTTTCCCAGGTCCACAGAGCCAATTACCTCATCATAGAAGCCAATCAAATTGGTCAGGCACAACTTGCCCTTTGTGAATCCATGCTAACTATTCCTAATCACTTTCCTCTCTTCCAAGTGCCTCAAAATGGATTCCTTAAGGATCCCTTCCATGATTTTTCCAGGAACCGAGGTAAGACTGACCAGCCTATAGTTCCCTGGATTGTCCTTCTTCCCTTTTTTGAAGATGGGCACTACATTTGCCTTCTTCCAATCATCCGGAATTGCTCCCGATCGCCACGACTTTTCAAAGATAATGGCCAAAGGCTCCTCAATGACATTTGCCAACTCCCTCAGTACCCTCAGATGCATTAAGTCTGGACCCATGGATTTGTGTACGTTTAGCTTTTCTAAATAGTTCCTAACCTGTTCTTTACCCACCACGGGCTGTCCATCTTCATCCCATCTTGTGTCACTTTGCTCCTGGACTTCTGCGCTGACCTTGTCCGTGAATACAGAGGCAAAGAAAGCATTGAGTACTTCAGCTTTCCCCACATCATCTGTCACTAGGTTACCTCCTTCATCTAGTAGGGGCCGCACACCCTCTCTGATCACCTTCTTCTTGTTAACATGCCTATAGAAACCTTTCTTGTTATCCTTCACATCCTTAGCCAGTCGCAATTCCATTTGCGCTTTCGCCTTCCTGATAACCCCCCGGCATTCTCGAGCTATCCATTTAAACCCCTCCCTGGTCATTTGTCCAAGTTTCCACTTTTTGTAAGCTTCCTTTTTGTGCTTAAGTTCACCAAGGATTTCCCCCGTAAGCCAACCCGGTCTCCTACCATTTTTGCCTCTCTTGCTACGCATCAGGATGGTTTCTTTCTGTGCCTTCAATAAGGCTTCTTTAAAATACTGCCAGCTGTCCTGGACTCCTTTCCCCTTCATGTTAGCGTCCCAGGGGATTCTGCCCATCAGATCTCTGAGGGAGTCAAAATCTGCTTTTTTGAAGTCCAAGGTGTGTATTTTACTACTCTCTTTTCTTCCTTTGGTCAGGATCCTGAAATCTACCATCTCATGATCACTGCTTCCCAGGTTGTCACCCACCTCTACTTCCGCTATGAGTTCCTCCCTGTTTGTGAGCAGAAGGTCAAGCTGCGCACGGCCCCTGGTCGGATCCTTCAGCACTTGTACCAAGAAGTTATCCCCAACATTCTCCAAAAACTTCCTGGATTGCCTGTGTACTGCCGTATTGGTTTCCTAACAGATGTCAGGGTGATTAAAGTCCCCCACGAGAACCAGGGCCTGCGATCTGGAAGCTTCTCTCAGTTGTCCGAAGAAAGCCTCATCTACCTGATTCGGTGGCCTGTAGCAGACAGCAACCACAACATCACTGCTGTTGTTTGCTCCTTTAAACTTAACCCATAGACTCTCAACAGGTTTTTCTCCCTCTAAATACTGGAGTTCAGAGCAACCATAGTGCTCTCTTACGTATAGTGCGACTCCTCCTCCTTTTCTCCCCTGCCTGTTCTTCCTGAACAGTCTATACCCTTCCATGACAGCGCGCCAGTCATGCGAGTCATCCCACCAAGTCTCTGTTATCCCAATTAAATCATATTTCTTGGACTGGGCCAGGGCCTCCAGTTCTTCCTGTTTGTTGCCCGGCTTCTCACATTAGTGTACAAACACCTCAGGTAACCAGTTGATCGCCCTATCTTCTCCATTCGAAACAGGGGTCCTCCTTTCTTGCTTGTTCCTCTCTGCATTTCTTCCCGGTATCCGACTTTCCCACTCCCCTCAGGGTTTTGGTCACCGTCCCCCGACGAACCTAGTTTAAAACCCTCCTCACTAGGTTTGCAAGCCTGCCCGCGAAGATGCTCCTTCCTCTCTTCATTAGGTGGACAAGCTTCTCTTGTCATCCCACTATCTAGGGGCTGGAGGGAAATTCTACCCACTTCCAGGAGCTGCATGAGGTCAGAACCCCAATGTGTGGCCAACTGGACTTTTAACTGTCCGGTCAGTGGTGCTGACTGTAGCCTCCAGAATCCCTTTTCAACTTGGCATTCTGTTAAAAAACCAGACACCTCGCAGTCCTATGGGAGAGGAGAGGTGGGCAGGGGATAGCAGCACAACAGGGGGTTGTATACGAGCTGATAGATGCCTTAAACTCTATGAATACACAAACACTGTATCCCCTGACTTGTGCTGATGCATCAACCATGTCTGAGACCTGGGCCGGGCCTGGTGGTGATCAGTTGTTTCTCAGCTAATTGTTCTGCTTTATAAGCATGAGGCTTTGCTGATTTAAATGCCCAGGAACCACATGACTGTTTAGGAGCCTTTAACTAAACAACCTGCTAAATTTTGTTCTCATGTAGACAAATGTCATCTTGCCCTGGTGCGTGGAAAGTACTCAGTTAAGTACTCAATGCTTTCTTTGCCTCTGTCTTCACAGACAAGGTCAGCTCCAGGCTATTGCACTAGGCAAAACAGCATGGGAAAGAGGTGGGCAGCCCTCGGTGGAGAAAGAACAGGTCAGGAACTATTTAGAAAAGCTAGACAGACACAAATCCATGGGTGCGGATTTAATGAATCTGAGGGTACTGAGGAAGTTGGCAAACGTCATTGCAGAGCCATTGGCGATCAGGGGAGGTCCTAGATGACTGGAAAAAGGGAAATGTAGTGCCCTTCTTTAAAAAAGGCAAGATGGACAATCCAGGGAACTACAGACCACTGAGCCTCACCTGAGTCCCTAGAAAAATCATGGAGGAGATCCAAAAGGAATCCATTTTGAAGCACTTGGAAGAGGGGAAAGTGATCAGGAATAGTCAACATGGAGTCACCAAGGGCAAATCATGCCTGATCAACCTGATTACTTTCTCTGATGTACTCAGACTGGGTCTGTGGACATGGGGAAGGCGGTGGACGTGATGTAACTTGACTTTAGCAAAGCTTTTGATACGGTCTCCCGCAGTATTTTTGCTAGCAAGTTAAGGAAATATGGATTGCACAAGTGCACTGTAAGATTGATAGAAAGCTGGCTAGATTGTTGGGCTCAATAGGCAGTGATCAATGGCTTGATGTCTGGTTAGTGGAAATTCCAAAAAATTGAAAAAAAAATGTTTTGCTTTGGGTTGAATCAAAACAAATTGATTAATCAAAAGTCACTGCTCAGCCTTTTGGCTAAGATCGAGAATATTTTGTCCAGATTTAAAATTTTGCATGTTGATAAAAGCCAAAGAGAACGTGATTCACAGAATGCCAGTGTCCTCCTTCTAACCCAATGATTAGAGCATTTGAATGGCAGAGCTATGTTCAATGGCCTTTTTTTGCTCCACGGGAAGAAGTGATTTGAATAGCGATGTAGCATCTCTCAAATGCTTGGCCCAACCACTCAGCTATGGGATGTGCCATTAAGGTTGAATTATTAAATGGTCTTTGGAGCAGTGATTTGAATTTGGGTCTCACGTATTCTGGGTCAATGATCCAAGCTCTAGAGTAATTCTCAGTTGGTTTTCTTTCTGGCTAACTGGCTATTCCCAATAATCTAGGGTATGTCTACACTACAGTGCTAATTCGAACTAACTTAGTTAATTCGAATTAGTTAATTCGAAGTAAGCTAATTCGAACTAACGCATATAGACCCAAAAACTAATTTGAATTAGCGTTTTGCTAATTCGAAATAGCTCATCCACACTGATTGGACGCTGGGTCGCATTTAAGGGCAGCTGAAACCGGTTCTGGCAGGGCATCAGGTCAGTAGTTGCTTTGTGTGGCTGCTGTCTGAGGCTATCTGAGGCTCGTGCTTAAAGGGACCCCCTGGACAGCCGGTTCTCAGCTTTTCCGCTTGCTTGCCTACCTCGCCGAGGGACAGCAAAGCATTTTCCTCTCTGCCTGCCTGTGTCAGTGGTTCCCATTGGGGACACCGCCGTAGTTGGCACCATGGAGCCAGAGCTTGCCCTGGGCATGCTGCTCCAGTTTTTGGACTTGCTGCTGCAAGCCTGCCAGCAATGGCTGGAAGCTGCCTGGCACCATCTGGTGCACATCAGCCCCCTGCCTCTCCCCCTGGCCTCCCTGGGGGTTGTGGAGGAGCCGCAGCAGCGGCCGGATGCCAACGTGCCCCGCTGCGTCTGGCGTCTGGCGTCTGGACACCAGCAGCTACTGGTGGGACCGCATCGTCCTGGAGCACTGGGGAGACCAACAGTGGACCCAGAACTTCAGGATGAAGAAGGACACCTTCCTGGAGCTCTGTGAGTGGCTCGCCCCTGCTCTGCGGCGACGGGACACTCGCATGAGGCTCGCCATCCCCCTCCAGAAGCGTGTGGCCATCGCCCTGTGGAAGCTCTCCACGCCGGACAGCTACCGATCCGTCGGGAACCAGATCGGCGTGGGGAGATCCACCGTCGGAGCAGTGCTCATGCAGGTATGGCACTCACTGGCCACTGGGCCAGGGGGGAGGGGGGCTGCAAGGAGGGGATGGGCCGCCCCAGGGAAAACGGCGGGGGGAGGAGGCGACAGTGCCCTGCACAGGAGGGTTCGGTCTGTCCCGGCCGTACTACACACCGCCCGCGGCGGCCAGGATCGCAGCGGGGGTTGCTTCCGGGAGTGGGGCGCGGGGCAGTGCCAGGGAACGAACACTCCCAGCCACCTGGGCCCCCCAGTGATTCTCGGTTTTGTGTGTCTTTCTGCAGGTGGTCAAGGCCATCAACCGGGTGCTGCTCCGCAGGGTGGTCTGCCTCACCGATCCGGACGCCATCATCCAGGGGTTTGGCGCCCTCGGCTTCCCCAACTGTGGGGGGCCATCGACGGGACGCACATCCCCATCCGTGCCCCGGAACACCAGGCCTCCTAGTACATCATCCGCAAGTGGTACTTCTCCGTGCTCCTGCAGGCCGTGTCTGACCACTGGGGCCAGTTCACGGACATTAATGTGGGCTGGTTCTGCAAGGCACACGACGCCAGGGTGTTCCGCAACTCCTCCGTGTGCCAGAGGCTGCACGCCGGGACCTTCTTCCCCGACCACCACATCAGGGTTGGGGACGTGGACATGCCCGTCTGCCTGGTGGGGGATGCGGCCTACCCCCTACAGCCCTGGTTGATGAAACCGTACACAGGGCACCTCAACCCCTCCCGGCAGGCCTTCAATGCCAGGCTCACCAGGGCCCACATCATGGTGGAGGGGGCCTTCGGATGCCTGAAAGCCCGATTTAGATGCCTCCTCACCCGCCTCGACTTTGCCGAGCACAATATCCCTCCCATGGTGGCAGCATGTTGTGTGCTGCACAATTTATGTGAGCGGAAGGGGGAAGCTTTCCTACCAGCCTGGATGGCTGAGGGTGAGCGCATGGCTGGCCAGTACGCACAGCCCCGCACCGCCGCTGTCCAGGAGGCCCAGCGGGGGGCCGTCCAGATCCGGGAAGCCCTGCGGGAGAGCATCCAGGTGGAGGAGGACTGAACTCTCCCTGCATGCCCCACTGGGGCCTTCTTCCACCCTCCCCTCCTTCCTCTTTCCCCTCCCTAACCCCCCTTCCTAATGTAAAATAAAAACACCTGTTTTGCCAAAAAAACCTCTCTTTATTGTACATAACTGGGGTGGGGGGAGGGAGGAATGAGGGTGGGAGAAGGGAGGGGGAAACCTGGGAGGAGGGAGCTGGAAGGGGGAGGAAGGGGAGGAAGGGAAGGGAAAGCTCAGGGTTGGGGGTCCTGCTGGCTCTCCCATCTCGCAGCACTGCGAGTGTGGGGGCGTCGGAGGGGAATGGGTGTGGAGGGTGGGGCAGGAGGGATGGGGGGTGCGGAGGAAGCGGGAGGGGGAGCAGGGGTGGGAGGAGGAGCGAGAGTTGGGGTGGCCGTAGGGGCTGGAGTAGGAGGAGGTAGGAACCTGTCCACCAAGGTCTGGAGGTGACCTCTGAGGGCACGGCCCTGATCCTCCAGCACCTCCAAGCTCCACTGCTGCAGCTGCAGGTCCTCCCAGATCCAGTGGTCCTGGGTACGGAGCTGGTGCTCCAGTAGCCACAGGTACCGCCGCTGGTACTCCTCCTGGTTCCTGGTGTGCTTGCTGGCCCGGGTGTGGGTGGCTGTTGCAGGAGGGATGGTGCACCCTGCAGTCCCAGGTGCTGCGGTTGTGGTGAAACAAGAGCAGTGCTCAGTTCTCCCTGGGGACACAGTGGATGAAACCCAGCCCACCTCTGCAAGGCGAGGTCGGTGTGTGGGGAATGGGCCAGGGCCCCTGCATGACACCCAGCTGCTGCTCCATGGTGGGCAAGGCCCAGGTGCACGGGCCCTGGGCTCCCTCTCCCTCCACCCCCCACATACACATAAGGGGAGCATGATGGCACTCACATGTGGAGCCCTCCCCGGCCTTGGACGACACAGCCGATGTGCTCTGTGGGATGCCTCGGGGGTCCTGGGTAGGCTCCCGGTAGGCTCCTGGCTCTCAGTATCCTCTTCCTCCTCCTCCATGTCAGGGACGGGGCCCTCTGCCCCAGGGTCGATCACCACCCGGGGGGCATGGACTGCGTGAGCCCCCAGGATGCGGTCCAAGACCTCGTAATGAGGGCATGCCTCCAGGTCGGCCACTGGCTGGGAGGCCCTGGAGTAGGCCTGCTGCAGGTCTTTAATCTTGCAGCGGACCTGCTCCCGGGTCCGCATGTGGCCTCTGGTGGCCAGGCTGTCAGCCATACGGCTGAAGACGGCCGCGTTCCTGTGGCTAGTGCGGAGATCGTGGACGTTGGAGGCCTCACCCCAAACCTCGATGAGGTCCACGATCTCTGCACTAGACCAGGTGGGCGCCCGCCTCTTGCGGCCCCAGGCAGGCTCCTGTGAGCCGCCAGCCTGGTCCCGGGAAGAGGCGGAGGGCTGGGTGGCAGCGGGTGGCTGGCTCATGCCCTGCCAGGTGCAGGGTCTGCTGGCTGGGTGCTGGCAGGCTTGCAACTGGCACAAGCACTGTAACCAAACCGTGCCCCTTTAAGGGCTCTGGGGCCAGGACGGGGGCAGAAGAGTTTCCCTGGTTTGGCCCAGAGTGGCCACCAGGGCAACCTGGGAAGGGCTAGCCTCCAACTAGTTCAAATTAAGTGGCTACACAGCACTTAATTCGAACTACTTAATTCGAACTAGGCGTTACTCCTCGTAGCATGAGGTTTACCTAGTTCGAATTAAGTGCTCCGTTAGTTCGATTTAAATTTGAACTAGCGGTTTGTATGTGTAGCCCCTATTAAAGTTAATTTGAACTAACGGCTGTTAGTTTGAATTAACTTTGTAGTGTAGACATGCCCCTATCTAGCTACCTCCCATCACAGTTCTCCCCCTGCCCTTTTTTGTAGAAACACGAAGATTTTATTTTCGTGGCATTTACTTTATTTTTGTATTTTCTGATTTTCAGAGCTGTGAGTTTATGCCACGTTCACATAGGGCCCGCTTAAGACATGTTGAGCCCCCAAGCTATGTCAAGTTGAAGAGGCCCCACAGCATTACCAAGAAATGTGTATTATTCCATCAGGACAGTCAGTGAAAATAGAAATAATAAAGTTTTCTATTTGTATATTTACCGGTACATAGGTGAGGATGCAGCTAAAGACTAGTAATGTTTTGTGTTTAGAAGCCCTTCATAATCTGTAGCTTGCTTGTACTGTAGCTGCTGCATGAATCCGGCACTGCCTTCACACCTTCGGCTAGTTAATATTCTGGCCCATACATAGGAGGATGGACAAAAGTCAACCCTCCTAGCTCCTGAAGGGGAAAAGGGAAAACAATTGAAATCACTTTCATGGCACTAGGCATTCAGGTGGCAACAATACTAGCCTTTGAGGTCCACTCATACAAAGTGCTAGGTAGGTGTTATTATTACTATATTTTATATAAGGACCTCTAAAATAGACAAAGGACAGAGCCAACATTACTCTAAACTAGATTTAAATCAGGAAATGTGCCAGTATTTGTGTTTCTATTTAATGTTCCAATTGGTTTAAAGTCAGGTGAGACATGCTGATGGATTTGGGGCATACAGGACTAGACACAACACTTTTCTTAGGTAATCTGACCCCAGTATGATGCCTCTGGCATTTGGCATAATCTGTGAGACCAGGTTATCTACAGCTCCAGTTGCTTCAGCTTTAAACTCATGTGCACATTGCCCATTAAAAATATCTTTGTTAGACCAGGCCTCATCAAACAGTTGGTTTCACGTGGACTGAGCTCTGCACCTATGTTGGCTCCAGCTGACTTAATTGAGGCTCCTTAAGCAGAGGGATCCGATTGTAGATTCGGGGCTCCTGCTTGAAGACAAGGGGTCCTAAGTGCCTGTTATTCCTTTGCAGTGTCAACCCCAGCTGACAAGGGTGAGTTGGGTTGAGAACTCTTCCCTTCTGACACAGAAGGTCTCGCTTCTGGCAGCATTCACTGTCCATGAGATGCAGCTTCCATCTGTTTCCCTCCCCTCCCTGTGTCACTCCACAGACTTTTCATTAAACTCCTGATGGCTCTTATGGCTGCAGAAGAAGAGGGATATTTAACACACTGCATTTTGCTCTTGCCCTTAAATAAAGCCTAATATTACAGGAGCTAGAGTCCAAATCCAAAGTAATTTCTATTATGAAGAAGTGCCACAGAGCACTGAACAAAGAATCGTAGAAATGTGGGCTGGGAGAAGACCTCAAGAAGTCACAGAGTTCAATCCTTCACATTGACACAGGACCATGTAAACCTAGGCCATCTCTGACAGATGTCTAAGCTGTGCTTACAAACCTCCAATGATGGGGATTCCACAACCTCCCTTTGATGCCTATTCCAGTGCACGACTGGTCCTGTGGTTAGAAAGTTTTTCCTAATAGTATGAATTTCACGACTGCCCCCTAAGCCAGCCAAAAAGTTAAGTCAAGGTACCCCAACATTTATAAACAAAAATAAACAATCTACAATACACACCTTACTTATCATCTCACGCATCCGTGACATATTTGGCACCTCCCCTTATATTTTCCTCCAAAGCATTCTTATTCACCCCCATTGTTCTGCTTTCACTCTTGCTCTTTCAAACCATTTTATCAAGTACTCAGCTGGGTGTCCCTGGATTGTCCTGGTGGAACATATTTAGATACTTCATGTGCTTTTATCAGTGCTAGCAGTCTTAGTGTCGACAGACACTGACTTGCAGGCAAACATTTGCTTTTGACACGGCCTGTCTGTTCCTCATAGTATAACTCTTGCTCACTTTGGTTCAAGCACCAGGCCCATTCTTCAGGCTCTTTCTTTCTCCTACACTGTCTTTGGCCCCCCCTTCTGAGTGTTCTTGTTATAATAGATTTTGTTATCTGAAGTGGGACAAGGAACAATGAAGTTTGAGTTCCCCAGGTCTAAGGAATCCATTTCACCCACCCCAACTGCTTGTCCCCATGTGACAGTTAATGGCCTGACTGACAATCACTGTTCGCATGGTTGTGTTTTAAGGGGCCATGCTCTGGCTTTCCATAGGTCCATCCTGTTGCTTGGGAATTTCTGTTTCTCCCAAAGCAAAGTCAGTTTGTGAGACCAAGTCTACACTGGCGGAGAAAGTCAATGTAAGACACACAACTCCAGCTGTGACAATTGCATAGCTGGAGTTGAAGCATCTTGCATCAATTTGCTGGGGTGGCTCCACAGTGGGAGGTCAGTGAAAGAAACTCTCCCATCGACTTCCCTACCTCCTTGTGACTGCAAGGAGTTCTGGGTTTGATGGGGGGATTTAGCAGGACCTAACCAGACCCACCAAATCAAACTCCAGAAGTTCAACCTTCAGAGCGCTGATCTTCCTGGAAGTATAGAAATCCTACCTATTCCTCCCATTTTACTTTCCCCTGAGAAATCCTACCTATTCCTCCCCTTTTACTTTCTAGCATGATGGTTGGATGTGTATATCAGAAACCTATCTAGAATATGATTAATAAATAGCTGCACCACCTCACAGCATCCCAGTAGGGCCTTTGTCTACATGAAGCACTTCGGGTGATGTTAATGAAAACCTGCCAGGTAATGCCTTTTCTGCCACATCTCATACTCCCAACACAAGCAAAGTCTAAAGGCCAATTCCACCATAGGAGACAGTTGCAGAGTAAATGTGGCCCTAACAAATACAGTTTTCAGTCAAAGTAAACAAAGTTGCCCATCAGGATGTGTCTGTGGATAGTGCTGCATTGCCACAGGCATCTGTGAAGATCAAAGAACAGTTTTAACTCCAGCCTTGCTTTATAATTCAGGGACTGGTTTGAGAACAGGTCCTGACTTGATTCCTCTGACTCTGCAAGTCAGTGAGCTGTTTTCATTGGAAAATATAGTCAACTATATTCTAAAGTGGCAACATGCCCCATCGCTCTTCCCCCTTTATGCCACTGGGCTCCTTGAAAAAGCCTCAGCCCTTGGCTCATTTGCTCAGTAATTGTGCTTGTGATTAGAGAAAACACCTGCCCCCTCCCGCCCACAAATACACGCAAAACCTAGAACCCTCTGCTATATATTTAAGAGAGTTTGTCTGCGAGCAAGTGATCAGGTCTGTCTGTCTGTCCGTCTGTCCGTCCGTCCGTCCATCCATCTATCTGCTTGTCCAAGAACTCCTCCGAAATGGTAACAGAAGGAACAATACATTTGGTATGCAGCTTCCTGATAACATAACACGAGGTAAGGATTCAGTTGTCTGGGGGCAGGTGGCTGACACTCCCCCATCCAATTTATAATGGGGATTCATAAAACCATTCAGAAAAGTGACAAAATCACCAGGCTGGGGAAACCCCGTGTCAGGAACTGCCCCAGCCCCAAAGCTCACTCTCCCAGGCACCCTTCAGGGAGTGCCGGAGGGCTGCAGCTCCTCCCCTCCCATTCATATGGGCACAGTGCTGGCTGGTCCCCTTCCTTACAGAGCAAGGAAAAAGTGCACAGTTTGCTTGAATCCTGGGGAGCGCAGGGGGCAGACAAACCAGGACTTGCCCCAGCTGGGGAAAATGCGCCCCTCCCTCAGCTGTGCCTGCTGCAGCAACCATGGAGAGGTGCTTCTCCCCTGGCCCCAACATGCTGCTATGGTGAGAGAGGGCAGGGGTTGTCTTCTCTCCCTGGGGTAGCCTGCACCTTGAACCCTTCCTTCCCAGCCCCACCCCAGAGGAATGATTTAGATGAAGAAAAGGAAAAATTAATTGATTTATGTACCAGAGCAACACCAGGTAAATCTTCTTCTTTTCTATATTTTACATGGAAAAATATTTCTGGAGCAGCAAAATAATCTATGCAATGTACATTTTCAGCAAGTGCAGACCATATTTTTGCTTTGTTCTGCAGAAAACATGTATGTTCTAAGACTGGTCCTAGATGACAAAATACTCCTGGACATTCTTATTCTTGGCTTCATGCTCATAGTTATTTTGATTGCTTTCCTCATTTTTCATTGCAAAGGTATGGAAACCTTATTTCTGTATTGCTTCAGCTTCTCTGCCCTTGTCCATATAAGGTTAATTCTAAGGCTCTTACTTAGTCCCTGATATCAAGGGGAATTTTGCTGGTTAGAGGCTGCTGCTTTAGATCCACAACTTGCTAGTTTTGCAAATGCTTATCAGAGTTCTCCAGAATTTGAATCCATTGAGATTTGTTTAGACTGGGAGCTCAGTGGGGAGGGATGGTCTCTCAAGGTATGTCTACACAGAGGCACTATTTTGGGATAATGTCTGTTATCCTGAAATAGCAATCTGCGCTGTCTACACAAGAAGGCCAGTATTTCGAAATACATTCAATATAATGGGCTTCTTATTTTGTCTTACTGTAAACCTCGTAGCATGAGGATTAAGGAAGACTCCGGAATAGCAATTCATTTTGAAATTTAGCACTTTATAGCAAGTACAAAATTTAGAAATAAGCTATTTCAAAATAAGCCATGCAATTTACATAGCTCAAATTGTGTAGCTTATTTTGAGGTACATGCTACTGTGTAGACATACTCGTAGGGTGTTTCTAGACTCGTGGGTTTTGTCGACAAAAGTGGACTTTTGTCGACAAAACTATACCTGCATTTAGACTACCACTGAGTTCTGTCGACATAATGAACTCAGCAGTTTTGTCGACGGTGGTAAACCTCTTTCTACGAGGAATAACGCCTTTTGTCGACACAGTTCTGTCGGTCTTTGTCGACAGAAGCTTTATCGACAGTATCTGTTGACAAAACTTCTGTCGACAAAAGCGTGTAGTCTAGATGTACCCTAAGTGTCTGTGGGGAGTCAACACAATTCAACCACTGGCCTGGCTTAGTCTATTCTGTAGGAACTCTTCTGAGGAAGTTCTCTACTCCGTATTATACAGGAGGTCAGATGAAGTGATGCCAATTTTGGCCTTAATCATTGATCGCTTCACAGAATCCAAGCACTATTATCTATATATACATATTTTAAATATCTGTGCATCTGTCTGTGAGTCTGTCTCTGTCCTCAGTCGTAACAACTAGGATTCCAAATTGGGCATGCAGCTTCCGCTTATCCTAACTTAAAGCAAGGTCAGGGTTTCATTGTACCAGGAAAATCGAATGTGCCTGGAATTTGATTGTTTTCCATACCATGGAAAAAGAGGAGGCTGAGTGGAGGGATGCGATACTGCACAGTGACCACTAGGGGCAGCTGCACCAGAGAGGGAGTGGCTGTCTGGGGATGGAGCTCATTGTCTTGTGGGCCACAGGCCCAGATAAGTGGCTCCCTGACCCAAACCTCTCACCCTGGCTGTCAGTCCCAGTGCTGAACTGGGGAGGGGCAGTCCTGCTGGCTTCACAGCAGCACCCCTCCCAGAGCACCACTATGACTGGACAGTGCAGCCCCAGCCCCTCCCACACAGGAGCCCCCCCGCACCACTGGGCTGCAGCCTCCCCTCTCGTCCAATTGGCCCAAACCAGGCAGGGGAGAGCCACCAGTGCTAGCCTGTGAGACCCCTCCCCCTTCCAGCCTCCAACCCAGACAGCATCATGGGGACTGGGCTGTGCCCCCCCCCCATCCCCGGGCCAGACCCATGTAATGCTGGATAAGTCTTCTAGTAATACTATATTATAGCTTCAGAAGGGGAGCCGAGTTTGTCTGTAACTGGAAAAACTTAAAAAAGTCTTGAAGCACCTTAAGAGACTAACAAAACGGAGGCTTACAGGATCTGTTGAAAAAGGCTTTCTTTCTCAACAGATTCCCCTCTAGACTGCCGCTTTTTGCAGACAAAGTGCTGAGTCGGCAAAAAGTGACGGACATTTTTATGCAAATGAAGCATGGGATATTTAAATCCCTGCTTCATTTGCAATGTTGACCTGCCTAATCTTCATCCCACTGTCAGCAGAGGAATGCAGTCTAGACATACCCTGAGTGTCTGCCTCAAGCCAATTTTTTTTTCTCCCAAATGACTCTGCCCTTTCTAAAAACCAGTTTAGGAGAAACATTCTTTTACAGTTGATTGCAGCTTGATTGCATGAAGGCGAATGCTGCAGCTCAAGTCTGTGGTGCATAATCCAAACAATGGCACAGTCTTCCTCGGATATACTTCCCAGCCCCTTACTTTATTGCTTCCTCCAGGGGCAGAGTTAAGGTTGTGTTGCTGAGATGAGGCACCTTGGCTTGGTATTTCCTGGTTTTCAGAGGTTAAGTCTGCCTCACTCTCCATTATGAAAGGGAAAGATGCACCATGCTTAATGCTTCAGCAACAATGTACACTGACAGTTTTGTTATCCGGCACTTTGTTAACTGGGAAACTTTGTTAACCAGCATTGTGGCACTGCTGATACATTCAGTTAACCAGCAACCGGCATTCCCCATGAGTGCCGATTAAATGAAGCTTTCTCTGTATTTGCACATATAATAATACTCATGGGAAGACCAAAATGGTGTTGTAACATGCTCTTTGCTTTGTGTAAAGTCCACGCATTTCCTTCTTTGTTGCATTTGTCAAACAATTATAATGGTTGAGCTAAAAGAAAGAAACAATTAAAAAAAAAAACCTTGGAACAATGTAGAATTATTCTCTGTGTCTAGCATACAAAGATCTCTCTAGAGATATGAATATATCTATTACAGATTTTGAATAACTGCATGGGATCCTTTTGCTTTATCAGCAGGAAACATAAATCTGTCTACACTGAGGCATGCTAAGCTCATTCTCCTGATCATTGCTGTCCTCTCCCTCCTCGCCCTCATCATCATCGGAGCCATTTTCCTCACTTGTCGGTGCTCAGGTATGGAGCCAGTGTTCTCTTTCTCTCACACACACCCTTGTGGGTTGTGGAACCAGTGATTTCAGCTCATCAGAACCAGAGACATTTGGCGTATTTTTCAAATTGCTCTCACTTTTTACATACTGCAGAGTGGCCAAGCTGTGGAAGAGCTAAATTCAGTCAATATTGTTCTCTCTGTGCCATCTTTTAAATAGGTTGAGAGAGAGAGAAACCTTTCTAGAAACTGTCACAAAGAAAGGTCCCTTTGTAAAGCAGAATTTAAAATCTGAAAGTGTTTTCAGAGGATCCCAGTTCAGGCCAGACCTTTGAGGTGGGATAGATGAGATTTATGGCACATGCCAAACCACTGGTTACCCCATCCGACTGTCCTGTCCCTAACATTCCGCTTGATGCTTAGAAAACATGTTAGCAGCAGTCATTCATCCTTGGGCTTTGATCCCCTGCCAGCTCCGCATTTGCATGTTCCAGGCACTCACTCGGTGTTCTTAAAATGCCTTTGTTAACCCAAAGACCTGATTCTTCAGGAGGTTGGGGGATGGACTCCTGTGCCCTTGCAGAATTAAATGGGGGGGGGGGGAGTTGGGGCGCCCTAGAAGGTTTCTTCATGCAGATCCTCAGGTTTGGGGATATGTTTGGAGGGGAAGGAGCACCCAATGAAATGTCTGTTATTCCTTTGCAGATTTATCATAAACTTCACTAGGTAAGTTGGGTTGGGATTCTACAGTCTTCCCTCCTAACCCTCTGCCCTTCCCACCATCCATATTTCAATGCTGGAACAGTAGAAGGTACCACTTTCATTTAACTCTGTTCCCATTCTCCAGAAAAGTCTATCACTCAACAGGCTTTACATTAATTAATGTGAGTTTTATGAAAGCCAAACTGAACTAAGCCTGGTTTAAACTGAAATAAGCCACTTAAGGGTTATTTACATTGGAAATGTAGCACTTCCATGTACATTGAATTATTTCATTGACTTAGCACTGATGGTGGTTCTGACACCGATCAGTCTGTTTTCACCCACTCACCCCTCATTTTTTGGCCATCTGGTTCTGAGCAATAACCTTCTCACCGTTATCTCAACACATAGGTATCACTTCCACACATAATTTTTTTACAAGGCCTTGCGAAGAAAAGAATAACACCAATATCTCATATTGGGCAAAGCAAGAGGCATTGTTAATCAGACAATTAAAACTTCAGCCTTCAACATCCCTCTAGCCTCATTAACATAGATACAATACCAAAACTCTATTTCTTCACTTATGAAACTCACTAAATTAAAAAAAAGGAATATATATATATATATATATATATATATATATTACTAAAGGGCTTAGTTTAATAAAATATTAAATGTGATAATGTTACCTTAAATTGCTACATTATTAATCTTAAAATAAAAATATAAAAAGAATAAAAACTTTCAATCCCAACAGTGTCCCATAAAGAACGCAGTTAACGTTTTTGTTCAGGCCTCGGGATAGAGAGTCAGATTTGCACATGTAGGTCAATCCTGCACTGTCTCTCTATAGTCGGCTTATGAAATTCCTTTGTAGAAGAATGGCTACTTTGAAATCTGATACTTAGTTTTGTAACATAACACCTTATGTTTATCTGGGGTAGCTCTGCATATAGACAATTGGTGACCTGTGGAATATGAAGCCAGCTGCTCTTAACATGTTTGATCGCTCCTTCCTCATTATGTCCTAGTATTGCTTTATGTAGGACATGAAATTCTTTATATCTTATCACTGCAAATAATTCACCAATTCATTAAAAATGGGAAGAAAATGCAGCATTTTGTGACACAAATCGTGGTTTATTTAGTTTATGATGTATTTGGGATAGGGCTGTCTCATAGTATGAGATTGGTCAGCACAGGATCCAGTAGGCCCCTTATCACAGCTTATATGCAGTATAATAATAATAATAATTAATAAATAAGAAAATAAAAAACAGCTGTTGTGATATGCTGTGCTCCTTGTTTTCTTAACAACCGATAACTGCTTTCTTTGTTTCCATTGCCAGACAGTAATTGGGGTCAAAGGCAATTCTAAAGCTGGGCAAATGTGATGGAGATTTTCACTAATTACAAGGCTTGTTTTTGTCTTCTTCCAAAGGACACCTGGACATGCCTAAACTGTTCCTGACCTTCAACATTCTTGTCGGTGTTGCAAGTGTTCCCCTCTTCATCCTCATCCCGTTCCTGATTTCTTATTGCTACTTAGGTATGAAAATCGGACTTCTGCTTTCCAAGACTGAGTCATGTTCATAACTAAGATTTACTAATACAAAGACAGAGTCCTGCAGTTCTTATTGTGACCGACAGAAAGTGGAATTTCCCCTGAGCCAGGACTGCAGGGTTTGCCCTGAAAACCTGGGCAAAGGCAAGCTGGGTAACTAAACATTTCACTTGTTTTATCTCCGCACTAAGGGGCAAGCACCCAGCCTAGATACACACGTATGTTGTCTTCACGTTGCCTTGTTATATTGGGACAGAAGAGATAGCTGAGACCAGCTACAGTTCTGGCCCTGTAGAATCTGTTCCTGTCCCAATTTCCCTGTTCTCCCTGGAGAATTCTTTGAATAATACTGAGTTCCTGTGTAATGAAAAAAAGAATAATAGCCTCTTTCTTACTAGAACAGTTGGACAAGTTTTAGGCTGTAGGGTTCCTTGGAGGGGAAAGCTGCTGAGCTCTCTCTCGTGGTCATATATTCTCACTAACTTTGCTTTTAGAAAAGAGACACAGGGATGCTCAGGAGTAAGGCGTGGGACAGATGGATGGACATGCTTAGCAAGTGTTTATATTGCTTATAACAACAAGGCCTGCAAGGCCCTGTTGCTCCCAGCTAGGGCACCAGCCCAGCATGGCTCCCCAGGCTGGTGCTCCATGGCTGCCACCAGGGCCAGACCTCTGCAGCTACCGCTGCTGCCCCCAAGCTCCACAGCCAGGGCTGGAGATCTGTGGCTGCCACTGCCGGTACCTTGCGACTATACAGCCACAAGGGCCGGAACTCCCTGCTGCTCCTGCACCCTGCCTAGACACATATGTATATAGGGCCAGAAAAGAAAACAGAGACCAGCTACAGCTACAGCCTCTTACAATCTGTTCCTGTCCCAAATTTTCTGCCATCCCCAGAGAATTGTTTGAAAAATTGAATTCCCGCGTAATGAGAGAAAAAACCTGCCTCTTTCTTACTACCAACAGTGGGCAAGTTTACTCTCTAGGGTTTTTAGGAGAGGAAAACTGCTGAATTCTTTGCTGTGTTCATACATTCTCTCTAATTTTTCTTTTAGAAAAGAAACACAGAGGCTACGTCTAGACTGGCATGAATTTGCGCAAATGCTTCTAACGGAAAAGTTTTCCGTTAAAAGAATTTGTGCAAGAGAGTGTCTAGATTGGCACGGACGCTTTTGCACAAAAGCACTTTTTGCGCAAAAGCATCCGTGGCCAATCTAGACGCGCTTTTGCGCAAGAAAGTCCCGATCGCCATTTTAACCATCGGGGCTTTTTTGCGCAAAACAAAACCGAGCTGTCTACACTGGCCCTTTTGCGCAAAAGGTTTTGCGCAAAAGGACTTTTGCCCAAACGGGAGCGTCAAAGTATTTGTGCAAGAAGCACTGATTTCTTACATTAGAATGTCAGTGCTCTTGCGCAAATTCAAGCGGCCAGTGTAGACAACAGGCAAGTTTTTGCGCAAAAGCAACCGCTTTTGTGGAAAAACTGGCCTGTCTAGACACAGCCACCCTTCCCCTCCCTCTGTGGCACTCAGCTGAGTGCCGCACCCCTCAGTTGGGCTGCCGGGGGAGCCAGCAGTGCAAGGGGCCATTTGGGCTCCCCTGGGGTGGGAGGGGAAAGGAGGGCGGTGACGTACACGGCCCCGCCCCCGGCCGTGTACGTCACCACCCCACCCCCCTCCCTCACGGCAGCCCGGCTGAGCAGGCAGCACTCAGCCAAGCGCCAGGGCGGGAGGGAAGGGGAAGGGGAAGGGGAAGAGGGGTAGGGGAGAGAGAGGGAGGAGGGGGAGGAGAAGAGAAAGGAAGAGTGAGAGGCAGGAGGGGGAGAAGAGAAAGAAAGAGATGGAGAGAGAGGCAGGAGGCGGAGGAGAGCTGGGGCGGGGGGGAGGCAGTAGGAGGTGTCGAAGTAAAAACTTCACTCTGTTTACGCGGCTAAAATATATGGTTTTATTGGCCAATAAAAGCAAAGTGAGCCAAACATGGTCCCAGCAGAGCCGGGCCCAGTGAGGCTGCTGATACAATCCGTCATAGTATCTTTATACCCTTGACCAAACAGCCTGACATCAGGGCATTCAAATACAGAAATCATCAATTAAGCTAGGAAAATAAAGCCTTATCAACAAGATGGAGGACAGGTACGAGGGAGTACCTCTCCTGTCTAAACCAGCCCAATTAACACATTCCAATAGCACATCTGTCTTGGCCTGGCACATGGGGTGATAGAAAGTTCACTCTGGCCTACATGCAAAGGCAAAAAGCTGAAATGGTTTCTGCTATACAAGATGGCTTTTAGCTAAACATATAAAATGGTTACGGCAGTCTCTACAGAGGAGAGAGAGAGAGAGAGAGAGAGAGACAGAGCGAAAGAGCTCAGGAGAGAAGACCTGAAATTCCCATCTTATGACGGGCTAATTGGCTAGTTAGAACATAAGAGCATAAGAACGGCCAGACTGGATCAGCCCAATGGTCCATCCAGCTAGTATCCTGTCTGCCGACATGGCCAATACCAGATGCCCCAGAGGGAGGGATCACAAACAGGTAATCCTCATGTGATCCCTCCCCTGCCACCCATTTCCAGACAAACAGATGTTATATGATGTCACACGATGACATTCTTGTTTGCTCCTTCCGAAAACCTAAGAAATTACACACACACACAAAACCTACATTAAAAGAACAGTAATTTTACAAAATCAAGTACTCAAAAGTTTAGGAAATGAGAGAATTAAGTTTGCCTGAGTAGCCTTAATTTGGCCTTCTTCTGAAAAAGCATTTTCCTACAGTCTTTAAGGGACCCTACTTCTTTTTTCCCCCCGTGAGACCGTTTGTTGCCAAGTGCTCAGTGATTCAGGGTCGCGTACTGTGTCTGTAAGTCCCATGCCTCAGTTGTTGCAAAAGTTGGAGGGGGATGGGTGAACTGGATGGGCAATGACAGGAATAGAAGGGCGGGGGTCTCCTGGTTAAGTCAGTTGAATGCTACCTAGGACTGCTGTACGTTGTCCCTGCCTCTGTCACAGGGCTCCTGTGTGATGCTGGGCATATCCATGTTGCACCAGCTACGCCTCAGACACAAGAGGCACTGGCTCTGTGCTTCCCTCTCAGGCCTTCAGACGGCTCCTAGACAGGAGTGGCTTGGAGGCATGCTGTGAGAAGAGCTCAGCACATCTTGGGTAATGCTGGGAGCTAAGCCACAGGGAATCTGGTGGCAGCTCCCTCATTCTTTCAGGGGTAGATTCTGCTGAGTGCTGGCGCTTCTCCTCCCCCAGCCTTGCACCTGGGTTGGACCGGAGGTCGGGGATTTTCTAGGGTGAAGCAAGCTTTTGACATAGAACAAGTGTTCGTCACTGTGCATATCCCAGTTGAGAGCAGCTGCACATTTGTTCTCCCAATGGTCCATCGAGGGACCCATGCTGGGCTCCCAGCTCCCCAGCCGTCAGCTTTCTTGGGCAGAGGCCTGCATCCCTTGGGGTAGTTCCAGGCTGCACAGCTGCCTTACTATGCTCTCAGTTTCCTATCAAGTCAGTCTCCCTCCGCAGTCCTGCTCTGCCCTCTGCTCAGAAGTGGGAAATGGTGTCATTGCCGCAATTGAGCTATCACCCGGCTTCTAAGCAAGCACATTCATTTACAGGGCAAAAGCATTACAGAGAAAATATTAACACAGTAATTGAAAACCTCCCCCCCTACACACACACATGTGAATAAGCTCTCCAGACATCACCCCGACTCCAACATCGTCTGATAGGTGGACAGTCCTTTAAACCCCAGCCAGTGTTTTTTCTGTGATCACATCTATATAACAGCTGTGAGCTCAGGATAAGCCCCAGGGATCTGAGACAATCCTTTATCCAGTTGTGTCTCTGATCTGCAGAGCCCATGAATGGGTAATCAGCCACACACTGATTTCCTCCTCAAGGCGTAGCTTCAAAAGGGTGGGTCTGGAGGTGGATAATTTCCATTCCTCCCCTCCCAAGTATTTCTTAAGAAGTGCACTCAGTTAAAAATTCAGTCATGTCTGGCCCAAGTGGATAATTTACATTCCCCTTCTGCCAAGTATTTCTTAGGAAATAACATCAATTGAAAGGTTAATCTTGTCTGGCCCACTGTTTTAAGAGTCCTCTGATGCTCACAGCCTGCTCCAGGGCTTCCCTGAACTGCGCCACTCCTTCAAAGAAATTCCAGGCAATCTCCCAACAGTATACACACCTTGGCATTTTAATCCATTGAACTCCTAAAATAATGAAACTCGACTCAGTGAGCTTGAGCGGGACTCAGGGCAGGTCTGCACTTAGGTTGGTCTATCTAGATTGCTCACCAATGTGAAACTTCCTCACCTAGGTGACTGTTAAACAGACCTACCTCTGGGATAGACAGTTCTGTGTCAATAGGAAGGGTTCTTCTGTCAACCTTGCTACCACCTTTCAGGGAAGTGGAGTACCAACGCTGGTGGGAGCAGCCCTCCTGTTGGCGTAGGAAGCATCTTCCCTGAAGCACTGCAGCATTTTAAGAGTAGACCTGCCCTCAGAATACTTTCTTCAAGAAGTTACCATCTCTCCCACAGTCCTCAGTGGGTATGAAACAAGGGGTACCACTAATGTGAGAATGCAACACTGGCTCACAGCCGCTGAGATGCTAGTCCATCTAGAATTGCAAAAAGATATTTCAGGGGACAATATAAAGTGATGCAGTGAATATGTGATCTGGGTTTTCAGTGCTCATTAAACATTCTCACCTTCTCTTTTTGTTTTGTTTTCTTTTCAGGGAGATGCAGCAAGGCAGAGTCTGGTAAAGATCACAATGCTGTATTTTAACTGTTTGTTATTTAAAATGTATATGGGAAAAGTCAAGAAACTGACACATTCGGCTTTTCTCATCACATCACGGGGACTTTCTCATCACATCACGGGGACATACTTTCCTTATGTTTCACCAAAGCTAATTCAAAATATTTAATTTCTCATTTGTTTAAGCAGGTCGATGTTGTTCATCGCCCACAATCTAAACTGCTATAGAAAGAGAGGTGTCCGTCCAGAGAACATTTGAGATTACACTGGAAGACTTGAGAAATTTCTAGAAAATTCCAGAATGAGTGAGAAAAGCACTGGGCTGAATCCCTGTTTCTGGGCAGCCCCCACCACTGGCTGAAGCCCTTTTGCCACCATGGGGCTTAGCCACAATCCGAGGAGGCTCCCTCCCCCCCACAGAGCTCAGCCCCATAGTGTTGAAAAGGTTTCAATCCAGTGGTGGAGGCCACCCAGGTGCAGTGCTGAGCCCCACAGGGGCAGCAACAGGATTGAGCCCCAACGCAGTGAAAGGGGTTAAGCAGCCTGAGAACAGGATTGAGCCCCATGGACAGAAGGGAACTGGTGGTGCTGGGTGGTGGTGGGGAGGCTCCAGCCCCATGTTCTGGAATGGCTGGCAGACTTCCCCCCTTCTTTAGTGTGCACAGGGAGGGAAGACACCCACCAGGCCAAACCCGCCCAACCTGAGTGTATGTCTGCCATCCCAACAGGACAGGCATTACTAGGACTTTTAATAGAGACATTGTGTGATGGGCACATTCCCCTCTCATTCATGATCACACGGACCCATCCTCCTGTCCCATTGGGGAATGCACAAACACTGCTTTCCCTACCTCCATACCCCATAAATGCCTGCATAATCACCCCAGGGCAGCTAGCACACGGTTTGCATGGAAAAATATTGTTAGGAACATATGTTTTTAGCTGTTTTAGATGTTGTTTATTTGTGGGGGGAGGAGGAAGGGTATTTTGTTTTTGTTTTGTTTTTGCTGATTGGGGAACCCATTGTGTGCTTCCATTTAATTCTACTGCTATCTATTTCTCTCAGGGCAGATTCTGAGATAAGTATTGATCAAAGTATTTTTTATACCTTTAGCAAATATTTTATGTATCACTATTTTTTTGAAAAGGTGCTTTTTAAACTTCAAAATGGCTTGACTGTAGGAATTCAAATTTCTCACATAGTTTTTAAGAGGAATTCACTGCCCGTCATCTTGTGATGTAAGTGCCACCATAACCCACCATGAGCAAAACTTTATGCTGCCTCCAGCTATTCCCAACAGCTAGACGATAGAATTTGCCCAACTGAGTAACTCAATAGACAAGAATTTTGAAAGCTAAATGGATTTTTTCCATGCACCCTAAATTCAGCCAACCACAGGCTCTGGCAGACCCTTGGAGCAGAGGACCCCCAATGATAGTCTTCTGACCATAGGTGGTCAAGAATTTTTTCATCACCATGATTTTGTGATGACAGCTGGTGTTTTCTCTCCAGTTTAGGCTCATGGCCCATTTTAGACTCCACTGATACCCATAGAACCTCATTTGGCTCTCACTTAATCTTGTCAACACCTAAACTCACACAGCACCTAGATTTTAAAAAGTTTTCTTGGCCCTAACATTTCTGTTAATGGGTATGGGCATAACTGTCTCACCGCAGGTGTTCAGATGTTTTTTCCCACCTGAGCCCCAGCACCAGATATTTTTTCAAAAAAGCATATCGCACAGAGGGATAAGACTACCAATAATTACACATCAGCAGTTCCTACTCTAAGGTTCATATAAAAGGAAGAATGGTAAATCTATCCCTGAATTTCATAGCCTGTGCTAGCTGGACTCATCCTAATGACTCATTTGAATTTGTAATGAAGAGACTGCTTTTTTACTTTCTTGGCAGGTCATGCCCCCTGCAGCTCATCCAGCCCTGGAAATGTCTGAGGATAGAAAAACCCTGAAACAGTAGAATTTGCAAGACACTTGCGGTTTCTCCTTCCTCATACAAATGCTCTTGTACCTGAGTATGGCATGGAGGGACAGGGAGATTCCAATGTCCTTAGCTTATTGGTTGCTGTTGATTCCAACTTGTCTGTTTGCCAAGGTGAAGCCGCTTCTCCCAGGTTACATGAGCAGAGGGAATGTTTCTGATTTAATACAATTTCTTGGGGATGGTCTGGGGATAGTCTACTCTGAAAATTTACATCTGGATAGCTACCTCTCAGAGTTGTTAAAAATCAGGTCGTGAGTTTTTCACACCTGTAAGCAATTTAGTTAAGCCAAGCTAGCCCCCCAGTATAAACAATGTTAGGTCAATGGAAGAATTCCCAGCTTCCACCTCTTAAGCAGGTGGATTAACCACATGAGAGGAGTACCTTGGATGTTATGTGACTGTAGACACAGTCTTAGACCAGAGGTGGGCAATAAGCCAGAGGTGGTTTGCCAAGATTAGCTACTGGTGGGACACTGCCACTTTATTTACCTGGGTTTTCACAGGGATGATTTCCTGCAGCTCCCAGTGGCTGTGGATCACCTTCCCAGCCAATGGAAGCTGTGGGTAGCAGTGTGGACTGGAAAACTGCTTCCCACAGCTCCCATTGGTCAGGAACAATGATCCACAGCCAATGGGAGCACCTGTGGATGTGCAGGTAAATACAGCACCAACAGCCCTCCTGTGACTAACCCTGAGAAACCATCTCCAGCCTGTGGGCTACTTATTGCCCACCCCTGCTTTAGACACTGCCTGCTAGGAAGAAATACATCCTGTTTAAATATTCCATCCATGCTCCCTACATTAGTTGGGGCAAAAGTAGGGATGCAGCCCCACTTCCACACCAACCAGCCAGGCAGGGCTAGTTCTGGGAGAGCCCTCAGGTTTGCAGAGAGGTGAGGGAGCCATGTGCTGTGGTATCACAAATGGTGTCACACTTTCCATTCTGGGGTGTGCGCCGAGAGAGCTGCTGGAGGGAGCTGCATGGCTGGGGTGTCAGAGTGCGGAGTGTGGGTACACTAGGCTGTATTCAGCTGCAGAAACCAGTGAGTAGGGAACTGTCTACTGAAGAACTTGACACAAACAAAATCAATGCCTTGCCTGTGCTATTATAAATTCTACCTGAAATCACTAAGGCTATGTCTACACTGGTGGCTTCTTGCGCAAGAACATCTTGCGCAAGGGTTCTTGTGCAAGAAGGCAGTGTGGACGTTTTCTTGCAAGAGTGCCCATGGCAATGTGGACGCTCTCTTGCGCAAGAAAGCTCTGATGGCCATTTTAGCCATAGGAGCTTTCTTGCGCAAGAAATCCCTGCCGAGCGTCCACACTGGCCTCTTGCGCAAGAGCTCCTGCACAAGAGGGCTTACACCTGTTAAAAAAGAGCGTAGCTCTTGCGCAAGGAACCCTTTCTTACCACGCTGTACTGTAAATTTCCTTGCGCAAGAGCGGGCAGGCAGTGTGGATGCTCTGCAGATTCTTGCGCAAGAACAGCCGTACTTGCACAAGAAACCGTGAGTGTAGGCATAGCCGAAATGTTACACACTGTAAGATGCTTGTTGGACTGTCTCTTGTGTGTTTGTGCAGTGCCCAGCACAGTAGGCTGCTGACCTACCTGAGATTAGTAAGTGTAATAATAATTAATAAAAGAATAGCACAAAATGTGATATATGAATTACCCTGTCCTTCCCTCTGTCATGCATTGTAACTCCACACAAACACCATGGCAAAGAATAAGTTGTACCTGCTTTCTTGGAAGAGTTCATAATAAAATCAATCATGTTCGTATTCCTTAGTCTGGCTTTGATCATTTCAGTGATTTGTGTTTATAAAGTACCACAGTTCCCCTCCCTCTCACTGCAAGTAGCTGAGCATTCCTGGGGAGGAATTCAAGAAACACTCTTCTGTTTCCTCAACAGCCCCCAGTGCACTTTGCCCTCTCCCATTTGAATTTCAGCATAAGATACTGTCTTGTTATTAACAACCCTTTGGATGGATTCAGACACATCAGAAAAGCCATTTCACAAAATAAATGGTGTCAAATTCTCTGACACCATTTGACAACAGTTAGCTCAGCTGCTTTGTGCCTTGTCTGAACCCGAATACAGGCCAAAGGTAGGAAAATCTTATGGCCACTGACCAATTCTAATTCTACCATTTTCCCATGAATTAAGTCCCTCTGGACTACAGACATTTCTGCACCTATATCTCTCCACCCTTGGAGTTCTCTGTCATTCATCTTGACAGTAGGACGATGCTCAGCGCTTGAGTTTGCATTGGCGGCCTTCACAAACCCTGTGTGATATGTGGCCCCTGTGTACTGAGGAGCAGCATTTCCATGAGTCACCTGCAGCTTGTTCCCATTCAGCATTGGACATTTGTTCCGCCGGTGCCAGCGGCGGATATAGGGCAGGGCGAGTGGGGCGGCTGCCCTGGGCCCCGCGCTTTAATAGGCCCCGTGCCAGCGCCGGTGTTTTAAAACTCTCATCCGCCCTGCTTAGAGCAGGGTCTGCAGCCTGGGGCCCACGAGGGAGCCCGACGTGGCGCTTTGGAAGCTCGAGCCCCACCCCCACGGCAGCAGGCAGCCTGCACAGGCGCTGCAGCGGCTGGAGCAAACCCCGCACTGGTTGGGTCCGGCCGCATGGCAGCAACAGTCCCACCCCCATGCAGAACAGAACAGCGCGGCGGGGCCCTTTGTGGTGCAGGAGTTGCGAGCCGGCAGGGGAGGGTCCCTCATGGCTGCTTCTGCCTCCCCGCACAAGCCCATTGGCCGGACCTGGACAATGGCAGCTGTGGGAACCCACCAATCACTGCTCCCCTCAGGCTTTTAATCCCCCAGCACATGGCCAGGCAGCTCCTGTGGGAGAAAGGAGCCAGCAGTGCTTCTAGGGAAGTGTCTGGCCCCCCCAGCCACTTCCACTCTGATATTGTCACCCACATAACCCTCCTCCCAGACCCTGCACCCCAATCCCCTGCCCTGAGGCACAGTCGAAACCCCTGGCCAGATCCGCTCTAGGCCTGCTGGTCTCCAGCCCGCTTGTGTGGTCCCCAGCTGATTTTTCTGTAGGGTCAGTGTCCCCTAACCCAAGAGAGGTTTCCCACCCCTGCCACAAATACAGGAGGCCCCTGCTTTACAATAACCCGATTTATGACCCTCCTCCCGCCACACCACCACCATTATGATCTTTTTCCGAAGTGGGGAAGGGGCCAAAATCCCCCGACTTACATCCTTGGCTTATTGTAAATGCAGGCTTGAGTTACGACTAGGGTTGCCAGGTGTCTGGTATTGGCCCTGACAGTCCAGTATTTGTGGCTTTTGTCAGGTAAAAAAACCCCAGAAAATACCGGACCAGTAAAATGTCTGGTATTTTCAGTTTTTCCCAGCTGGAAAGCCACTTGGGACATTCTTCCCCTGCCATGTCTGGTGAGGATGGAGAGTGTGAGATTTAAAGGTTCCATGATTATTTTTTTGCGGGGGGAGGGCGCTTTTTTTGCTCAACATTTGGACATCCCCACTTTTTATTAATGCAGAATTTTGTTTAAAAATGAATTACAATATAATTAGAATAAAAATTATCCAACTAAATTAAGTTTCTATCAAACTTATCCAATTCACATTTAATATGAAAATAGCCTTCAATTTGTGCATTTGATGCCTTTTTTCTATTTTTTCCTCCAAAGGAGGGGCCCGGAGAAATTGTGCTGCCCTGGACCCCGCAAAACTCTCATCCGCCCCTGTCTGGCACTCAGTGGAATTACCGTGACAGCCCCTTTGGGGCTCCTCTGTCTGAATAGGAGATGTGTGACAAGTACCAGGAGAATGAACTTGGGAAGGAGAATGTCCAGCTTCCCTTCCTTCTTCCCAGGGACTTTGCCTCCCCCCAGAGTTAAATCCCTCTGCTTGTGATTTCCCCTGGCAGCCACCTCCAGGAGCACAGTTGCCACAGGAATAATTACTCCAGACATGACAGGTTCGGCATTTTAGAATTCACTTCTCAAAGAATTAAATTTAAGTGTAAGAGGGAAATGAAAATGATGAAACGCCCAGACCAGTAACCCACTTTGCAGGCAGTAGAAGTAGTAACAACCCCCACATATGTGTTGGGTCAGGAGATCAGAGGGAAGGACAGTGTGTGTTTGTGAGAATGACAAAGACACACACAGTGGGTACGTTTAAACTACATGCCTCTGTCGGCAGACCTAGTGTACCTGCATAGGAAAATGAAGCGGGGATTTAAAATAGTCCCCACTTTATTAAAATAAAAATGGCTGTCGCACTGTGCCAATCAGCTGTTTGTCGGCGCAGCGAGTCTGGACAGGGATCTGTCGCCACCAGACCCCTTTGTCGACAGATCCTTTATGCCTTGTGCTGGGCTCAGTGGCTGCTTCAGTCCCAGGTTTGCACGGCAAATGGTCACTGATACCAGAGGGGGAGGGGCGGGTCAGAACAAGCAGCCTGAGAAAGGCAGTGGGGCTCTGGCACCATCTGGGAGGAGAGAGGAGCCCAGCTGAGAGCCAGGCCGGCCCTGACCCAAGCTCTGGGGTGGCAGCTGGGATGGGGAAAAAATGTCTGGGGGGTTCCCCAGCAAACTCACGGCCTGGCCCTGGGCAGGGGAACAGCGAATCCTCCTGCTGCACTCACCCTCCTGCCCCCCACCAAGACAGGCCAGAAATGGGGGGAGCTGCAGACCTGGGTGAAGGCATCAGGCAGTGATGAGAGGCTGCTTGGGCCCAGGAAGGGGGGAACTGACCCCAGGTGCAGGGCCGAGGCCCTAGGCATGCCCCAGCTGGGGGGCAGAGAGAGACAGAGAGAAGAGAGGTCGCTACTCCATGTTATTGCCAATTTCCTGGGCTGTGCAGCATCCCTGCCTATGGGGCCTGCTCCTGGCTGGCTCTGCTCTGGGCCTGGGATTAGGGTCCCATGAGGAAGTTTCCGGTTGGGCGGATGAGAGCTCTGAGATTAGGCCACTGCTGCCCTTGTGCCGACTGGGCAGTTCTGAGGGGGGACAAACTGTTTGTTTGAGTTTCACTCACTGAGGATGAGGAGGTGATTGGAGAAATTCATCTGCCCCCCATGCTCTGTACCCAGAAACTCCTGGCCAGCCCAGGCCTGTGGGGAGCATGGGGACCATGTCTTCACAGAACTCAATTGCTCTGGAGAGGAGCTAAGCTCCTGAGCATCCAAGAAAGAATCACCACTGCACAAATTCACACTGCAGGTTTATTGCAATGGGAATAAACACACTGACATCTGCCCTGCTTGTCTGTAAAACTCTGAACAAAGGAGGGGAACAGTAATGGGGAGGCTAGGAAAAATGCAGGCAGAGAGTGCTGAGATGTTGGGGAGTGGGGAAGAGCAGGGAGTAGGGTTGCCAGACGGCTGAAACAAAAATACCGAACACCCCCTCCCCCCAAAAAAAACACCGGGAAACAATTTTGTTGAAGTAAAATAAGCGGGGGGACCAAAGTTGCTGAGCAAAAAAAAAAAAAGACTCCAAGGACCTGGATCACTGCTAGGGGTTACCAGGTAGTCATTTAAAAAAAAGCAAAAACCCGGACATGCTTCATATGGGCGGCCGGGGGGGGGGGGGGGGGGGCGGGAGGGGAAGGACCGACCAGGAAGGGAGCGGTGCTGGTTGGGAAGGGGGGGGCCTGGAAACAGCTGGGAGGGGGGTAACGGGGCTGGCCACGGGTAGGGTTTCCAGGTGTCCGGTATCGTACCGGACAGTCTGGTATTTGCATGTTCTGTCCGGTTAAAAAATCAGAAAATACCGGACACGTGCAATGTCCGGTATTTTCTGATTTTTCCGGCTGTGCACCGGACAGAAGCCTGGCGTGGGCGGGGGGAGCGGCTGGGAGTCCCAGCTGGGAGGCGGGGCTGTGATTGCAGCCGGGAGCTCTCAGTTGGTTGAGTGTGAGGAGGAGGGGAAGCCTCCTCCTCGCTCGTGCATCGCCGGGAGCCTGCGCTCGACAGGCAGCAAGTGCCCAGGTCAGTCCTGCTCCCCGCCAGCCAATTTGCTCACCCCCCACCTTCCCGGCCGGCCGGTTCTCCCCCACTTCCCCTCCTGATCTTCCCTGGCCAGCCCCCCTGCACCCCCCCCAGCTGTGATTTCCGCCGGCCCGTTCCTCTTCCTGATCTCCCCCAGCCAGCGCCGCTGCACCTCTCCCTGCCCCTGCCAGCTACGCTTGCCTCCCCCCCTTCCTCCTGGCCCCCCCTTCCTCCCGGGCAGCACCGCTGCACCTCCCCCCCAGCTGTGCTTCCCGCTGGCCCGTTCCTCTTCCTGATCTCCCTGGCCAGCGCCGCTGCACACCCCCCCCCGCCAGCTCTGCTTCCTTCCCACCCTTCCTCCCAGCCATCCTCATGGTCCCCAATCCCCCCCATGTGTGCTTCCCACCCCCCCCCCTTACTCTCGGCCAGCTCCGCCCCCTCCCGGCCTGTTCTCCCTCCCCCGATATCCCGTGGCTAGGGTTGCCAGATGGTTGAACCAAAAATACCAAACACCCCCTTATTAAGCAAATAATAATAGTAATAATAATAATAATAATAATAAACCAGCATGTCCCCTTTCAGCATGAGTACCGTCAGAATAGGGATAGGAACAGGGGAGAGGTTGAGCACTAAGACCGAGGGGAGGCATTGCTTCCCCTTAGTCTTTTTGCTGGAAGCCATTTTGTGCCAGTAGCCTTGCGGAACGAGGTAAGCATGGGGTCTGGGGGCGGAGGTCCGGGGTGTTGGGGGCAGGGCTCGGGGGAAGTGAGGGGAGGCAGGACGCTGAGTGTTTGTAGGATTGCCAGGTGTCTGGCATTTTTGCCTCCTGACAGGGAAAAAAATCAGAAAATACTGGCCATGGGTTTTTTTTTTTACTTTTTTTGACTGTCACTGCACACTGAGTGGATGTTTTTCAGAGAATTAGCCACAGTGATTCCAAGATCTCTTTCTTGAGTGGTAACAGCCATATGTGCTGACCTCCCCTCTCAGGCACTGACTTCCCCTCTAGTCCTCACCTCCGCTCCACACCTTCCCCTTGGCCCCTGCCCCTCCCCATCTTTACATGCACCTGTTCCTCTCCTGCCATGTCCTCATTCCACCTCCTCCCCCGAGCGCACCCCACACCTGTTCCTCACCCTCCCTCCCTTGAATACCATGAATCATCTGTGAGCTGCTCTCTGAAAGCTGTAGGAGGATGGGGAAGGAACTGGTGAATGGGGCCACCAGTGGGTGAGAGGCCCATTTCTGTGGTAGTGACAACTGTCTTGATTTACACCCACCAAGTGCTGGAGCATCCCCCCATTTTCCTCATGGCAAAGGCTCCAGGCCAAGTGTGAGCAGACACCTGGGCTCAGGGCTGGCTCCCAGTGATGATCCTGAGGAGTCCCCAGTGCCACATGCTGCAGCTCACTCTGTCTCTTTGGGGCTCTCCCGGCAGCTCTTCCCATCTGCCCTGGCTGAGCCGGCGGCCCAGGCCTGGAGCAGTGTGGCTGGGAGACAGCAGCATTCACGGAGGAGAGTGAACAAATGGGGATGTCTGGGAAATGTCTTTCACCTTGGCTAGAGATGCCCAGAATGAGACGTGAGCCAAGCTGAGACCTCCCTGGTTTGGTTGCTCACCGACATGGACCAAGCAGCCCTTTGTTGTGGGGTAACATGGGCCCCTCCATGGACCGCAGCAGACGGCTTGTTTCTGAATCCAGCAGGAAAGTGGCCGTTGGAATGACCCCAGAGAGTGAGCTTATATCACTAATGGTGTGGAGAGTCCACAGCCACAAGGAAAAGGTAGTGATGTCAAGTGACTAGGACACAGGCCTGGGAACTAGCAGAACTGGGTTCTGCTCCTGTCTCCCCCTGGTAACTGTAGGCAAGTCAGCCCATTGCTCTGTTTTCCAATATTTCTTTTTCTGAACTATCTGGATGACAAGATCTTTGGAGCAGGGCCTATGCCTCACGAGCTATGTATGAGGTGCCTAGGGTAAAAAAATCTGGAACCCTGCCCGATCACTGTCTGTGGGATTTGCCATGTGGGGCCTGTCCATACTCAGTGCTTTCCAGCCTAGGAACTGTCCATGGAGCTTGCTATGTGGGGCATGGCCAAACTCCTCTCTGCTCAGGGAACTCCTGGATGGCATCAGGCCCCACAAACAAATGAGCCCTGGTTCCCCAGGGACCCTACATCCCAGTGAGAAGACAGGGGTTCAGCCATCTTGTCCTGTTCATTGGACACACACCTACCCTCGTCACTGTTATTATTGGTTATTCATGGCAGCACCCCCAATGTGCCAGGCACCTCTCAGGCCCTGCAATCCTTGAGGAGCTAGCAAGACAAGGTCAGACAGACAGAACAGGGGGCAGGGGACAAGACAAAGATTGGCTGTGCAAATCCCCTTGATTCGGTTAAGGTAGGTGGAGCAATGAGATTGCTCAGAGGGACTGAGGGAGAGAGGAGGGTGTGTCATTCTGTGCTCCAAAGCAGTACCCGAGCACTCCACAATGATGCTATAATAATGTTAAATTGTGTGTAGAGTCTTCTTTGTGAGACATCATTTTAAAAGCATTAGTCTATTAAAAATTAATATCCTTTCAGAGTGTGTGTGCTATCATTGTGTCTAAAGTTGTGGAGTTTTGCTACATGTGTGTTACTGAAATATATTGTGAGGTTGAGATATGCTAAAGGGTAGGGTTAGGGTCCCAGAGTGACCTAGACCAATGGGAGGGTTGAGTCAAAAGAAATCTGATGAAGTTCAACAAGGACAAGTGCAGAGTCCTGCACTTGGGATAGAAGAATCCCAAGCATTGTTACAGGCTGGGGATTACAATGGATGAGAAACTGGATGAGTCAACTGTGTGCCCTTGTAGCCAAGAACGCTAATGGCATATTAAGGTGCATTAGGAGGAGCATTTCCAGCAGATCTAGGGAACTGATTTTCCCTTTATTCAGCACTGGTGAGGCCACATCTGGAGTATTACATCCAATTCTGGGCCCTTCATTACAGAAAGGATGTGGACACATTGGAGAGAGTCCATAGGGGGGGCAACCAAAATGATTAGGGAGCTGGAGCACATTACTTACGTGGAGCGGCTGAGGGATTTGGGCTTACTTAGTCTGCAGAAGAAAAGCATGAGGGGGGATTTGATAGCAGACTTCAACTTTCTGAAGGGTGGTTCCAAGAGGATGGAGAGAGGCTGTTCTCAGGAGTGACAGATGGCAGAACAGGAAGCAATGGTCTTAAGCTGCAGTAGGAGAGTATTTGGTTGGACGTGAGGAGAAACTATTTCCCTAGGAGGGTAGTGAGGCACTGGAATGGGTTACCTAGGGAGATGGTGGCATCTCTATCCCTAGAAACAGGAGGACACTGTCAAAGAGGAAAAAGGACATCATTGTTTGGCCTCACTTCCCCCCTCATCTCAACACCTGGAAACACATCTGGGGGCAAAAACTGAACTGGAGAGGTGGTCCCAGTTCCCAGGCTGGAAAGGGAACTCCCAGCCCGTGTATTAATGAACAACATCATCTACTGGCATGAAAAAGAGCTTGCTTCAAATCCTTTCTGGTTTATTGAACTCAGTATATCTTTATTTCTTAGGTAACCAGCTTTGAAATGTTCGCTACTCATAGTCATTTAACATAGTTCACTGTAGCTTGTACATTTTTTTCTGTTTTACCTGAAACAGAGGTTTTGGTTGAAGTGCTTGGGAAATCTGCTCAGGAACAAGAGCTGGTGCATGTCCTCTCCACATTGAGGGAGGGGCAGAGAGCATAACAAACTTGCACTGCTCAGGCTTCTGACCAGGGCATAATGGTACATTCCTGGGTTCCCGAATTGGGGATCTGGGGGAAATTGGCTGGGGCCTCTCTACTGTTGGTTCATGAGAGGCTGGCAAAAGTGTCCATGTTATATAGCTGAGTGCATCCCCACCTGTGGATGTTTGGGTAAGTGCAGTGCCTGTCAGAGGTTTGCTGCTTGTCACAGTATCACAGTGTGAGAGGGAGCCCACGTTGGTAGCATAGAGGCTCAGCAGGACCCCTGTTCCAGGTTGCACCCCAAGGAATCCACAGAGGGCTGTGGGCAGGAGGGAGGGTGGCACAGCGCAAAGAGGATACATTGGAGGCAGCACAGAAAGCACTATGTGGGGGACCTGTGAGGCACATGGACAGGGCTGGTGGCACATGTCAGCAGAAGGAACAGGGCCATGTTACATCCCCTGAGGACTCTGGTCTGGTGGCTCAAGCCAAGTGTTCTCTCCAGGACAATGGTGATGATTGGGGCAGACACCAGCAGCAGCAGGACCAGGGTGCAGCACAGGATCCAGACACAGAGAGAGGTGGTCTGGCCTGTAAGACACAAGGGGATACCTGAGAGGTGGCTGGGGAGCAGGCGCTAAGTGTATGCAGAGTTAGAATGGAGTCCACGCAGAACAGCTCTGCCTCCAGCAGGGCAGCCATGTCCTCCCAGAGCTCCTGGGGGCCATGCTCTGAGAAGAGGAAGTGCAGTGTCATGGGATCTCTGAGAAAAAACCCCAGGGTGGCTGGGACATGTTGGAGCCTGTACGTTCAGCACAACGTGGACACAGGGCACTAACACACCAAGGGTATGTCTACACTAGCTCGTTAATTCGAGCTAGGTAAGCAAATCAGGGAACCGGGGTTGCAAATGAAGCCCGGGATTTAAATATCCCGGGCTTTATTTGCATGTTCCCGTCCGGCCGCCATTTTTAAATCCCCCTTATAGAATCATAGAATACTAGGACTGGAAGGGACCTCGAGAGGTCATCGAGTCCAGTCCCCTGCCCTCATGGCAGGACCAAATACTGTCTAGACCATCCCTGATAGACATTTATCTAACCTACTCTTAAATATCTCCACAGATGGAGATTCCACAACCTCCCTGGGCAATTTATTCCAGTGTTTGACTACCCTGACAGTTAGGAACTTTTTCCTAATGTCCAACCTAAACCTCCCTTGTTGCAGTTTTAGCCCATTGCTTCTTGTTCTATCCTCTATACCACTCCCCTCATGCCCTCAACTGTTAACAAGTAACAGTTAATCCGAACTAAGGACTTAGTTCGGATTAACTTTAAACTGCCGCGTGTAGCCGCGGGCAGTTTGTTCGGACTAAGGGGGATTTAAAAATGGCGGCCGGACAGGAACATGCAAATAAAGCCTGGGATATTTAAATCCCAGGCTTCATTTGCAACCCCGGTTCCTTGATTTGCCTACCTAGCTCGAATTAATGAGCTAGTGTAGACATACCCTAAGGGTATGTCTAGACTACAGGCTTTTATCGACAGAAGTTTTGTCGACAGAGAGCATCTAGACTACATTAAGTGGATTGACAAAGCGATCCACTTTGTCAACAAAGAGCGTCCAGACTGCCGGACGCTCTGTCGACAAAAGAAGGCACCCGGAAGTGCTTCTGGAAGGTCACAGGGGCAGCCTTAAAGCCCAGGCACTGCTGCATTCTCTCTGCAGAGACGTGTGCTTAAAGGGATCCTCCTGGACAGCCGTTGCTCTGCTCCTGCTTCTGGCTTGCCTTCCTCATAGAGCATGGGTTCCCAAACTGGGGGGGCATGCCCCCCTGGGGGTGTGTGAAGAAATTCCAGGGGGGGCACGAGGTGATCCAGCCCCCCCCTTAAGCCCCACCCCCCTAAGTTTTTCTTTTGTTTTTCAGCCCCCGTCAGTTCCTTTTTTTTTTCCTCAACACGTTTTGCTGTTATGGGTGGGGAGGGGGTTGAGGATTTCTCAAAAATTGAAAAGGGGGCGTGATGCTGAAAAGTTTGGGAACCACTGTCATAGAGGAAAAGCAAAGCTGCTGCTGTTTTTTTTTGCTCTGGTTGCCCTGCTTCCTCAGACACCACAGCAGTTTATTTTCTGGTTTGGTTTTTGGCTTGTGTGTTTGTTTGATTGTTTGTTTTTTTGTTTGCTATTTGGCTTTTTTTGTTTTTTGTTTGTTTGTTTGTTCTTTTGTTTGTTTGTTTGTTTGTTTGGCCTTTTTGGCCATGGAGCCTGAGCTGCCCCTGGGCAGGCGATGGCCCCACACCGTACTGCTGGAAGTTCTGCTGCATGCTCAGGAGCAGGGCTGGCTTTAGCAAGTGCGGGGCCCAATTCGAACAATTCTGACAGGGCCCCGCAGCAATTTTTGTTAAGCAAAAAAACAATGGGGGGCCCCAGGAATTTTTTTGATTGGGCAAAAAAAAAAACCGGCACAAAATCCCCCACCAGCACACACACACACGGCGCAGGAAAACCCTGTACTAAACTCATACCTCCTGCGGCGCAGGCAGCTGACACACTCCTCTTCCTGGGGCAGCAGATTTGTATAATTTTTGGTGGTGCCCCATTAGCCACACCCCCTGACCCTAGTTAACCATGCCCCGACCCCCATTAACTACGCCCCCTGACCCCCATTAACCAGGCCTCTGGAGGTAACACACTCGGGGCAAGATGGACACATGACCAGAAGTAAAAGGTGTCATGTCACCATTCTTGAAGGACTTTTCCCACCATCCTCCTACCAACAGGGATTAGTTTGGCCCCCACCAAGCCCCCCTCATGCAACTATCCTGCAATTGCATTAACCCAATGTGTGTGACATTAACTCAGGGGCAGAGAGGCTGGGGGAAGTGTTCCCTCTAAGGCTATGTCTACGCTCGCGGCTTCTTGCGCAAGTACAGCTGTTCTTGCGCAAGAACCCACAGAGTATCCACACTGCCCGCCTGCTCTTGCACAAGAGCATTTACAGCACGGCGTGGTAAGAGAGGGCGTCTTGCGCAAGAGCTATGCTCTTTTCTAACAGGTATAAGCTCCCTTGCGCAAGAGGGCAGTGTGGATGCTTGGCAGGGATTTCTTGCGCAAGAAACCCCTATGGCTAAAATGGCCATTGGAGCTTTCTTGCGCAAGAGAGCATCCACACTGCCATGGATGCTCTTGCGCAAAAGCACAGCTTGCACATGGCAGTGTGGATGTGTTCATGCGCAAGAAGCCGCCAGTGTAGACATAGCCTAAGAGTTTCCTCCCATGAGCAGAATGGATTTTGCGTTGTGCACCTGTACTGAGTTCATGTGGCTTGTTTGGATGTGCCACTGTGGCACCCAAGTTATTTATAAATATTTTATAAACCGTTACTTTTTCTCCCGGCTGCCGTGTCTCCTCCCCTTGCTCCATCAGCTCCCCTGGTGCCTGTTGCCCCCCAACTCCTCACCCTCCTCTGCTGTCCTGACTCCTGCCCTTCTCACTGCCCTCAGCCCTCTTGCGACCTGCACCAGTCCTTCTCTCCCCCCTGTGCCCACTCCTCCAGTAGCCCCACTCTGATCATGTGAGCTACCCCTCCTCATCCCCTCTCCTAACACCTCCCTCTACACACCTGCCCTTCCTCTCTCCTCTGGTGCTGGTCCCTCCCCTGGAGGTGTCTGCCCTTCTGCTTCACCCCCAGAATCCCCTGGCATCTGCACCTTCCCTTACCCCTGCACCCTCCTGGTGCCTCCCCCTTCCCTCACTGCCCCTGCCCCCTTTGCCCTCTTTTTCCCTGATGCCCACCCCCTCACCACTCCCCTCGTGCCCTCCATCCCCACCTTTCTCATGCCCACCCCTTCTTTCAAGCCTTCTCCCAGCACCTCCCCCTAGCCCCCAGTGCCCTTACTCTCTCCTCTCGCAGCATCACCCTGTCCCCCCTCCTGCCCTTTTACTCCTTGTCTGCACTTGGCCCCCTGGCATTTGTCTCTCCTCCACCCTGTCTCTTGGTGCCTTCCCCTTTCTTCTCCCTCCCGCTCCGCACAAGCCCCTTCCTCTCCCACCCTTTCCCCTATTTCCCCCCTCCCCCTCCCGACTCGCAGTGCAGATGTCCCTGCACTGCTGGGCGAATTCGTCCAGCAAGCGCCGGCACCACTCGGCCTCTGCCTCCAGCCTCCTGTCCATTGCAGGACTGCAATGTGCCGGCACACCAGCTCTAAATAGGTGCGCCAGTGCCGACGGGTTCCCTGTGGCCATCTGGGTGGTGGGGCAGGTGTGGCGCCCCCCTCCTGGTCAGCTGGTCCAGCTGTGGAGGACAAGAGGGAAAAGTTGTCAGTTATGCATGCTCACCCTTTCCTTGAGAGGGCATGCCCTCCTTCTTCTCATCAGGCAGTGCCTGTCCTAGGGTCAGAGGCTGCTTATGTGTGGCTCGGTAAGGCATGGTGTGGCCTGGCCCGTAGCCACAGCCTCCCTGGAGCTCATAAGATGTGCAGGCCACCATCCTGCCCCCCCTCACACACACCCCATGGCCTTGCAGCACAGACAAGTGTCAGGCCATGATTGGGGTTTCCGCAGAGTACTGAGAGGCCTGCAGCTGTGAGGCAATCCCAGCATCCCCAACCCATGCCTGCCCCTGCCATCACTGCCTGCAGGAGCAGGTGGTGCCTAGCAGCCGTGAGGGGGCAGGGGTAGGATGGCCCTCCCTGAGGACGGACATGGGTGTACCTCCCTTTCCCCCCAGCTGAAATGGGCCAGTAAAACCTCTTTATTCACCTTCTCTGCACCATTCAAGATTTTATGTACCTGTATGAAATCCCTCCTTAGTCATCTCTTTTCTAAGCTTAATAGTTCCCGGCTTTTTAATTAATAGAAGCCCCTTTCTGTTCTTTTTCCAATTCCAATATATCTTTTGTGCGGGGGGAGGGGTAAGTAACCAGAACTGCACACAGGATTCAGTCTTGTTGGGGCATTATTTCAGGCTTGCTATTCCAACATCCCTATAAACCTCACTCTATGAGGCGTAAGGGACGTTTTGGAATAGTGCTTTATTTCAAAATTTGGCACTGTGTAGACAGTGCCAAATGACAAAATACGCTATTTGAAAATAGCATCAAAATAAGGTACGCAATTTGCATAGCTCAGAGTGTGTATCTTATTTCAAGTTATGGTGCAGTGTAGACACACCCTTCTAGGCATGAGTATGCCATGGTCTCTGTAGTGGCATTATGATATTTTCTGTCTCCTTTTCTATCCCTTTCCTAATGGCTTCTAATATTTTATTCTCTTTTTGACAGCTGCTGCACATTAAGCCTATGATTTAAGGGAACTATTCACGGTGACTCCCAGATCTCTATCTGGAGAAGTCACTGATTCCATCATTTTGTATGTGTAGCTGGCATTATGTTTTCCAGTATGCATTACTTTGCATTTATCAGCATTGAATTTTGTCTGCCATCTTGTTGCTCAATGATCCTGCTAAGTGAGATTCTTTTGTAACCTGTAACAGTCATGTACTTAAACTGTCTTGAATAATTCCCTGGTCCAGCACCCTTGGGACCTGAGCAGTCCTGAATGACAGAGTTTGCCAGGTCAGATCCTGGCCCTGCTCCCCACCACAGGCCTGCTGCCCCCAGCCTTGCCAGGGCTGTACTTCCAGCCTGGGGCCAGTGCTAAGCGCCCCAGTGTGCTGACTATGGCTGGGGTTGTTCTCTTGCCACCAGCCCAGGCTGTACTCCCAGGCTCCAGTCTGGGCTGCACTCTCGGGCTCCAGCGTGTGCTGTGCTCCTGGATGCCAGCCCTGCTGCTTCTGGCCCTGTAGGCCTATGCCCCTTGCTATGCCGGCCCTGGCCTGGGGTTCTACTTCTGGTCACCAGCCCATCTGCCTCTGGCTGGGTGAGGCTGCGCTCTATGCTATGCCAGCCCTGCTACCACCAGGGCTATGCTCTTGGGCAGGGCTGTGCTCCACGCAATCAGCCACAGCTCCAGCTGTGCTTCCCACCACACCAGCCCCATGATCACAACCAGCAGGCCAGCCCCTGCACCTGGCCAGCCAAGGTTCTCTGGTCCAGCAATATAAGACCACGGATATTGCTGAACCAGAGAGTCCCGGGTTTTAGAGGTTCAATCTGTACGAACTTTGCCACCCCACTATCTTTTTTTAACCCTTTTTTCCAGATAATTTATAAATATGCCGGACACCACTGGTGCCAGTACAGACCCCTGGGGGATGCTACTATTTGCCTCATTCCATTCTAACAACTGACCATTTATTCTTAACTTTTGTTTACTATGTTGTAACCAGTTACTGATCCATGAAAGGACTTTCCCCCGTAGCCCATAACTGCCTATTTTGCTCAAGAACCCTTGGTGAGGGACATTGCCAAAGGTTTTCTTAAAGTCCAACTACACTGTGTAGACAGGGTGACCTTTGTCCACATGCTTGCTGACCCCTCCAAGAATTCCAATAGATTAGTGAGGCTTGTTTTCCCTTTACGACAGCTGTGTTGACTCTCCCCCAATGTATTTGCATCTTCCATGTGTCTGATAATTGTGTTATTTACTATAGTTTCCACCAACCTGACTGTTACTGCTTTTGGGCTTAATTGCCAGAGTCACCCCTGGTGCCTTTCTTTTAAAAAATTGGTGTCATATAGCTATCCTTCAGTCATCTGGTAACACAATAACATATTTGAATTTATTCAGAACTCTTGCGTGAATACCATCTGCTGCTGGTGACTTACTGTCTTTCAATTTGTTCCAAAACCTCCTCTACTGACATTTCAGTCTGGGACAGTTCCTCAGATATAATAGGACGGACACAATCCTACACCAGTTCTGCAGCAATCACAGCTCACTGCATGCCTCCTCATTATCCTACAGCAGTTCAGCAGCAATCACAGCTCATTGCATGCCTACTCATGACAGAAGCCCACACAATTTTAAAATGCCTGAAACGAGCCAGCTCTTCCCTTCTGCCTCCTGACATTGTGCTTGGGTTCAACAACTCACCTGTTACGTTCAAGGTCCAGGGCAGGCTGAGATGAGAATTGTACATGTGGCTCTGGTTGTTCCTGTACTGGTACATACACCTAAATTGGCCTGAGCTCTGCACAGAGATGTCATACTGATACAGTGACTGGCCTGGCTTAGCCTTTTGACTTGACACTTCTTCGCCGTCCTGACAGAAAATAACTACAGTAGCTAAAATGTTGTGAAGAAGTGTACATTGAACAGAAACCGGATCCCCCTCCTGAGCTGAAGAAGTGCTCAGAGACAATTGAGGAGAAGGGAAGTCACCTGCAACAGAAAGGAAATGTTATATATCTATTTCATATTTTGAAGAGCTGGTTTGTTTGTGGATTTATTTCTGCAAAATAAAATCATATTTCGCAATTACCTACAGATACCAAATTTTGCATAAGCAATCCTGCCACTTAAATTAGCTGAATGCACTACTTTTTACACTGGAATATGCTGTAAAAAAAAAAGCTGACCCACTCTGAGAAAGCTACTAACGGGCCATTCTGGTTTGTTTACTTATTGGCTCTGCAGTCATGGAGCCTCACGGCTCCTATTGAGTGCAGTTCACCATTTGCAGCCAATGGGAACCACAGGAAGCAGCATGATCCAGGCTGCTGCTTTCCCTGGCTCCCCTTGGCTGCAAACAGCAAACTGCAGTCAATGGGAACCATGAGGCTCCAAGGCTGTAGAGCCAGTAAGTAAATAAACTAGAGTGGCCCTTTCTCAGAGTGGGTCTGTGGACCACTTTGAGAAACACTGATTTAAATAATTATTTGTGTTTTTCATCAGAAAAACTCATGACTATTATGATTAGAGTTTATAAAAACATTTGCTAACAAAATTAAAGTTGAGTCACCTATTCTACTGTCATTTAGTGCAAAGAAAATTTTTACAGTTACAAATCACAAATAATTCAAAGTAGTTACAAAAAGAATAATGGAAGCTTCACTAGTTTCTGATTCAAATTTACTCTGCATGGTATTTATTCAATAAAATTAATAATGTTTGAAGTTGAAATCCTACAAATTTCAAACTGTTCTTTTGCTTCCCTTTGGCAAGAATGTTAATAAAAAAATCTACTACATGTATTTAATTTCTTGAAATTTTCCTATAATTTCTTGTAACCTACACAAAATGACTTTGTCTAGTGAACGACAGGCTTCACCTGCTAGTTAGGTAGTTAGTGTGTGTGTGTGTGTGTGTGTGTGTGTGTGTGTCTGAGAAGAGACTCAGGGCTTGCCTTCACTGTGGCATTCACTTGAGAATTCAGTTGAATCCTGTCTACATACAAATCCCTTAACTCAATTGCAGTGAGTGAGAAACAACTCATCTGTTTTAAACACAACCCCTCTATGTGGTAGATCCCATCTTGTGCCTGTTGAGCATCACTATTCCTCCAGTCCCTTCCCACAGTTCCCTCAGTGTGCCCAGAAAGGACAGACAAGTTCCCCCAGGATTCAGCTCTCAGAGCCATGGGACATGCCCCCACACTCATTCTAGTGCAGTGCCTTGGTCTCATTGACCAAGGCACTGCACTTGGTCTCCTGTATTAGCAGCAAGCCTGCCAAGATTTAAACATGAAAAGTTTGTTAAATATGCATCTCAGTGACACTGGACAAGATCCCCAGCCGGTATAAATTGGCCCCACTCCTTTGGATTGATACTTGCAGGGGTTCTGGTTCAAGTGTCTTTAATTTTCCACAATGTTTATGCTCTGGCACTGTGAGAAGCTCCATTTACAGAGTGATTAAGAGGATTCCAGGGTGGAATCATGTAACTTTCTGCCCTGTCAGCCTGCCCTTCCTATGTCTGCCCTTCTTCTTTTGATCTCACTCACCTGGGGAGCTGCAGGGCATCTGGCCTGTGACCCGGGCACCTGCACCAGACAGCAAGAGAGGTGGGAGTAACAGACACAGCAGCCACACAGCTACACTGGGGTGAGGTTAACCTTGATAGTTTAGCCAGGCAATCCCAAGTTAAGAATATGACAAAAATCACAGGTCTCATTCCCACAATTGGATCCATGTGGCTTTGATTAAAAGATCCATTACTTAATAGGCCCTAACCCAGCAATGAAAACCCACATAGTAGTGTGGATAGCATTGCACAAGTGTGTCCCATATCAATACAAATATAACAATTGACATCCCTGTCACACATTGACAGTGTCCTCTATCTCCAGGTCACTGTGTAGACACATTATTAGCTTGATTACTGTGAATACTACAGAGGGAGATTAAGAAGCAACCGTGAATCAACAGTATGCCTTGGTAGCCGAGAAGGCTAATGGCCTATTGGTTTGCATTCATAGGAGCACTGCCAGAAGATCTAGAGAAGTGATTATTCCCCTCTATTCAGCACTGGTGAGGCCACATCTGGAGTACTGCATCCAGTTCTGGGCCCCCCGCTACAGAATGGATGTGAATATATTGGAGAGGGCCCAGCAAAGGCCAACGCACATGACTTATGAGGAGAGGCTGAGGAATTTGGGCTTGTTAAGTCTTCAGAAGAGTGAGGGGGGATTTGATAGCAGCCTTCAACTATCTGAAGGGAGGCTCCAAAGGGGATGGAGAGAGGCTGTTCACAGTAGTGACGGATGGCAGAACAAGGAACAATGGTTTCAAGTTGCAGTGGGGAAGGTCTAGGTTGGATATTAGGAAAAACTATTTTCCTAGGAGGTTGGTGAAGCACTGGAATGAGTTCTTTAAGGAGGTGGGGGAATCTCCATCCCTAGAGGTTTTTAAATCCCAACTTGACAAAGTCCTGGCTGGGATGATTTAGTTGGGGTTGGTCCTGCTTTGGGCAGGGGGTTGGACCTGCTGGCCTCCTGAGTTCTCTTCCAACCCTAGGATGCTATGATTCTAACCAGGTGTCAACAGCAAATCTGCTTTGTTGCCTGTTCCTGTGGTGATAAAAGTAGCAGTGCAAAGCTCTGGCCTGGGCTGTGAGCTTTCGATCTTGCCAGGATTCAGAGCCCATGTTCCTGCCTGTGAGGGATTGTCTGCTCTGCTGGTTTTAGACCCATAGCTTGAGCCCAAGTCTGTGGATCTAAGTTCTGATACACACAACTGGAGATTTTTATACACACACACACCATAGAACAGAGCAAGGGATTGTTACAAATGTCTCCAGAGGGCAAACTATTCTTTTTGTCCTCCCTCAGGAAACTTGTGCCAGGAATTTATACCCAGCTTCTCACCCCTCCCACACTGTGTGGTCCCAGTGACCCATCTCTACATCCCTGCTATTCCCCACTTGAGATGGTCACTCGCTCTCAGACCAGTCCTGCATCCCACCCTGACCCAGGCAGAGCCATGAGCCTGCCTTTTCCCCCACTCCTCACAGCCCAGAGACCTTCCCTGGGATTGTGGGCAGGGAGCTCTCCTCAAACTTACAGAGCAGCCAGAGCAGGATCATGGTGATTGTGAGCCAGTGACCAAGCTGGGGAGTCTGAAGCAGCATCTGGGTTTCTGAGGAGCCTGAGGAGCCTGGAGTCCCCTCCTTCTCACCAAGGGGTGGGGAGCAGAGGAATCAGATGGGCTGTGGGCTCTAGCAGCGTGTCTGGGAGGAGCCCTGACGTGTGTCTGTGGCCGGGGGGCCCTCCCCCACTGAGATGAGTATCCCTCAGATACTTCTCTTGTGGGGCTCAAGATAGGTTGTGTCTGGGAGTGTCAGACATGCCAGTTCCCCAGCAATAGCCTTCCCCTGAATGAAACATGTGGGGTCTCCTAGGTATGACAAGGGCAGGGTATCCCCCAGCTGACAGACACTGGCTCTGAGGGGTGTTATAGGACAGGCTCTTCCAGATATGATGGGCCAGGGTCCACTAGGTTTGTCAGGTGATCAGTGTTTCTTCAGGGCCTGGCTAGAGGAACAGCCTGCATCTCATAGATTTTCTCACAGACCAGCCCTATGGGCACACCCAGACACCTCCACACACACACGCTAACCCCCCCCCCCCCACACACACACACACCATGTCTGGCTGTGCCACTTGCCCCACCGAGTGCCCATAAGAGTGAGCCTGTGTGGCTGACAGGCTGGTGTTGTCAGGGAGCTGGGCACAAGCAAGACTCCACACGCTGGAGGTGGGGGGAAGGGTAACAAGGTGATCAGTCCTCAGTGCCCAAGAAGCATCCCACCTCTCTGCCCACTAGAGCCCACCCCAGTCAGTCTGTGCCCTCCCTGCCCTTCCCAGCACAGCTCAGGGAGGGGAGGGGCCTAGACGGATGGGCTGGGTGACACTAGAGATGAGCTTTGCTAAATGTGTCCTCCAGCTGCTAAGAGGTGACTTAATTCTGACCGAGAATTTGAGTTGGGCTGTGCCCCTGCCTGGGCAAGAAGGTAGGAAAGAACCCCCAGCACGGGCCAGCAGGCTCGCTGGAGTAACAGGCTTTGTCTCAAAGCAATGAAAAGCCCAATGAAATCAGGGTGGAAAAAAAAAAAAAGACCAGAGCACGATGACTGGTCGTGTCAACAAACACTTCTCTCCATGGGTGTAAGGCACTGGATGTGATCAGGACAGAGCAGCATGGAGGTCGATGGTGCATTTGGTGGCCAGGAGAACAGAACTGGAAAACCTGCCTTGTGAGAGAAACTCCAGGAGCTCAGTCGATTCATCTTGACAAAGAGAAAGTGAAGGGGGGACTTGATCCCCTGTCTGTCAGTGCCTACATGGGGAGCATACAACTGACGGTGGGGGCCTCAGTCTAGCAGAGTAAGGACTGACATGACCAAAGGCTCTAAGCTGAACCTAAACAAATGCAGACATCAAATAAGGTGTAAATGTTTAACAGTGAGAGCAATTTACCACTGGAACAATGCACCAACGGTTGTGACCAATTCTCCATCCCTGACAATTTTGAAATTGGTATTGGATATTTTTCTAAATTACTGTTTAGGAATTATGTGAGGGTTGTTGTTGGGCCTGTACTACACATGGGGTCGGACTAGAGCATCACAAAGGTCCCCTCTGGCCTTGGAATTGATGAATCTGTGTTGTCCCAGATACCACAAGAACTGACAGACTCATCTCAGTTCCCCCTGCTAATGCACCTACCCACACAGCTGAGTCTGCTTGTGGGGGAGGGGAGCGGCTGCCATCACTGGCTGCTGGTCTGGGCCATATCCAATGTCACAACTTGCACCGGACTTGTATCTATATGTCCATAGCCAGTTAATAGATCAGGGGCTCTCAAGGGCTCCAGTGTAGTGCCTGGGGGCTGAGTAAGCAACCACAATTGATGTGGGGGCTACTGGTAACTTGCTCTGTGTAGCAACACAATAAACAAAAGAGACTTCTGGGCCTATCAGAATAGCTCAGCAATTTGCATAAGGACAAGGCCTTGTAGTAGTAAGTAAATAACAATGACTTTAAGTCACAAGATGGTGTAAGACAGTGTTTATTGTTCTGTAATAATCACAAGTGCTGCAAACTGCTGAGAGGTAACTGCAAGACACCCAGTTGTCCCAGTTTAGGGTGTTTCCAGGGAGGAATATCAGCTGATGATCAACAACAGGCACCCACAGTAATCCAGCTGATGCAGATGTTAATGAGTATACCCTAGCTAACCTATTAACTCCTAACCCCAATATTAGGAGGGTGAGGTAGTTAAGAACTATGGACCCAGATACATGAAAACCATCAAGGCCATTGTGTTTCCACTGGCATGCCGGAGTCAGACCAGGATCTGTCTCCACCTGTAGAGCTCCCCCCAAGGGCAGAGTGGGTACACAGGGGTTGGATGGTCCTTCTGGTGCTGCATTACATCACTTGGCATGTTTGTGTTGTTTTACATACTAGAATGATCATTGCAGTGATAACACTTTTACGGGTATGGAGGGTCTTCCCTGAGTGTGAGTGTCATTGTCATGCTCCACAGGGTCCCCAAAGCAGTGACTCTAATAATATGGGCCTGGTCTGGGGGCAGGAACCTACCACATCACAGAGTGCCAATGGGGGACTTGAGCAATAACTAATCACTAGATGAGGCAGAAGTAGCATCAGCCAAGGCTGAGGGACCCAGGGCTCAAAGTCCTGACCTTGGGGCTGGGAGCCCTGTCCTCTGCCAGGTTTGCCAGAGGCTCCCTACAGACTGTGTCCATCTCCACACTGATCCAGCTGAGCACTGACTCACTCAAGCCGCACTGGCTGGGACTGACACAGTAGCAAGGAAAGTCCAAGCCACACCCCCGGACATCAGGCCACACCTCCTATGCCAGTAGCTGGGACAGGGTAGGTGTAGGAACAGGCAAAGCAGTGCTTTGCACAAAATCCCTGCACTGGGGCGACACTGCTGGGGCCAGCTCCACCCGCTTTAAGGGCACTCAGGGGCTGGCAGCCACCGGGCAAAACACCCCCCACAGGGGCAGTCTGGCCTAGTGACTCTGCGCCATGGCCCAGGGGTATCAGTGCAGGCTGGGACACGGTGCAGGGGATGGAGGTCCTGCTCTCCCAGCCACCCGGCCATGTTGAGTCCCTGACACAGCAGAGGCTGCAGCAGACAGGTGATGGGGAGGCCTCGCCCTGGGTCTGTGTTGTTAAAAATACTCCTCCGCGCTGTGGTACAAAGTGGTATGAGCTGCTAGAGAAGCTGGGACCGCGGTGGGGAGGGGAGCAGGCTCTCACCGGAGATTCCTCTGATAATAGAGTGACCGCAGCCCAGGGGCGGCCTGTGGCTGGGCTCTGTGTCGGTGCATTGCACCAGCAGCATGACTCACACGAATTCACTTCCTGATCACAGCTCAGGCTGGGCTTATTTATAGGCGGCTTGTGGCTTTGCTCTTCCTCCTGCGATTCCTTCTCGTGTTGTATTTTCTGTTCTCAAGCCAGATACCCAGCGCCCTGCTCTCCCTGCCCCGGGCTCCCACCCCCCATGCACAGCTCTGCCTGTGCCCCTCGGAGTCTGGCTTCACGTGCCCATTCTCCTCCACTGGAGCCCCTCAGTCTTGGAACAAAACACATTTGGAAGCACAATTGTTACTGCTGGTGCGTGGTTTTGTCCTGTGCATAACACAATAATTGGGATCTGAAAATCCACAATCAAGGTTCCTGTTTTTAAAAACAAAACCTGAACTCAACTCCTGCCAGCTCAAAGGTCTTTCAAGTGACTCCAGCGCCCCCCGGTGTCCATTTGGAACATCAATCCATAGATGACAAAGTGCTGTAACAGATAAATATGTGCATGTTCTACTACAGGCATCAAAATGGCTTCCTGGCTCGCCCGTCTGCACCTCACTCTCCCCACAGACATCTCTCTGGGTCAGGTGCTGCTGGAATACCCATCAGACAGCTTTGCCACCATCAAGGGGAACCTCTGCAGCCCGCCCAGTGTGCTAGGACCCCAGCTGCCCTGCTTACAGACGAGCTGGACAACCATGCCTTTCCCATACTTAAGGCGCTACTCAGGGCAGTCACAGCTCTCTGCAGGAGCCATTTTCAAAACAGCTTGGCTGTATATTGTGTTTTCAAGTGCTTGTAGCTTCGCTTAGGATAAGGCTACACTAGCTCGTTAGTTCGAGCTAGGTAGTCTAATGAGGGCAACCGGAGTTGCAAATGAAGCCCGGGATTTAAATATCCTGGGCTTCATTTGCATCTTCCCGGGTGCCGCCATTTTTAAATTCCCCTTAGTCCGAACTCCGTGCCCGTGGCTACACACGGCACGGACTAGGTAGTTTGAATTAAAGATCCTAATTCGAACTATCTAGTCCGTGCTGCGTGTAGCCGCGGGCACAGAGTTCGGACTAAGGGGGATTTAAAAATGGCGGCACCCGGGAAGATGCAAATGAAGCCCAGGATATTTAAATCCCGGGCTTCATTTGCAACTCCGGTTGCCCTCATTAGACTACCTAGCTCCAAATAACGAGCTAGTGTAGCCTTACCCTCGGTGTTCTCCTGCCAGGGGTGAAAACTCCCAGGCTTGGTTGCTGCCCAGAGTTGCATTTTACACGTTTGAGCAACACCAGCTGATCGGCTTTGGAGCAAGAGGAAAATGGCAACGTATCCATTCCCCAGTGATCAAACCATGCTTGCTGCCATTATTTGAGCCTCCCCATAGACACAGGACCAGGGCTTCCACAGTGCTCAGCTCCTAGGGAGGCCCCTGAGTCGAGTTCACTGGGGGGCTGGCCCCAAATGGTGGGTATTTGAGTTGCAATTTTGTCTGGAAATAGTCACCGCTCCAGCATCAGAGCCCGCAGCTTCAGAGGTCAGCCCAGAGGAGCTAGTGTGATCGAATATTGCAGCCTATGGTCTGGGAGTTGGGCTCTGGGGGGCTGGTTTGATCAGCTCAGGAGCCCAGAGAGCTAAGGGTGTTAACACATCCCTGTTGCTCTCCAGCATTAAACAGTGACAGGGTCACAGCAAAGCATTAACTCTTTGGGTCCATGTACTCCATCAAACTGAACACACCACTCTGGGCACTCCTGGGTGAGGAGCCATAGCAATGATGCTCAATTTTTCTCTCAGACAGCGTGTGGCTGTCATACAGATTGATCCCCCACCCCACACCTGGCTGCTGAGTGTGAGATGGGCAGTCTCACCCACCCCTTAACTGGGCCTTGTACCTCACCCGCACACCCTGCCACTGCTACATCTCAGCCCCAGCACTGCCGCCTGCTTTGCAGACCAGGCGCTGAGTGGTGGTGGAGGCAGAGGCAGTACCTGGAACTCCAGCAGCTGGGAAGAGGAAGCAGCCCCACATGGAGGGGGAGGAGTTTAGTCAATGGCCAGCTACCCTGCTGCTTCCTCATTCCCTGCACTGCACGGACACGGGAGAGTGCTGCTGCCATGGGTGAACCCTGCCTCCTCCCTGCTGGGTGTCCTTGCCAGAGGCATGCTGAGGAATCAGAGGGATGGAGGGCACATGACTCCCCACTGAACCTTTTGTTTGAGCCACCCCGACTAGCCACAATTACCTGTCGCCTCTCTAAAGTAATGCACCTTGCAAAACACAGTCACAACTCTACATGCAAAACGGTGGGGTCCAGCTTAGCTGTTACTGCTCAAGAAAGAGACCTTGGAGTCACTGTGGGTAGAGCTGGAAAAGAACGGTTACTTACCTGTAACTGTTGTTCTTCGAGATGTGTTGCTCATGTCCATTCGAATAAGGTGACTCCCAAGCTGGACCCCCAAGGAGGAGGGGTCGGAGCACATGGATAAACATGCATAGGCAAGCGTTGAAACAAACCAGCAGACGAATTTATTCAACTAACGTGTAACAGGCAAATAACAGATAAACCAATGTGTTACAGACACAGTTACAGCACGGACCTGAGGACTGCAGTACCCAGTTTGGCATCCCCTCTAGCCTGTCATGCCAGCGCATAATGCATCGTAAATGTGTGGACAGAGGACCACGTGGCCGCCCTGCATATTTCAAGAATCAGAACCTGTGCCCCGAACGCCACGAGGCGGGTCCCTGCGCGCTAAGCTGTAACACTCCCTAATACTCTGGGAGACCCTGTTGGATAATGTCTGGGTCGAGATAGGGAGCCCCTTCATCCTGTCAGCAAATGTAATAAACAATTGTGGGGATTTGCGAAAGGGCTTTGTCTTGTCAATGTAAAACGCTAACGCATGTTTAGCATTAGTTTAGTACGCTAATGCAGTACTTGCTCCTTAGGGGAGCTGTGAGGCTTCGGGAAGAACACAGGTAGGTATATCTCCTGGGACATGTGGAAGGGTGACACTACCTTGGGGAGGAAGGCCGGGTGAGGGCGGAGCCTGACATTATTCGCTGAGAACACTAGATATCGCGGGTCAACTGTCAGAGCCCGCAGTTTCAAGACTCTGTGTGCCGAGGTAATGGCCACAATAAAGGCCACCTTGAGGAAAAGATGCTTTAAAGAGCAGGTGGCTAGCGGCTCAAAGGGGGGTGACATCAGCCTTGTGAGCACCAGACTGAGGTCCCATTGAGGAACTGGCGGTCTGACTGAGGGAAACAACTTGTCCAGACCCTTCAGAAATCTCTTGATCACCGGGTCCGTGAACAGGGATGCGCCTGCAGAACCCGCATGGAAGGCAGAGAGGGAGGCTAAGTGCACTTTGATGGAGGAGGTGGAGAGACCATTAGACTGCAGTTCAAACAGATAGTCCAGTATGGCCGGGACAGAGGCTCAGGACGGGTCCAGCCCCTTTAGGGCCGTCCAGCGCGTGAAGTGCTTCCATTTGGCCGCATAGGACCTCCTGGTGGACGGCTTCCTACTGCCCAGGAGGACCATTTGCACCCCTTGTGAACACTCCCTTTCTGGCTGCGTTAGCCACGGATAAGCCAGGCTGTCAAGTGGAGACACCTGAGATTCAGGTGAACTAGCTTCCTGCCATCCCAGGGTTGGGTCAGGAGATCTGGATCCATTGGAAGACCCATGGCCATTTCCACCAGAACAGGGAACCGTTTATATGCAGGGCCCATTCCAAGGGGGTCCACACCCAGGACCTGCTGCGATGCCGCGACATCCAAGGGTGCGGCCAGTACCGCTGGTCACAACAGCGGTGTCGAGACGGTAGGTGTGGAAGCCGGCACCTGTGCAGCTGGTGCCGGCGGTGCTGGTGCCGGCGGTGCTGTCAGACCCAGTGCCGCTGACAGAGTGCCCACGAGGCCCGGTGCCGGTACAATTCTCCCAGCGTTGGCGGCGCCGCCGATGGTGCCACCTGGCACGCTGGTGGTTGTCCCAGCAGTGCCGGCATAGGATACGGTGCCAGGGGGTAGTAGAGTACCGTGGAGGTAGCCGGAATTGGCCCTGGTAACAGTACCAGTGACATAGTCGTGGCGGGGGGCCGAATCCAACCCATACCCGCCGGTGCCCCCGGTGTCGGGTGGCCCCTATTCGCGTGCCTGCTGTCGGGCGGCACGAGCTGCGCCGAGGGTACTGCGAGCGGTGGCTGTCCTGTCGTTAGCAGTACCGCTGCAGACAATACAGATGCCTACCAGGCCACTTGTTCCAGGAAGGTAACCGGTGCCAACGTGGCCCCCAGTGTGGGCGGTCTTGACCCCTCTACACTAAGGGAGGACTGTGGGGAGGTGGTCAAGTTGATGAGGTCCTGTGCTGCCTCAAAAGTCTCCAGCGTCGATGGCCAGTGCGTCGGCAACTGCCCCGGGTTGGTTGGTGGTACGTTGGCCCTCTTCTGCACTGCTGGCGCAGCGCTACCTGGGGAGCTCCTTGTGGGCGACCCGTGCCGACGGTGCAGGCCCGTACAGGACTTCCGGTTCGGGGATCTGCCCCTCGATATCCACGGTCTCTTTGGGGCCGGGGAGTGGGAAAGGTGCCTCGGCGCCTTCGGTACCGAGGTCTTGGAGCGCACCAGAGTGTCTCGCATCGACGCCGGTGCACTGCGCACCGTAGAATGTCCCACCGGTGCCAGCTGAAGAGCTGCCTCCATAAGAAGGAGTTTTAGGTGGGAGTCCCGCTCCGTCTTGGTGCGTGGCTTGAAGGCTCTGCAGATTTTGCAGGCGTCTGCCAAGTGGGCCTCTTCCAAGCACTTTAAGCAGCTATCGTGGGGGTCCCCTTTAGGCATAAACTTCGGGCAGTCCACACAAGTCTTGAAGCCTTGCAGCCCTGGCATTCCTCACCCCCGTAGGGGAGGGAAGAACAAAGGACGGCTATCAACACTAACTACCTAACACTTGAACTATTTACAGGCAATAAACCTAACTACAGAATGGGTAAGAACAATCAACGGACTAATATAGCAACGCTCCTACAATCATCACGGGCGGTAAGAAGGAACTGAGGTGGGGGAGCGCCGGCAGGGATACTTATACTCCGCTATAGCGGCGCCACTCCAGGGGGCGACCTCCTGGCGCTACGGGTACCTCTTGGGAAAACGCTCTGGAAGAAACTGTGCACGCGGCGCGCACACCTTATTCGAATAGACATGAGCAACCACTTGAAGAAGAAAGCTTGTGTTCACTGTGCTGAGGTTCTTGGGTTTCTCTGAAGCTGTGGGGCTGATACAGGCAAAAATCCAACTGTTGTCGTGGAATAAACACACGCTAGCTTTAGGGTTCAGGTCAGACAAAATCACTTTAATAACCCAGCTGGGGGGGGTTGTCGCAGACGGCAGGGAGTCAGCCCTTACCAATACGAGGCCCCCCTGCCTATACTCAAATGTCTGGGATATTTATACCTTCTTACAGTGGAAATTTACAGGGAAAAGAAAAAGTAAGGCACTTTACCCTTAAATGGGTAAATCTGCTTGACCTGATAACCTATTGCAAGCAGTGCGGTTTTTTGCTTAATGGCATTGTGGTTTCTTGCTCAACTTGCTTAAGAAGCTCGCTTCTGACGCAGGACGCACTGCGTACGGTTCAGTCTTTGGCCAGGCTAGTGAGGCCTACCTCCACATTCCCCCCTTTGAGACTTTATAGTCTCACACTTTCATCAGTCCAAGAGTGCAGTAGACAAGCCGCAGACATCCCTCTCATGACTCTTTATCCGAAGATCAATCACTGAATAGACCGTGCTGTCTCGTCACCTGCTTTTGCCTCTTAGGATTGTCCTTTTACCAGCATTAGGCTTTGTATTTCTTTGTCAATGTCTTCTTCCTTTTGCCGCATTTCCAGATACATAGGTTGAATTTATCGTGACATCGTAGGGCTAAGTGCCTTTGCGGTGGTTGTACATAATTTGGTTATTAAAACTTTAAGCAGGTGAATAACAATGATAATTACACAAAAAATTCTTACCCCCTATAATATCTATTGTAACAGTTTCTGTCCCCATGAGCTTATGTTGGCCGTGGCCCATTCCCACAATGACCAACTATGGAGGTTATTTACCTTTTGGGCGGTTTTTCTAATGCTTTTAATGATGCTGGTCAAGTTACCAGAATTGTTGGGAATATATGTACAGCATGGTCCTCTTTTAATTAAGGCACATACGCCTCCTTGTTCGGCTAGCAAATAATCTAATGCTAGTCGGTTTTCTAATGTCATTTCCTGATTTTGTTTAGTCTCTTGCTTAATGAGTTCAAATCCTTGAGCCGTGTCATTTGCTACTGTTTCTAGTGCAAGTACGAACTGGTTTATTTGGGCCTCGAGTTTAAACGGTGCCACGGGAGACAGATTAATTAAAACATTCCCTAAATTTCTTTTCCAAGATGGAATTTGGAGCCCATGTTTTTGTTCGTGGGCCCACTGCTGGGGCTAAATATTGCATTGGGCATTAATAGGGCACTTCCAACTGCACACCGACCATGCCAATATTTTGGCAAGTTGGTATGGCCATAGGGCCCGCACAATAGGAGATGCCCTGGCCTAGTGTGTCTAACAGTTATAGATCCTCTATGATCCCAGTGACTGGCATATTTCCCACAGAGTTGGCCTCGGCCTTTTGTACCGGTTATGTTCCAACCCCATCCCTGTATTCCTCTAAGCAATGGACCAAGCAAACACCAATGATAGGGGACACTAGAGAGGTTTTTTGTGGTAGGGTCCCAAGGTAGAAACGCAGAATAGGTTTCATTGGTGATTTGGGAAGCGTTATAAGTGGTTCCAGTTTTAAAAATTAAATGGTAAGGTTACAATTTAGCTGAAGCCCAACAAATATTGACTGGTTATTATAATTATTTTTTGATTTTTCTCAACAAAATTGTGCGTGAGTTAAGGAATTATCTAAGTTTACGTGATAGTCTGAGGGATAAGGGGGCCAGCAAGGGTCTTTATCAGCCGCCTCACTTCCCCAGTTTTGTAACTTAGAATAGTTTGCTTTTATAGCAGTGATGGGGTATGGAGAGTTTTGTCCACACAACCAACACGTAGATAAATTCAAAGCTTTGGCTAGAGCTACAGTTGCTTGAATATAAGAATTTTTAGTCCAAGCAACATCAGAGCTTAGCAGAATTCTGCCATTCAGCGAAGGTACAGAAAGAAAGGAGAACAATTAGAATAAAACGTAACATACTTAAAACTTAGGATTCCAACATAAAATTAGTAACAAAAAACTAACTATACCTAAGAAAAAAAAACAACAACCCCTGGGGCTTTTCTAGATCCCAATAGTTGTCAATCTCTGTCCACGGGTCCCAGATGGTAGAATTCATTTAAAAAATGGGAGGTTTACCACCCCTTTCCCCCGATATATATATACCCAATATCAAACTCCTATAATTCCCAGAATTGTGAAAACAACAAATCCTGCACCAAACAATTCAGTCGTGGGGATTATTAAGTCCTTTTTCCTTCGTAATCGTAAGTTATATCATGGAGACTCTGTTTCTGTAGAATGTGTAACTGATTCTGCTGCAATTGGAGGTGCAGTAGCTGAGAACTGATCTAGATCAGCCAGGGGAGGTACCGTTTTGCAGTGCGATGCGTGTACCCAACTCTGGAGTCTTTCACATTTTACAGCAGTGTGAGTGGGACTTGGTAAGGACCTTTCCAGTGAGGTTGGAGGGCAGTTTTCCGCTGGTGTGCCTTGATGTAGACCCAGGCTCCAGGCTCTAAAGGATGACATGGCTCCGATGCAGGTTCAGGAAGGGCTTCCTCGGCCTGAGTGTGAATAGACCCTACACATTTCATTAAGGCTTTACAGTAACTTAACATCATCTATTATATGTAGATCAAATTGATGCGGTGCTCTAGGCGGGGTGTGTAAAAATCTCACAGGTCTACCGGTTAAAATTTCTTGGGGAGATAGCCCATGTTTCCTATTCCCTGTACCCCAATATACATTAAGGCCAAAGGTAATGCATCTGGCCAATTAAGGTCAGAGTCCAGACAGATTTTAGCTAATTTGGTCTTTAAGTCAGAATTTTTTCTTTCTACCACTCCACTGGACTGTGGATGGTATGCATAGTGTAAATGCTGTTGGATTCCTAGAGCAGCACATACCTTTTGAACTACTTGTCCTGTGAAATGAGTTCCCCGGTCACTGTCTAAAGAAAGAGGCACTCCGAACCAGGGGATTAATTCTCTGAGACGTTTCTTGGCAACTGTGGTAGCATCGGCATGTTTAAGCTTCTACCCATCCCGAAAACCTATCAATGATTACAAGAATGCACTCATATCCACAAGATTTCGGCATTTGTACAAAATCCATTTGCAAATTTACAAAGGGTCCCCATGGTGAGGGGTGTGCTGCAATTTTAGTTTTTACCTTCTGTCCAATGTTATGGGCTAAACAGATAGAGCAAGTACTGCAGTACTGTGCCGCCACAGCAGGAAAATACGGGCCGAACCAATCCTGCCGCACCACTGCAATCATCCCCCCTTTGCTCGTGTGGGCCACCTACACTCAAATGTCTGGGATATTTATACCTTCTTACAGTGGAAATTTACAGGGAAAAGAGGAAGTAAGGCACTTTACCCTTAAATGGTAACATCTGCTTGACCTGATAACCTATTGCAAGCAGTGCGGTTTTTTGCTTAATGGCATTGTGGTTTCTTGCTCAACTTGCTTAAGAAGCTCGCTTCTGATGCAGGACGCACTGCGTATGGTTCAGTCTTTGGCCAGGCTACTGAGGCCTACCTCCACACTGTGAAAATTGAAATGCAGGGAGTTCAGCTCAGAGAGGCTGGGCTGATGCAGCATCAGACCCCGACAGCTGGGAGCTGGTCTCAGAGGGCTGGTCTGACCCAGCTGGCTGACTCAGAACTTGGGAACAGCAGAGAACCTGCCCAGCACGCCTGAGGGAAAAGCTGGGAGAGCAGTTTCCAGCCACACAAGGAAGTGAGTATGCCCTCTGGCCACAGCAAGGCCTGCAGCAAATATAGCCCCACCTTAGGAAAGAGGCTGTGGCTTTTCGTGCCTTCACCTTAGGGCCGGAGGGGGGATGGGGGGGGAGAGGAAGACAGACCAGACAGTGCCTGCCCGCCCTTTGTCTGCTCCCTGCTTCCTGCAGATCACAAGGGGACAGGTCTGATGAGAGAGAGCCAGACACACGTCTCTTGGGGTATGTCTACACTACAGCGCTATTTCGAATTAACTTATTTCGAATTAGTTAATTCGAAATAAGCTAAATCGAAATAACGCATCTAGACACAAAAACTAATTCGAAATAGTGTTTTTCTAAATCGAAATAGCACGTCCACATTGGGCCCTGAATTGAAGGTAAGGCTGGCCGGAACCAGTGCCAGCAGGGCATCCGTGTCAGACTTAGGGTGTGGGTCTGTTGCCTCAGGCTATCGGAGATCTGTACTTAAAGGGACCCGACCCCCCATCCCGGACAGACAGTTCTCAGGTTTCTCTGCTTGCTGGTCTACCTCGCTGAGGGACAGCAAACCATTTCTGTCTCAGAATGCTCTGCTTGCCCTCACTCGGGACACCACGGCACTCTGCAACATGGAACCAGACCTGCCCCCGGGGACTCTGCTGCATCTCGTGGACATGTTGCCAGCAGCCTGGCTGCACTGTCTGCAAGCTGCCATCTGGGAGCACCATGGAGGGGCTGTCAGGATCCAGGGGGCCCTGCAGGAGAGCTTCCATCCTGAGGAGCGCTAACAGTCTCCCCGGTCTGCCCCACTGGGGGCTTGTGCCCCATTCCTCCCTCTCGTCCTTCCACTTACCCTTCCCTAGCCCCCCCTTTCCTGATGTTGAATAAAATACATGTATTTTCAAAAATATAAACTGTCTTTATTTAACACAACTGGGGAGGGGGAATGAAACTCTGGGGAGATGGGGGAAAGGAGGTGGGAGAGGGGAGGAGAGAGGGTGGGAGAGGGGAGGGGGAAACCTGGGAGAAGGGAGCTGGAAGGGGGAAGCAAGGGGAAGAAGGGGGAGGGGAAGCTCAGGGCTCAGGGGTGGGGGTCTCGTCGGGCCACATGTCTCCCAGCACGGCAGATGCTGGGGCCTTGGCGTCCCCGGGGGGATGGGATGGTGCGGAGGTTGAGGTGGGGGGTGTGGAAACTGAGGAGGAGGGTGTGGAGGTTGAGGAGGAAGAGGTGGGGGGGGCAGAAGTGGGAGGAGGAACAGTAGCTGGGTGGGCAGCAGGCACAGGACCAGCACAGGGCAGCATGCTCTGCAGCAGGGCCTTGCAGGTTTGAGCACATGGCATGGTCCTGGGCAAGCTGCTCCCGGCGGAGCTGCAGGTCCTCCTGCATCCAGGCCTGGATGGTGCGGTGCAGGGCTCACAGGGCCCCCAGGTGTTGTCCCGGTACCCCTGCTGCGTGGTGGTGGTCCTGCTGAGGCCATGGGTGCGGGAGCTTGTCCTGGGTGGGGTGGTGCGCCCTGCACGAGCAGCTGGTGCAGCTGTGGAGAAAGAAGAGAAGCGGTCAGTTCTCCCTGGGGACACAGTGGATGATGCCCAGCCCCCCCCCGTGACATGAGGGTGACCGTGCCCTGCAACGTCAGAGCCGCTGTGCTTGCACAGAGGCCATGGTCAGGATGTCTGGCTCTCCCTGGGACTGGGAGCTGCCCCAAGACTGCACCCATGCCCCTGTGCCATGTATAGTGCAGCCGGGGCCGGGGCGGGGCGAGATATCCCCTGCCTCTGTGTAGAGGGGGCATGTGAAGGTAGAGCATCCTGCTGGGTCCTGCCCCGGGGTCGGGAGCGTGTCAGGTCTCTTCACACATGCGCGTGCCTATTGGGCTATGGCCCCTGGGTGTCACGCAGCTGGAGCCACCTGCCCAAGGGTGGCATGGCACGTGCTTGCACATGCACAGGTGGCTGCGTGATCCGTGGGAGGCATGGCCCACGCGCGCGGTCCCTGGTCTCCCTCCCCGCCCCGGGTAAGGGACAGTGCTGGCACTTACCTGGTATGGCCTCCCCGGACGACCCTGCCGACTCTAGTGCTGGGGCAGCTGGTGGTGGCCCTTCTGCTGAGCCCGGGTCAGGGCCCTCCGGTCCCGGCTCGCTGCCCCCCGGGCTGGCGCGGACCGCCCCGCCCCCCAGGATTCGGTCAAGGGCGGGGAAGTAGGGGCAGGTGTCAGCCCCTGCTGCAGCACCGCCCCTGGTGGCCCTGGCGTACGCCTGCCACAGCTCCTTCACCTTCAGGTGCACCTGCTCCTGGGTGCGCCTGTGTCTCTTTCTGGCCATGGTGGCTGCTATGTGGCCGTAGACGGCCACGTTCCTCCGCCTAGTGCGGAGATAATGGACGTTGGGGGCTTCCCCCCAAACCTCAATGAGGTCCATGATCTCCGCACTAGTCCACAAGGGCGCACACTGTCTGGCCCCTGGGTGCTGGGGGACTGGGCGGAGGACAGCTGGCTGCCACTGGCTGCCATTGTGTGGCCACTGGCTGAGGGTCTGTGGCTGCTGGCAGGCCTGGCTCTTGCATGTGCCCAGTGGCCAGAGTCTGCCCCTTTAAGGGCCCCGGGCCTGTGGGAGAGGAGAGGAGTTTTCCTGGTTTGGCCCAGAGTGGCCACCAGGGGAAACTGGGAAGGGCTGGAGGCCCCCTAATTCGAAATAAGTGTCTACACAGCACTTATTTTGAATTAGCTATTTTGAATTTGGTGTTATTCCTCGTAGAATGAGGTTTACCAAATTCGAAACAAGGGCTCCACTATTTCGAATTTATTTCGAAATAGCGGTTTGTATGTGTAGATGCTATTAAAGTTAATTCAAAATAATGGCTGTTATTTCGAATTAGCTTTGTAGTGTAGACATACCCTTGCTGAGACTCTAAGAGACAGGCCATCCCTGCAGCATTGCCAGACCATGCCAGTATCACCGCATCTCCTGGGCATCCCGCTGCCGGGACTCTGGCTTCTCTGTGAGTACGCCCAGCGCTGGATGGGTTTAACTGGATGGGGGAGATCACTGGACAGAGAATCGTTTTCTTAATTAGGGTCCCATCCTGGGAGATGCTGAGTCCTCTCGTGACGTGTTGTAGGGACTGGAAACTGCCAGCACTGTGTGAGAGGATCAGAGCCTGACACCTCACCTCATGGCTACCCCAGCTGGGATCCTCAGGGGCCACATTGGGAGCTGGACACCAGACTGCACATTGTGCCTGTGAGAATCCTCTCCTGTGCTGAGAGGAAAGAGGCTTCATGGAGCTGAGCAGCAAATTCACCTGTCTCTGGCCACGGGATAAATCTAGGGACAGAACATGGCCCATTGTTAATCTGGGACTGAATTTCTCACTGCTGGCTGGAGGTGGATTTGTGGGGCCCCAGGAAGGCTAGAGACTTCCTTTAGAGCATGCAACTATATTTCCAGCTCCAGTCACTTCAATTCCTCGTTCCACCTCCCCTCCTGCACTGAGACCCTTCTGTGTTTATTTCACAGGCTCCCTGGTCACCAGCCAGGAAATCTGCAGCTCTCCCGGTGAGTGACGGGTCCCTGTAGGAGCAGCAGGGACTGGAGGGGTCAGGCTCAACAAAACTCCACTGGAGACAGCAAGTCTGACTCCCAGTTGGTGTAAATCAGATGCTCTGGTGGAGTGAATGGAGCTTTGCTGATTGACACAGGCGGGGATATGGGCTCAGGAGTCTCACACTGACCTGTTTGCTCCCAGGCACTCTCCCCGCCCCATGGCTGTTCTTGAACAGACTCTGCCCGCCAAGGGGACACGGCCGTGCTGTCCTGTCTAGTCCCTTATGGCTCCCCAGTGACCTGCATTGTTTTCTGCAAAGATGGGAAGGAGATTTCTGTGCAGCCCAAGGAAGGAAACAATCGTGTCTACGACTCACCCTACACCGTGTCCAGGGAGAGCGCAGGGGCCTTTCCCTGCCATTACCAGCTCAAGGATGACAAGAACCAGGCAAACAATTCGCTCCCTAGTGACATCTGGCATCTACATGTGGACGGTAATGCTCTGTGCTAATGGTGGCCTGGGTGCAGAGAGCCAGGGAGCTGGAACAAGCTGGGGTCACACTGTGATACCTGGAGTTAAGGTCTAAATCTTCCCTCTGCTTCACCAGCATTTCCTGGGTGAGAGCTTAGTGCCTAGGCCCTAGGGGAATTTTTACAATGTTTTAGTGACTAAGCATCCTCCTTTCAGCTGGTGTTGAATTTCCTAGTGAGGAAGACCAGGGTTTTCCTATTAATTACAAGGCAAAATACCGAACTTCTCCGAGGGGCAGAAGGTGAAAATGCACAAACTGTCACATGGATATTTAGCAGGATTATTGTCATCCTGGTCTACTTAACTTTTCTAAAGCCATGAAATACAAGTATGGAACAGAGGAGCCCAACAAGCTATTTAAAAAAATTGGGCGGGAGGGAAATTGTTTCAGATTGACTTCAAAACAAATTTTTTCAAAATTTTCAATGAGCCAAAACGCTGGAGGAAAAGCCCATTGGTGTTCTACATCTCCTTGATATGAGACTTTTGACTTAATGAAGCAATGGGTGGCCTTTGTATATCTGCCCCATGGATGGGCACGGCTGTGGAGGGGGTCCTCACCCCAAAGTAAGAGGTTTGGCTCAGTGCTGTGGGATTTCCCTGTAAGAAAGCAGGAGGTCTGGGCTCGGATGAGGGGAGACACATGTCAATCTCAGGCTATGTCTACACTACAGAGTTTTTCCAGGATACCACGTATCCTGGGAAAACTCTGCTGCATCCAGGGAACACGTCTGTAATTTTGGAAGAGCAGATGCACTTTTTCGATATCCCTGTAAACCTTGTTTTACGAGGAAGAAGGGATGTTACAAAAAAGGGGGTTTTCTGACAATTGGCCTCATGTAGACGGGCCAAATGTCAGAAAAGCCTCTTCCAAAAAAAGAAGCAGAAAAAGCTACGCAAATTGTGGTTTGCAATTTGTGTAGCTTTTTCCGGAAGAACAGTGTAGTGTAGACATAACCTCAATGGGGACACTTTGCCCTGTCATAGGTCATGGGTGGTTTGAGGACCAGGCAAAGGAGCACTGGTACAGCCCTGTGCCGCACAGCAGGAACACCCGCTTCCCTGCTTCAGAGTGAGACAGAAGAGTTCTGCCTCTGCAGTCTGCCCCCAAAAGCTGCTTTTCTCCCTCCTCCCATCCACCTCCTGTTTTACAGGTCCTCTTTCCATAGGCAAGCTAAATAACAGCCAGCCTTCCCAATGGAAGGTGACTGTGGTGTGTTGGTCAGCCAATGGGAGCTGGAAGTTGCTGGTCTCTTCTGGCTTGGGAGGGGAAGGAATGAGACTCGGAACTCAGTGCAGGGCAAAGAAGAGAGCAGTAAGAAGGAGCATTGCCAGCAGATCTAGAGAAGTGATTATTCCCCTTTATTCAGCACTGGTGAGGCCACATCTGGAGTTTTGCATCCAATTCTGGGACCCGCCTTTACAGAAGGGATGTGGACAGATTATAGAAAGTCCAGCAAAGGACAACCAAAATGACTAGGGGGCTGGAGCACATGACTTATGAGGAGAAGCTGAGAAATCTGGGTTTATTTAGTCTGCAGAAGAGAAGAGTGGGGGGGGGGGCAGATTTGTCCACACGAATCCAGCAGCACTCTGTGCCCCTCCCCCAGAGCATAATCCCAGCTGTGGGCCAGGTAGGCCATGTGTCTGAGTCGGTCCAGGCTTCATGACAGAAGAGAGTCCTCCAGGGAGCCAAAGGGGAATGAAGGGCTGATCTGGGTTAAAAGGGGCCAGTGCAGAGCAGCTGAGCGAGGGCTAAATTTGGCCTCCAGGATCCCACACAGCCCCAGGAAGGAGGGCTGGGGGACTCCTAACCCCAGAAGGGAACCCCCTGAGAGGCCAGCTCAGAGCCTAGAAGGAGGCTGTGACATTCCTCTCCTTGAGGGGGAATTAGGGGCAGTATCCACAGGCACCAGGACAAGGCCTGAGGGCACCTGAATCAAGGGGGACCCAGGGCTGGGCTAATTTGATGCACGGGAAGAGACTTAACAAATGGGACCCTGAAGAAAGGGGAGGAGGAGGGACTTGTTTGGAGTCCCCCAGCCTTGGAGAAAGGTCTTGTGAGACCCAAGATAGGGCTCTGGGTGAGTCACCTGCAGGGCCATATTGTGCCCCTGGCTCAGGGCCTGCCCCCCACATGGCAAGAGACAGGTGTAATTGAACGACATATTTTCTAGGACAGGGACTCGTTGTGGGAATCGGTGTCATGGCCTGCCTGGTGCTGGGGCTGCTGGGATGTTTGCTGATGAAAACAGGTACGTGCTGGTGGGGTGGAGCAAGAGCTGGGACAGGCATCAGCTCCAGAGCATCACTCTGACATCTTCAATCACAAGATGCTGTCAGACCAATGGTCCGTCTAGCCCGGTGTCCAATCTTCCAGCAGGGACCAAGGTCCAGTGCCTCAGAGGGAATTAACAGAATGGGCAGTTAGTGAGTGGCCCATCCCCCCCCCCCCACTCCCCCTCCACTCCCGTTCTCTAGCACCAGCTTCTGGCAGTCAGAGGCTAGGGCCACGCACAGCGTGGGGTTCCATCCCTGACCTCAGCTTGGCTAATAGCCATCAATGGACCTGTCCTCCATCCACTTGTATAGATCTTTCTGAACCCCTTTCTATTTTGGCCTTAACAATACCCATTGGCAAGGAGTTCCACAGGATGAACTTTGGTTTGTTTTAGAGCTGCTGCCTAGTGGACGCATTGGAGAGGGTCCAGCGGAGGGCAACCAAAATGATTAGGGGGCTGGAGCATATGAGCTATGAGGAGAGGCTGAGGGAGTTGGGTCTGTTTAGTCTGCAGAAGCAAAGAGAGAAGGGGGATTTGATAGCAGCCTTCAACTTCCTGAAGGGAGGTTCCAAAGAGGATGGAGAAAGGCTGTTCTCAGTAGTGACGGATGGCAGAACAAGGAGCAATGGTCTTAAGTTGTGGTGGGAGAGGTCCAGGTTGGATATTAGGAAAAACTATTTCACTAGGAGAGTGGAAACACTGGAATGGGTTCCCTAAGGAAGTAGTGGAGTCTCCATCCCTAGAGGTGTTTAAGTCTCGGCTTGACAAAGCCCTGACTGGGTTGATCTAGTTGGGATTGGTCCTGCCTAGAGCTGGGGGCTGGACTTGATGACCTCCTGAGGTCTCTTTCAGCTCTATGGTTCTATGATTCTATTTAATTTCATGGGTAGCCCCTGCATCTGGTATTATGTGAAGGAGTAAGTAACACTTCCTTATTCTCCTTTTCCACACCAGTCAGGAGTTCATAGATCTCTCATTTATTTTCTATGCTGAAAACTTCCATACTTTTTAATCGCTCCTCATACACAAGCCTTTCAACATTAGCCATTAGAAGGTAGAGAAGAAGAAATCCCCAAGTTCTAGAATGTTCTCAGACAGGGGAGGGGAGCCAGTTAAATGCTTGCAGCATATCTGTCCCTGCAGCTTTGATTTGAGGAAAGAACCTAACCCAGAAGGGAGGATCTGCAGAGATTTGGCCTGAGGGATGGGAAATTTCACAAATCCCATTGCTCTTGTGAAATTTGTGCCTTTTGGACCAAATTCCCGTGAGAACAGCTGATGAAATTTTGGCCCCAGAAACTCACAACATCCATGTCTGGAGGGACCTGACCCTCCCTCCTTACCCCATGCCAAGACTTGTTCCCTTGTTTCTTTGCTAATGGTCTGGCGAGTTATTTAGAACCTTTCCCTGACATTTCTCTGTCTTTTTAGCTGCACATCCATGTAAAAACCGAAGGTAAGAGGAGATCACGTCTGAGTAGCTACAGGGTTACAGTATTTGACTTAGACTTCCTCTACCCTAAAGCAGAAGCTGCTGTGGGATGCAAATACACGTATTGTGACTGAAAAGCAAAGAAGAATCAAGTCAGGGATTAACCCCACTGGCAATCTGGGGGCCATAAGACATGAAGTCCTTTGTGAAGGGCTTTACCCAGGTAGAACTCCTTCAGAAATAGTGGGTTTTGCTTACGTTAGCTCTATGCGAGTGAGAGGCAGTATGGCCTAGTGGACAGCACACTGGTCTGGGATTTAGACACCATGGGGTTTATTCTGGACTGTTCTACTGGGTGGTTATGGATGAGTCATTTCCACACACACACCCGTGCCTCAGTTTCCTCATCTATCCAATGAGGATAATGATCCTGAAATCCTTTGTAAAGCACTCTGAGCTCTAGTGAAGAAAGGTGTTTTTAAAGCATCAGGAGTTATTAGCTGTTTGGGAAACTCTAAAATTACCAGGGTTTCCAGAAGGTACGTGAGTCCCAAACGTGCCAGTGCCAGGCACTTCCTCTTCAGTCCCACTGGTAACTGGAGGAGAATAAAGCCTCACATCTTATGTCATGATCCAGCTGCTGGAAGGGACGACTACATTTGAATGTCTATAGACAGCCACTAACTTGGCTCTTTCCTTCTTTTGTGCATGTTCTTAAATCCACTACTGAAGAGTTTTAAAAGATAAACAGCCCCAGTCCTCAAAATTCAGATCTGGATCCCCCCTAAAATCTGGGTGGGTTTGGGTCCAGGGCCTGCTTACAAATAGATGATCCATTTGTGAAACTGAGGTCCAGTCCCTGGGTTTGGCTTCCAGGTCCATCCTCCACCACAGATCAGAGGCATTAGTGTAAACTGCTGCGGACACATGGACACACCAAGGTCACCAGTGGGGATTGCGCCCTGCAATGCCAGAGGCATAATCCTGGCCATGTGAGCGAAAGGACCCTCCATCATCTTCAGCAGCAAGCTATTGTAACTGAGGGGAGCAATCAAAAGAGGGAGACGTAATCACGCTCACTAAGCCAGAGTATCACATTGGAGGGCAGGATGTTTGGCCAGGCTTCCCTCGTTTAACTAAGTGCAGGAAACGTTCCGCATTTGCTCGTATCGCTTTTCTCTCTTTTTCTATAGGGAGCAAATTGCAGAGGGGAGCACAGACAAAACCACAACAGGGAAGCTAATTGGTATGAAGTTCAAACATATTATTGCCTTACTCCTTTCAGCTACTGATTCCTGTACAGGTTGAACCCCTTAAATCCAGGACTATCTGGACCACGGATGTTGCTGGACCAAAGAGCCCCGGCAGCCAGGAGTGTGAGCCAGCCAGGGAGTCCAGAGAGGGGCACCCCATGATCAGACTGGTGAGCCCTGTCCGCAGAGAGCCCGGACAAACCGTGATCTGATTCCTGTGTCCTAGGAGACAGGAGGTTCGGTGTGCATGTGCATAAGCTGCAGGATCAGCTATTAAGAAAATTATGGAGTTTTTATAAGCTCTCTCTAGAGGGAGGATAAAAGAGCTTGAGGGTATCCCACAGAAAGATATTCCCAAACTTGTCTTCCTGAGTTCTCAGAGGGTGTGTTTTGCCCTTGGGTGGTGGCAGTGTCAGGGAATCTGTGACTTCGGGGAGTTTTTAAAGAGAAGCCCTTAGTGGCAGGGTATTTGAAAGACTCATGCAGGCCCCCAACTCCTGCACTCCAAGTACTAGAGTGGGGAACAGCCCTGACAGATGCTTCAAACTGTAGGTTTATTGTTTAAATGGCCATTTATTCAGTTGAGAGTTTAAATCCTGAAAAGCAGTTTTTAGAAATATCCCCATGATGTCTGAATCCTTCAGCACTTCTCACACACATAACAGGGACTGAAGAGGGGTTTAAAATTCAGATGCTATTTGACCTGAAAAATTACTAATAAAATAGCTAGAAATGCTGTATTGATTTTTCAGATGCCCCATCTGCTGGAGGTTCGCATTACACAGTAAGTAAAAAGAGACATCTAAGAAGGGCAATTGGATAGAGATCTATAAAGTCATGAACACAGCAGGAAAAGGGAATGAGAAGTGGTATTCGCCCTACAACACAATACAAAAACCAGAAATCACTCAGTTAAATTAGCAGGCAGCAGATTGAACACAAACAAGCAGAAGTACTTTTTCACACAATGCACAACTAACCTGTGGAACTCATTGCCATGGGATGTGATGGTGGCCAAAAATAGAACTGGGTTCAAACAAGAGCTAGCTAAGTCTAGGGAGGATAGCCCATCAACAGATAGTAGTCAAGATGGTCCCGTGTGACAGGGTACTGGCTAGGAAGCCCTGAGTCCTACCAGCTCCAATGAAGAAGGGTCAGTTGTGGCTGGTTGAGTAAGCCCCAAAATGGGCATATGTGGCAAAGCGGGAGCAGCGGCTGGTCTCATTGGCCTGGTGCTACCAAACACTGGCAGGAAGGAAGTGGTGGTGTGGGAGGAGTGAAGAAGTTGAGGACTGTGCTCCCCTGCCACAAGCTGCAGGTCTGATGTCTATAAACAAGAGGTGGTGGGAACTGACACCGTCAGAGCCTAGGTGACTACACCAAAGTAGAGGTCTCTGGCTGGCTGGTTGGTGGGTGCAGAAGCGGCAGGGGGCCGAGGGTCTGGCCTGTTGCATGTGGGGGCCTGTCCAGACACAGAGCCAGTGGATGTAGTTGGCAGCCTGGAGATGGAGGAGACTCTGGAATGGCTCGTCACCCAGCAGGCGCAGATGCAGGAGGCCCTGCAAAGTGTTCAGGAGTCCCAGCAGGCTGAGAGACAGGCCTTGCTCGCCTGGCAGGCAGAACAGCAAGAAAGCCTGCGAGACTTTATCAGGGAGCAGAGCAGCATGCAGCAGCAACTCCTGCGCCGAGTGGCGAGTCCTGCGAGAGGGGATGGCACCCAAATGCCAGGCTTGGGACTCTGTAAAATGGGCCCGGCAGATGATCCTGAAGCCTTCCTGGGTACATTTGAGCGGGTAGCCATGGGTGCCGGTTGGGAGAAGCCAACCTGGGCCCTCCGGCTGGCTCCCTACCTAGCAGGAGAGGCTCAAGCAGCCTACATGGCCTTGAGCGAGGAACAGGCACAGAATTATGAGATGGTGAAGGCGGCCATTTTAGACCAGGTGGGCCAGTCAGCAAAGAAATATCGGAAAAGGTTCTGGCTGGCCCGATGGACGGCGACTGTGCAGCCACGAGCATTTGCCCAGAGACTAGTGAACTGGACCACCTGCCGGCTGAGGCATGAGACGCAAACGGTGAGTGAAATAATGTACACACTCATCTTAGAATGGTTGCTGGGCATCCTGGAGAATATCCAAGTCTGGCTGCGATGCCACCAACCTGCCACAGTAGACGCAGAGGCCAAGTTGACCAAAGAATACACAGAGGCAGATGTTCCCTGTAGGGAGGGCCAAACCCATAAAGACAAAGAGTTGGGGAAGAAACTGTGGGAGCCCCTTCCCGGGAAAGCCCTGGAGAGGAAGATGGAACACCAAGGAACACCCATTAGAGCCGGTGTGATTGTTTGCAGACAGTATGAGCAGCCAGGGCACACAAAACAGGACTGCGTGAATATGCAGCGTGGGTGGGCTGAATTTTGTGGCTGGATTCATGCTGGAGGGCAGACAAAGGGTCAGAGGTTGTCCACCATTCCACCATCCTGGTGAGGGTGGGGAGGAAACACCAGAGGGACCTATACTGTTTCAGCCTGCTCACTCATAGACAGGGGGCTGGTAAATCCACACTGAACCACTCCAGGTGCACAGATAGTCCTGGACTGTATCCATGGTGACAAGATGCCTGGTGGCCCAAGGGCCCCTAGAAGTGTGGGGCAGCTTTAAGTGAAAAAGGGGTCAAAGTAAGAGAGGGCCCCTAGACTGGGAAGCCCTAGGGGAGAAAAGGAGCACCACTTCATGGTTATGAGCAGGAAAACCCTAGATGACTGCCCTGAGTGGACAGAGAGGAAGGACATATGAGGGATCTGGCCAGCCCATGCCCCTTATTGGGAGAAAAGGGGCAGCTAGAGCTCCCCACAACTCAGCTCCCAGGAGAGGAGACAGACCTTGCTAGGACGCACAAGCCTAAGTGGCAAACAGGGAACAGCTGCTGCTTCCTCAGCCACGGAGCTACACAGTCTGGCAGGACAGCTGGAGAGAGGGGATGAATCACACAGCTGCCAGCGATGCTCTGCTGCTAGTGCAGAAGCTACTAGTCCCTGAGGCTGCAGATCCGAAGCTGTCTGTAAATCGAAGGTGGTGGGAACTGACACCGTCAATAAAGAGAACAGGTCTCTGGCTTGGTTGCGGGCACAGAAGGTCGAGAGGCCGCCTGTGCCCTGTTGCATGAAGGATGCAACCTCATATTTGGGTTGACTCTAAACCTCTCCAAACCTGCCCTGTGGTGTACACTCCCCCCCAAAGCTCTGCTACTGGCCACCAGCCAAGACAGGCCAGTGGGCTAGATGGGCCCAAGGTGGCCCTACTTACGTTCTGCAGACATAAGAGCCTCAGGTCTCAGAAGTCTTCAGAATTTGAGGCTGGGCTGTCAATCGATCACACCAAAACAAGCAAACTCACTTAAAAAAGGGATAACGTTAGGGATCTCTTAAGCGTCTGTTGCTCCCGTGGACTTATGCTCACAATACAAACTGTACATTCACAGCTCAGGGACTTTACCTGCCTAAGAGATACAAGGTGCATGAGCTAATATGGCTGGGGGTAGCTGCATTTATCCAGTTTATTAAAAGACCTCCCCAAGTAGCAGACCTCCCCCATATTCAGGTCTGCCAATGCTGGGGAATAAAGAGGCAAAGAGTTCAGTAGCCCTGGCACCCAGCCACCGCCCCATGCTCTTTAAATCACCATGAGAGACTCATGCTATGTCTAGATTGCAGAGTTTTCCGGGATATACCGGAAAAACTCTGCTGCGTCCAGGGAACAAGACCACTTTTACAGAACAGTTTCCGAAAAAGTGAGCACTTTTTTTGGCATCTTGTATTCCTCATTTTATGAGGAATAAGGGATGTTCTGAAAGAGGTTTTTCTGACATTTGGCCCCATGTAGATGGGCCAAATGGCAGAAAAGACTCTTCCAAAAAAAAAAGTGGAAAAAGGTTCGCAATTTGTGTATCTTTTTCCGAAAGCCGCCAACAGTGTAGACATAGCCCCACTCCATGTGTGCCAGGGAGTGCTAAGGGCTGGGGGGGTGCACTGAGGGCTGCCTGTGGGCTGGTGTGGTACACTCCAGACGGCACTCAGAGCTGGCTGCTCCTGGCCCTGCCCCTTCTGCCCAAGACCCCACCCCTTTCCAGAGTGCAGACCCCCTCCTCTGCCCCCCCCCCCCACCTTGTCTGGGAGCCCTAAGAGGTTAACTTTGAGGAGTTTCAAACTTAGCACAGCCCCGGCACTCACTTCATCTCTACTTACATTAATTTATTGAGAAAACATTATTTTAACAAATAACCCCTGTCTGCACTTGGGCTAGAAGGTGTTTGAGGGCAGGGACTGTCACTTCTGTGCTGTGTTTGTACCGCACTGAGCATGCCACAGTGCAGTCTGTGGCTGCAGTGAGCTCTCTTTGCAAAAGGGACTTCCCTGCCTGTACCACCTGGAATCAGGGGGGACTGGGAGTCAGGACTTGCAGGAGGCATAAGGGATCTGTCGAAAAAGGCTTTCTTTCTCGACAGATCCCACTCTAGACTGCCGCTTTTTGCCAACAAAGTGCTGAGTCGGCAAAACGTGGTGGCCATTTTTATGCAAATTAGGCACGGGATATTTAAATCCCTGCCTCATTTGCAATGTCGACCTGCCTAATCTGCATCCCTCTGCCAACAGAGGGATGCAGTGTAGACATACCCTTAGAGACTAACCAGATTATATAGAATCATGAGCTTTCATGGGGAAAACTCACTTCATCAGATGAATCAGCATGGAAATAACAGAAATCAAGAGAGCTATATAACAACAGAAGAAGTACCTGTCAGTTGTAGGATTCTAGTGTTAATGAGGCTGGGCTGGATGTGTCCCATACATAGGTTTTGATGTGGAAATGCAGATGTCAATGGCAGGAGAAACTAGCTTTGTAATGTACTAGCCATGTAATGTCTTTGTTTAAGCCCAAGGTAATGGTGTCAAATCTGTAGAAAAATTCCAGTTCTGCAGTCTCTCTCTCTAATTGCCTAGTGAAATTCTTTTGTAGAAGAATGGCTACTTTTAAATCCATGATTGAGGATCCTCAGTTGTATATACACAGCTAGTGTTATTCTCAAGTATGGCATTTACCTCTGCCTCCTATTAATTAGCATCAATATCCAGAGGGCTGCTTGGCCGTGTCTCTATCCATCAGCTTTCAAACAGGTTCTGGGAAAGTGAGCAGCCCTAGATACGCTGTGTTAACACGAACATTTTCTGTTTAAAGGAGCCAGCAGACAAAGAAGTGGCCGAAGAGGTATACGAAGCCTTAAACACCAATTCGATGCAGGAAGTGATGTATTCTACACTTGATCGCAAACAGTGAGATGCCGCTATCGTCTCTCCAGGTACATCTACACTGCAGAGTTTTTCTGGAAAAACAATACTTGCACCTACACTGCAATTGCGTTCTTTTGACAGAAAGTGAAAAGAAAGTAGGGGTTTTTCCAATGGTGGTAAACCTCTTTCTATAGGAAGAAGCCTTTTTCTGAAAGGTTGTGTGTGGACGGGGAGGGGGGGGTTTCAAAAGAAGAGGCCTCCAGGAAATAACACAGGTGCCCTGGTAGCCACTCAGTCCATACTAATCACAATTATATGTGAGATAGCGTCCAACAATGTGGATGCTATCTTTCGAAAAAGCAGATCGCTTTTTTGTTGTGCTTTTGCTGTGGAGAGGCTCTGTTTCAGAAGAAGCTTTTCTGCAAGATCTCTTCCAGAAAATCTTCTTCTGAAAGAAGCCTGCAGTCTAGACGTAGTCTCCATCTGAGCTCGGTGAGTGAGTCAGTCCCCTCTGGAAAGAAGCTTTCTCAGGCCAAGTCCACGTTGGCACTTTACACTGCTGTAAATGTCTGGCTTTGGGGAGAGCCATTCTGAGTCAAGGGCGCACCAGGCACCTCCCCCCACACCAAGTCGGTGCCGACAGCTCCGGCCCATCCCCCACAATCGCTGCACCCAGAGTTGGGGGGTTAGGCCCATCCCAGCACCCCCAACCCACCCCCCAACCCCGGCTCCAGCACATTCCTGGGGGTCAGCACAAGGATCCTGGGCTGCTGCGACCCTTCCACACAGGGGAGAGCTTCCTGCTGGGGTCGCCATGACCCAAGCCAGCTGCCAGGGAAGGGGCGGACACAGGGCAGAGCCACCTCCGGGGACCGCAGCAAAGGCCCCATTGGCATGGGGGGAAGGACAGACCCTGAACGAGGCTGCTCCAGCCTGGGAAGGTGGAGGGATGCTTTGTGCTCAGTCCCGCCCCCCAGGAAACCTCTCAGCTCCCATTGGCTAGTTTCTGACCAATCGCAGCTGAGATGATGCTGGCAGCTCCCTCCTCCCTCCACCCTGCCAGGGGCAGAGCCACCTGGAGAAGTTTCCAACTGCAGCCTTGAGGTGCCTGCTAAGTGGCAGCTGCCTAGGTAAGCGCCTCCCAGCCAGAGCTGCCCCTGGCACCCACATCCCCTCCCCGACTCCCTGTCCCAGGCAACCACCTGAACCTGTGTCCCCCTTTCCCCCAGGTCACAGCTCCCTCCCTGACCCTGCACCCCCTCCGACACCCCTCCCCCAGGCCAGAATCCTCTCTGGCACCCGTACCCCCTTCCCCAAACCCTCTCCTCCCGCTTCACCCAGCTCACAGCTCCCTCCCTGACCCTGCACCCCCCCTAGAGCCTCTTCCTCAGGCAGGACTCCTCTCCTGCACCCATACCCCCTCCTGGACCTATACCCCTGTCCACTGCCCCAGATCAGACCCTCCCTCCCTGCACCCAGGCTCCTACCCTAAGCTCCCTTCTGCACCCAACCACCCCGTCCCAGACCCCAAACCCCTCGGTAGAAATGTGGATCTTGACCACTTGCCAAAATGGTCCCCCCCCATTAAAAATTATTGACCAAGCCTGATCCAAATGTTTTTTCAAATGTTGTTTAATCAGAATTTAAATACAATTATATACAATTCGGAGGGTTGGGGGGAGGGGGACGCAGCTGCTGGCTCCTCAGCTCCTGGTGCGCTCACTGGCTGTCTTCCTGCTGCAAGGGAAGCAGAATCCGTCAGAGATTCATCCCTGGGGACTCAGGGGTACTGGGCCCCCCCAACATTTCCACCCTCCTCCCACCTGCGCTGAGACTTGTTCTGCTCTCTGGTAACCCCCCCGTCTGGCCGGCAGCCCGTAGGGTGAGCTCCTGACCCTCCCAGGGCTCCTGACACCTCTGCCACCTCCCACTTCCCAGGACACGGTTTCTGTGCGCAGAGCCTCCCCCAACCCCAGGGACGCTCGCAGGGGCAGGAGGGATTCTGCCAGCAGGGACGTGGGGTGGGGACAGTCTGAGGAAAGGGGCGGGAGGGACTCCCTGAGGGGATGGGAAGGAGACCCTGGCCCTGCCCCACTCTCCTGCATCTGTTCTGGCTGCTCACCATGTAGCCTAAGAGCTGCTGGGCCTGATCCAGCAGGGAGTGAGCCAGGACCAGCCCCGCCTGGCTGGGGCGCCGCAGGGGGGAGCGGGCGGCAAGCAGCGCCCTCCCCAAAAAGGAGTTTTCCTGCTCCGGGGAGAAGAGCTGCCCAAAGACCTGAAATCAAGAGGACAGGAGGTTTCAGCTGACGGCCCAGAGCCCGGCCCCAACTCCTGGGATACCCTAACCCTAACCCTTCCCCAAACTCCCTTCCAGACCCTGCACCCGGACGCTCTCCTCACCCTGCACCCCAAACCCCTGCCCCAGGTCACACCTTCCTCCTGCCCCAAGACCCTCCAAGACCTCACCCCACTCCACAGAACAGAGCAGCCCTAGGCCACTGGCCAACATCTTGGAGCGGCCTCCATCAAAAAGTGTTGCCCCCCCTCCCGCCCTGGTTCCCCTTCTACGGGAGATCCGGGGCTCCGTGCGGTGCTGCCCCTACAAAGGCCTCTGAGAGACCTCCTGTGTTGACCCAAGTGCACGGGGTCTAACACTCTAGATAAAGGGAGTACCGATTGTTACGCACGCAGCCGAAAATTTATCGTCACCGACGGAATAGAGGTCCTGTCAGGAGGGCACCAGGACGACCCTGACCAGACGACAGTGACACTGAGAGTTCAGACCACCGAAGGTACCGAGGTCCCCTCCCCCCAACTCCCTGTCCCAGGTAGCCACCCAAACCTGTGTCCCTCTTGCCCCCAGGTTACAGCTTCCTCCCTGACCCTGCACCCCCTCTGACACTCCTCCCCCAGGCCAGAATCCTCTCTGGCACCCGTACCCCTCTTCCCCAAACCCTCTGCTCCCCCTTCACCCAGCTCACCCTTAGTCCCTCCCTCAGGCCAGACTCCTCTTCTGCACCCATGCCCCCTCCTGGACCCTGCACCCCAATCCACTGCCCAAGACCATACCCTCCCTCCCTGCCCCCAGGTTCGTACCCTAAACTCCCTTCTGCACCCAACCACCCCGTCCCAGACCCCAAACACCTTGGTAGAAATGTGGCCCTTGACCACTTGCCAAAAGCCTAGAGTGCCCCCCTCTCCCTCCCCATTAAAAATTATTGACCAAGCCTGCTCCAACTGTTTTTTCAAATATTCTTTCATCTTAATTGAAATACAATTGAAATACAATTTGCAGGACTGGGGGGAGAGGGACGCAGCTGCTGGCTCCTCAACTCCCGGTGCACTCACTGGCTGTCTTCCTGCTGCAAGGGAAGCAGAATCTGTCAGACAGAGATCCATCTCCGGGGAGTCAGGGGTACTGGGCCCCAACAGCATTTCCACCCTCCTCCCCCCAGCGCTGAGACATGTTCTGCTCTCTAATCACCCCCCTGTCAGGCACACAGCCCATAGGGTGAGCTCCTGACCCCCCCAGGGCGCCTGACACCTCTGCCTCCTCCCACCTCCCAGGACACGGCTTGTGCTCGCAGGGGCGGGAGGGATTCTGCCAGCGGGGACGTGGGGTGGGGGCAGCCTGAGGAAAGGGGAGGGGGGGATTCCCTGAGGGGATGGGAAGGAGACCCTGGCCCTGCCCCACTCTCCTGCATCGGCTCCGGCTGCTCACCATGTAGCCTAGGAGCTGCTGGGCCTTCCCCAGCAGCGCGTGGGCCAGGACCAGCCCGGCCTTGCTGGGGCGCCGCAGAGGGGAGCGGGCGGCGAGCAGCGCTCTCTCCAAAAATGAACGAGTCTGCTCCTGGGAGAAGAGCTGCCCAAAGACCTGAAATCAAGAGGACATGAGGCTTCAGCTGAAGGCCCAGAACACGGCCCCAACTCCTGGGGCTAGAACGGCTTCCTCCTTCCCCAAACTCCCTTCCAGACCCTGCACCCAGACGCTCTCCTCACCCTGCAGCCCAAACCCCTGCCCCGGGTCACACCTTCCTCCCGCCCCCCCACTCCTCCCAGACCTCCCCCCCTCCGCAGAACACGGCAGCCCTAAGACACCTGCCCACATCTTGGAGTGGCCTCAGTCAAAAAGTGTTGCCCCTACCCCGCCCTGCTTCCCCTTCTGTGCCACATCCGGGGCTCCGTGCGGCGCTGCCCCTGCGAAGCGCCGCCCCTTTGAAACGCCCTGACAGCATCACAAAGGGGCAGCGCCGCCCTGTCCACGGGTCGAACAGTCGAGGGAAAATGCATCGACCCTTCGATCAGTGACTTACTCACCGCGTCCCACCCCGCGCCCTACCCGCAGGAGGGCCCCAGCCAGCCCCACCCCCGAGCCGCGTCCTGCCCTGGCAGCATGTCCTTACCTCTCCCACCCTGACTGTGTTGCTGTGAGCCAGGACCCAGCTGTCTTTATACCAGTGCCTGCACCACAGGTCCTCGGCCTGGTGGATGTTGAGGCCTGGAAGAGACACAACAGGGTCATTCTGCTGGCAGGTCTGAGCCCTTCCCCTCCCACGGGTCCCACCAGGCATCCCTAGGCAAATGGAAGGGCAAAGGGGGCAGAAGGACGGGAACACAGAGGGACGCGTCCCCCTTTGGGCCAGTCTGGGGGAAATGGGCTGGGTCCCCTCCCGCCGCCGCCGGCACCCTCAGGGTGTCCCTGGGGCCCAGTTCCCGGCTGGGTTCCTTACCCCTGTGGTGCAGGACGAGTTGGTAGAGGCTGTGCACCCCCTCCCGGGCCAGCCGGCTGACGTCCTCGGATGGGTCCGAAATGAAAAGGCCCAGCTGGGCCACGTGGTGACCCATCCGGGGCCAGTCGGCTGAGTTCTGAGGGGAGAGAGAATAGGGGGGGGTCCCTCAGCATCCTGGGGCTGCACGTTCCATGCAAAAGGCCGCCGAGGCGGTTTTAAGCTCGGGGGATGGACAGAGACACCTCCTGGGGCAGGGGCGGGGTCGGTCTTGTGAGGAGACAACCCTGAGCAGTGGCCCCCACTGAAGGGTCACTCCGGGGGTGGAACAAGGGGATCCACTAATGGCCACTCCCCAGTCCCCAGGCCCAGGTGCAGTCACACAAGAGCTTCCCCTGAAAGGCCCAGGGTCATCCCTCCCACGGGAAAGGAGAACGCGGATCACTCCCGGCCCATTCCCGGCTCTGCCTCTGCCTCCCCGGGGGACGCTCCCAGCCCCGCGCCCTGCAGCACCAGACCCCACGGCTCCGAGGTCACTTACATCAAACCCCGGGAGGGTGGTGGCGACTCGCAGCAGGGCCGTGGTGCTGCCAAGGGCCCTGGCTCGCTCCTGGGGCAGGCGGGAATCCAGCCATATGCTCAGGTGCTGTGGGGGAAAGAGGCAGGTCAGGACCCGTTACCAGGCGCCAGTTCTGGGATTCCCCCCTCCCCGCCCCCCAGCCACTGACACAGCTCCTCTCTCTGCCCCCCGAGGAAGCAGGGAAAATGGCTCCTGTACCTCCCCACGGGGCTCACCTCCATAATGAGCTGGAGCCTGGCGGTGTCTGGGGACCCAATGAGGATGTTCCTCAACATGATGTCTAGCGTGTCGCGCAGGGCCCGGCTAAGCTCCTGCAAGGCAAGGGGGAGCCCTAGGTCAGAGGGAGGGTTGGGCTTGGGGAATCCAGGGCACCAGCTGGCTCTGGGGTCCTGCCTTGAGCAGGGTCTGAGCCGCCTTCCGCACATCAGAGCAGGGAAGAGCCCAGGCCGGGCATGGTAGGGAGGGGCCCCCCGGGAGAGCATCGGGACCCCCGGAGGGAAGGATCCAAACCTGCGGCTTCTTCCCTCCCTCTGCACCCCCCACTCCTCTCCAGAGCTCCAGCCAAACAGAGGCTGCTCCTGCTCCTGGCTGGGGGGAGGAGGGGCGTGAGGGAGGGGACGTACCTGGCTGTGGATGGGCTCCCGCTGCCAGTCCCCAGACACTGTCTCCTTTATGGCAGCCCTGAGCAGGGGGCTCAGGAGCTGGGCCTGCAGGGGAGGCTTCAGGGTACTGGCAGGAGAGAGGGGCAGAGACTTTTAAGTCAGCAGCAGGAGACAGAGACTTTCCTACTCCCTTGTCAGGGGATCTGCTCTTGGGGGGGGGGGGAGGGTCGGGGGGGTGGGGGCGGATCGATACCTGAGGCTGCAGGCGGCACTGAGGCAGTTGGCCAAGACCAGCGGCGGTGGGGAGTCCTCCATGATCTCCTGTGAGACCCCAAGGAGACAAAGGGGCCTTTGAGACTGGGGCCCCAGCACATCCCCAAGAGACGCTCACATGGCCAGCACCCCCCAGCCAGCAGGATGAAACCCCACTGCCTCCTGCTGCCCTGTAGCCACCCTGCCTGGCACAGGGCCCCTCCCAGCACCCCCCTTCCCAAACAGAGACCAGCTCAATCCTTGTCCCCAGGCCGTCTCCTGGCCCTCACTACCCCTGGTGACCAGCCTCTGAATCTCCTCATCTCTGTTCCCCTAGGCGCATACCCAGCAGCCTGCTCTGCTGCCTTCCACCACCCCTCTCCCATGGCCCGGGGAGACCCCTACCTATCCCAAATCTCCCTTCCTGTCCAGCACTCCCAGACCTGTCGCTCCCTCCTCCAGCATCCCCACCTACCCTCCCCATGGCCACCTCCCCCTCCAGCACTCCTGGCCCCACCCATCCCATTTCCAGCACACCCAACCGCACCCATTGCCCAGGCAGACCCTTGTCCACCCCACGTATCCCATCCCCTCCTCCCAGCCGCTGCGACTCGCTCACCACGATCCTGGCCACCACAGTGTCCTTGGTGCAGTGGGGCGCCAGGGTGTCGAAGGTGGTGAGGCAGGCGGTGGGGATGGCCAAGAGGAATCGCAACAGGGCGGCCGGGCTCTGCAACCCCAGAGAGAGTCTGTGAGCCTGGGACTTGCCTGCCCCACCCTGGAGAGCTGCAGGGCTCAGGCCTCCCAGGAGTGGAGGTGGGAGCTGCCGGTGGTCCAAGCACCCCCCACCCGCCCAAACTGCTGCACCAGGCTTGCGGGGGGCCCAACTGGTGCATGACAAGAGCCCCGGGCCCAGGTCATGCAGGAGAAGGAGCCCCAGGGGGATCGCCAGGGAGAAGCCCCTCGCGGGGAGGGACGTGCTGGGAAGGGGCCGGACAATCTCGGGTCCCACCCAGGTGGAGAAAGTTCGTACCGTGTCCCGGGTGCGGAGCTGTTCTTCAATATCATAAAGTAGGACTTCCTCCACCCGGGAGTCCATCCGCTCCCGGCAGCTCTCCGGGAGGTGGCCCAGCTGCAGCTGGAGGCCCAGGCGCTGCTGCTGACCGACCTGGACCCACAGCTGCAGGGGCTGGTGCCGAGAGCGATGGGCTGCGGGCTCCCGGAGACTGGCAGGTCCCCGGGGGCCGGGCAGGGAGATGCCCCCTGGTGGTAATGGGGGCTGGGTTCCTGGGGCAGGTGTTTCTCTCCACTGAGGAGTCCCCAGAGCCACCCTACCCGGCTCCCCCGCTGGGCTGGGTCCCGCCTTCTCAGCCGCTCCTGCTGCCAGGTCTGGGGGGGCCTGACCGGTGGGCGTGTCGCTCCGGGCTGGTGGGATTCAGCTTCCCCGCCCGCAGGGACGGAAGAGCTGCTTCCTGACAGCCCTGGGGCCACCTGCAGGGCCTTCATCCAAAAGCGCCGGAAGCCTCGGGCCATTCTGGAAATGAAGGGAAGCAAAGATGAGCTTTGGGTGCAGGCTTGAAGAACGAAATCCAGGGGTTCCAGTTTCCGAAAGCTACTGCCCCCCAACTCCCAAATGGCCCCCTTGCTTACTGGCTCCGTCTTGCAGAAGACCTCCAAGGGCCTGAGTCGCCTGCCCATCAAGAGCTCCCGTTCAGCCAATCAGGGGAGAGTGTAATGTGTGGGGGGCATGGAGCGTTCTCCCCAAAGACACCGGCATCGACCTGTTCCAGACCCACCTCCCCAGTCCCCACAACACAGAAGAGGCAAGAACAGAGGAGAAATGTGGGTGGGATGGAGGAAAAGGGAAACCAAACAGGAGAAAGCCCCACGGCCCCAATGGCGCTAAGGACGCAGCCCAGATGAGGAATCACCTTCTGGCCCTCGACCGAGGTCTGGCCCTGCCAGGAACCCAGCCAGTCCCGGGCGGGATCCAAACCCCTGGGGGCTCTTACCTTCTGCACAAAGGTGTGGGGATCTGGATCTCGCAGTGCGCAAAGGAACTGTGAGGAGGAGACGCACCAGAGCTAAAGCAACCGGGGTCTCCCAAGTCCCCTGGGCCCGCGCCCCCTTTTATCAGCCTGAGATCTGGGTCTCTCTGTGAGGTTACCACCTCCCCTCCTGCCCTTTGCCTTATATACTGAGCGCTGCCCAAAGCCACTGTGAGGTCACGGCCCCCCCAGCTCACCCCTGCCAGGGAAATATCCTACCTCTGGCCACCCCGCTAAGAAGTTTGAGCAATTCCTGGGGGTCCCCCCCCACTCCCTCCCCAACAGTGCATCCTGCAGCAAGCAGCTCCAGTAGCACCCCATAGGTTGTTCCCTGCCCTACACTGTAGGCTTCTTGCGCAGGAACTCTTTTACGTGGGAGTTCTTGAGCAAAAGGTCGTATGCAAGACCACCTCCTCCCTGCCATGTGCAAGAGGGCCTCCACCCTGCCATGTGCTTTTGCACAAGAGCGTCCATGGCATCGTGAACACTCTTTTGCACAAGAACGCTCTGCTGTCCATTTTAGCCATAAGAGTTTCTTGCTCAAGAAGCCCTTGGTGTCCATCCACGCTGCTTTCTTGTACAATAGCTCTTGCACAAAGGGGGCTTATTCCTTGCGGGGAGAGGAATAACTCTTGTGCAAGAAGCCCTGTTTTCTGATGCTTTACTGCAAATTTACTTGCACCAGAAGGCACGTACAGTGTAGACGCTCTGCAAGTTTTTGCACAAGAACAGTTGCTCTTGTGTAAAAAGCGTGCAGTGTAGATGTGGCCTTGGTGTCACCCAGCACTGGACTTTCTGGTCAGGAGTAAGAGTTAGAGCCTCCCACCCGCCCCGCTGCCTTTCCCGGGCTCCCGTCCGGCCCAGGCCCTGGGTTTTACCCCAACGCGTCCCAGCAAGGCCTCTGGCCTGCACTAGACCCATCGACACGCGGAGAATCCACCACTGCCCTGGGGCACCTGTGTCTGTGGGGACTCGGACTCACACCTGAACATGGGGCCTGATTTCTCACAGGACTTTGGCTCTTTCCTGGCCAGGCCCTGGGGCTGGTCCCACCTTTGTCTGGCAGGGACCGATACTGTCTCTCCAGGGAGGCCCTGCAGTGCAGGCACCTTCTTTTCCCCCTGGGCTCGCTCAGGAGCTCAGGAAAAGCCATTTTTCTACAGCTCACAAGGCAGTAGGGGGCTCCTGGTTGCTCCAGCACCAATCCCTCAGCTCCTCTCTCTCAGCAGGGTTGAGGCCTGGATGTTCTAGTCCCCTCTGAGACTCACTGGTGCTGGCTCACCCCAGTCCTGCTCGTGGCTCTGTTGTCCCCCCTGCCCACAGCCCCCCCAACCTCTAAATGCTCGTCACGTCAGTTCCCGCTTCTCCGCACCCGTGGCCAGGCCGTTCACGTCTCTGGGGGGCTGCTTTGCTGCCCTCACCCCATCAGTAGCCTTCTCCCCAATTTGCAGTCCCCTCCCATCATGCTTGGGGTTTCATGGTACCGGCGGGAGGACTGGGTCAGACCAGGAGGGTTAATTTGATGTTGCAGCGGCAGGGGAAGGGGGGGTGGCGCAGAGGAGCTTTTAGTACATTATGCCAAGCAGGGGAGTCTCCATCTGTGGTGAGCAGAAAGGGGGTCTATGACACACACCAGTGGCCCCAGGGCCACGCAGGAGAAGAGTCCTTCTGCAAAAGGGAAATGTTTATTGGGTCTGCGAGGGCGGCCGTAGGGGGGTGTCGTGAGTGTGCCCCTCGCCTCCCTCTGGGCAGCGACACCGGTCGGGCTCAGAACTGGACACAGGACAGGACCACGGCACCGTCCATCTCCAGTGTATGGATCTGCTGGAAGCCGTGGCAGAGCTGAATTGCAGAACGGCTGCCCACTGCCAAAGACCTTGAAGCGCTGCTTCCTGCAGCCAACGGAGAGGAACCCACTCCTTCTGGGGGGAGGAGCAGCCATGAGAGGGACCCACTCAGACCGGTCAGACTGCGTGACGTTGTGGAACCAGCGCTGCCTAGGTGGGGTTCTACCGCCCCCCCAGTCTGCTTCTGTGCCCGAGTTTCCCCCTCTGCCCCATGGGCTAACAACAAAGTGCTTTACAAACACTCTCGGTGTCATCGACATTTTATGAAGGGGGAAACTTAGGCATGGAGTGTCATTTAATTTATACAGCTCAGCCTAGTCCCCGCTCCACCCGCTCTTCAGGAAAAGAAGCCAAGTGCTCTTGCTACTTGGCCCTACTACCTCTCCATTCCCCTGCTTCCACCTGATGTCAAATACACTCAGCTTGCACTACTTCTTCCTTCCTGTGCTGAAGCCAAGCAGCTCAGGATGGGGAGGAGACATGAGGGAGCCCCCAGCTTCTTCCTCTCTCTCTCTCTCTCTCTCTCTCTCTCCACACACACACACACACACACATATATTACTTCGGAAAATGCCAGGCGTGAGCTAGAGGAGACTCCCCATTAACTGTTAGCACTATAGGGCATAGGATACATACATAAACCATTTAGAGTCCATCTATCAGAGGGCAACAATATACCCCACACACATGTACTTCGCCCTCCTTTTCCAAATGCCCCAAGTCTTAAACTACTGGAGACTACCCATTAGCTGTTAGTTCTTTCGGAACTTTGTCACGCACATGCAGTTCTGATGCCATCCAGCACAGGGCAACAGAATGCATAGAAAAACAGTCGTGTATGGAAAAAAAAAAGCTGATTGAAGTTTTTCTACAATATTTTACCAACATTTCTAAAGCAAAAATGGTTTAATTTCAATGAAATCTTTTCCCTCCGCACACACTTCAGGTGCAATAATCTTCTTGGGCATTCCACAAAATAGTTTAGCATTGAAAGGCGATCTTTTCTTGTGCTTTGAGGTGACAATTTTGATTTGGGTGTCAAAATCCAAAAGTGGCAGGACAACGTCTATTGGAAACTAAACCTCACAAAAGCCCTTTGTGTCTCTTAACTGACCGTTTTGTCTCATTTCATTTGCAAAATACTCAAAATAAAGGAAAATGTCGAATGGGAGCTCAGGTGGGATGATATGTTTGGTGCTTCCCTCCAGAGCAACCCCCCACCCAGTGAGTGCAGAGGGAGGCAACATCACTAACCAGCAGGGACAAACCACATTCGGCATCATAAAAGATAGCCCTTGAGAAAAATCTACTAGGAGCAGGTTTTAGTGAATGGCTGCCGGGTTAGCACAGGGGCAGGGAACTCCAGAGGAAACTTGCCCGGCAGAAGGGTTTGGGCTTCCCCCTCTGAAAGAGCCACTTTCCTGCCCTGAAAAGACATTTCCAGGCTCGGCCATGCTGGGCAAATTCCAGGAGAGGGACAGAGAGACTAAGCGCCTCACTGGACAAGCCCGTCTCTCTCTTGGGTCATGATATTTCCTTTGACATCCGCTGCCATGGTGATCACACTCAGACAGGGGGGATCCAGCTCAGGACCCACCTTTCCCCAAATAGAGTCTCTAGAATAGACAAACACTCCAGGAGCATTTCCCTGGTGAGGGAGACACAGCGGCTGCTGGAGTCACCATCTTGGCCATAAATACACAGAGACCAGAGGAGACACAGGCCTGCCCCAGGCCCATAAAGAGACTAGGGATCCCTCGTTCTCCATGTCCACTCAAGGCAGAACAAGACATGCGGGACTTAATCTGCAGCCAAAAAATGTAGCTGACATGTAGTTAAGCTCTGCAGTAACTTCCTGGGAAGGTTCTAGACTTGGGGTTGCCAGGTGTCCAGTTTTGAAACGAACTGTCCAGTATTTGAGCTTTCTTTTCGGAAAAAAAATTGAGAAAATATAAGTGAGCAGATAGACCTGTCCAGTATTTTCTCAATCAGATGTAATGTAGATTGTGATGTCATGTCAAGTGTGTCCAGTATTTTTCCTGAAACCATCTGGCAACCCTATCTAAACTCCCCATCTTCAGAGGCTGTTCTAAGCAGGTTGAACAAATCCCTGTCAGGGATGATCCAGGTTTGCTTGGTCCTGCCCCAGAGCTCAGGGCTGGACTTGTTGAGAAATTTAGGCCCCTTCCAGTCTGTGGCTGGGGAATTCTGGGCCAAAAAATTCAACATTCTGCAGGCAATATCTGAAGATTCTGCAGATTTGATTTGTCAGCTGAACACAACACAATCCTGCCAGTTACAGCGATTTGGGATGGGGAACCCCCCTGCCCTGGTTGGTCTGGGCCAGTGGGGAGTCACCTGCCTGGGCAGAAATTGGCCTTGTGTGAGCGCAGCAGGGACCAAGCCCCCCCCAAGGCCCAGCCTGTTCCCAGTGTGGAGGGGGGAGGGGTGTGATGGGGAGCGTTTGGGGGAGGGGGAAGCCTTGAATGAATCGCCCTAAGCCCCTGCAGCCCTGGGCTATGGACTCAGCTCTGAGGGAGCATTTTGAGCCCTGGTGCTAACATAGGGGGACAGGTGATAGGACTGAGCCGGGAGTGGGGAAGGGGCTGCAGATACCCATGGGAATGAGGGTGGGGGGACAGGAGCCGAGGTGTCTGACTCAATGGAAGAGGTTTGGGTCAGCCTTGGGGGAGGCTTCTCAACACCTGAACAACACCCCCCTCAAATTAAACCTTCCCCTCAAAAGCAGCATCTTCTAAGTTCGCTCCCTGGCTTCTTCCCTCACCCTGAGCTCCTCCAGCCTGTGCACGGCTTCCCACCGGGGCGGGAAACACAGGCCTCAGTGCCGTGGAAATGAACTCCACACACTTCTGTATCAATGTGTCTCCTAAGGAATCAATTAGTCAAAACAAGCAGCGGAATCTTTATTCATTTAGTCTCTGTTGTTACAGACGTGCTGGCCGAGAGATATTGTGAAATATTGTTCCCAAATCACTGTAACTGGCAGGATTGTGTTGTGTTCAGCTGACAAATCAAATCTGCAGAATCTTCAGATATTGCCTGCAGAATGTTTAATTTTTTGGCACAGAATTCCCCAGCCACAGTCTGGAAGGGGCCTAAACTTGTCATCAAGTGTCGCTATGGTACGCCCACATCTTGAATACTGTGTACAGATGTGGTCTCCTCACCTCAAAAAATATATTTTGCCCTGGGAAAGGGTTCAGAAAAGGGTAACTAAAATGATTAGGGGTTTGGAACGGGTCCCATATGAGGAGAGGTTAAAGCGACTGGGACTTTTCAGTTTAGAAAAGAGGAGACTGAGAGGGGATACGATAAAGGTATCTGAAATCATGAGTGGTGTGGAGAGGGCCGATAAAGAGAAGTTATTTATTAGTTCCCTAAATAGAAGAACTAGAGGACACCAAATGAAATTAATGGGTAGCAGGTTTAAAACTAAGAAAAGAAAGTTCTTCTTCACACAGCGTGTAGTCAGCCTGTGGAACTCCTTGCCAGAGGAGGCTGTGAAGGCTAGGACTATAATAGAGTTTAAAGACAAACTAGATAATTTCATGGAGGTTAGGTCCATAAAAGGCTATTAGCCAGGGGATAAAATGGTGTCCTTGGCCTCTGTTTGTCAGAGGCTGGAGAGGGATGGCAGGAGACAAATTGCTTGATTATTGTCCTCGGTCCACCCTCTCTGGGGCACCTGGTGCTGGCCACTGTTGGCAGACAGGATACTGGTCTAGATGGACCTTTGGTCTGACCCAGTACGGCCATTCTTATGTTCTTATGTTCAGTATTTTCTATATTTGTTTACCAGACACAAAGTCCAACTACCGGACTGCCCAGTTCAGTATCAGACACTGGTAACCCTACCCACAGACGCGGAGCTAGCCCAGCATTCCACCTCTCAGGGACAGGGCCGCGGGATCTCGTATTGGATCAGCTTGTGCAGGGAGAGAGCCAAGCTGGGAAAGGGCCCAGCCCCATGGCTAACCGCAGGGGCAGCAGACTGTGTGGCTGGAGCTAACCCAGCTTGCAAGGGCTCTGTGGGAGAAGTGGCCCATAAGGCCAGCAGGACAAAGGCAGGGCCCCTAGGCTGCAGGTTGCAGGAATAAGCCAGAAACCCAGGGGGTGTAGGAAGGCCGCAGGAGTTCTAACATCTAGCGATGCTGGCGTCATGGCTTTTGGCCCTGTGATTGTTAACAGGCCATGTCCCCTCGCCTGGTTCCTGGCAATCTGGGCTAACGCTGGGGTAACCCGTCTTCATTGCCCTGGGTTTAGCGGTGGGGCTGGGAGTCCATTTCCCAGCCTGCCGGAGAGCTCTGTGTCAGCGTGAAATCTCGTCTCCCTCGCCCGCCCACCCGCCCGCACATGCAAGGACACACAAAAATACAAACACAGTGTACACATACATACAGGGACACAGCAACATACTCAAGCACACACAGGGACACACAAATATACATAGGAACACACTCAGAGTCACGTGGACACACAGGGATGTGCACAAATGCACACACAGGGGCACAAGCATTCTTTCACACACACAGAGATGCACGCACACACATAAGAACATAAGAACATAAGAATGGCCATACTGGGTCAGACCAAAGGTCCATCGAGCCCAGCATCCCATCTGCCGACGGTGGCCAATGCCAGGTGCCCCAGAGAAGGAGAACAGAAGACAATGATCAAGTGATTTATCTCCTGCCATCCATCTCCTGCCCTTGTTATGAAGGCTAGGGCACCATACTTTATCCCTGGCTAATAGCCATTTATGGACCTAACCTGCAAAAATTTATCAAGCTCTTTTTTAAACCCTAATAGAGTCCTGGCCTTCACAGCCTCCTCGGGCAAGGAGTTCCACAGGTTGACTGTGCGCTGTGTGAAGAAAAATTTCCTTTTATTAGTTTTGAACCTACTACCCATCAATTTCATTTGGTGTCCCCTAGTTCTTGTATTATGGGAAAAGGTAAATAATTTTTCTATAATCACTTTCTCCACACCATTCATGATTTTATATACCTCTATCATATCGCCCCTCAATCGCCTTTTTTCCAAACTGAAAAGTCCCAGTCTCTCTAGCCTCTCCCCATATGGGACCCTTTCCAAGCCCCTAATCATCTTAGTCGCCCTTTTCTGGACCTTTTCTAATGCCAATATATCTTTTTTGAGGTACATACACAGAGTACACACAACACATACACAAACACAGGGACGGACACACACGCACTCCCCAGCCCTGTGAAGGCACACGCACTCGCCGAGCACCCACAGCCAGAGCCGGAGCGCCATGGGGGAGCCGTGGGGCGGGGGATGCTGTGTGGAGTGTGTGCCAGGGGCTGAGGCAGAAGTGAAGCTGTCGTGTCAGTGGTGACCGGGACTCTTCTCCTTTCCACACCCGGGGTGGGAGCAGCCTGGGCTGGCCTCCCCCTGCTCTCTGCTGTCACGCCCTGGCCAGCGGGGGAGGGTGTGAAACCCCCAGTTCCTCCTGTGCCCCACTCCTGCCCTCCCCCCGCACTGCTGCCCTCTGTCAGGCCAGGCTGCGTTCTGGGACTCCCAGCATGGGCAGGGTCGGCAGGGAAGGGGGAATCACCTCTGGGGGGGGCGTGATTGAGCCCAGTCGTGGCCCAGCTCAGGCATCCGCACTGCCACAGGCATAGCAGGGAGGGGCCAGAGAGGGGTACAAAAAGCACTCTGGGGCTAGGAACCTGCTGGGTAGGAGGAGGCTGTAGGAGCTCTGTGGACTCAGTGTCTCTGCCCAGAGGAGCCCTGATTAGGTACCTACCCGGGAGCAGATTTCAGAGAGTCAGGGGCCAGTGTGCCCTGCAAGCTGTGTGTGTGCCTCCAGGCCTTGGGATTGATGACTCTGAGCTCCATGGGGCCAGCCATCCCCTTGCAAACACAGATTGAAGGACACTGAAACTTGAGGCAAACAACCCCTCTGCCCCACCCCAGATGCAGCTGCATCACGGCACTGGAGAGGCAATCCCTGTAGACACAGCTGAGTGTGGAGAGTCCCTTCTGGCCTGGGGCACCTTTGTGTAACTCTGTGACGGGGCCGTCCAGCCCCGCACTGGCCAAGGGAGGAGCGAACTGGACTGCTGGGCTGAGCAGGCCCCGCCCCCACAGCAGTGCTGGGCATGCTCCAACTGCGGGCCAGGTATAAAAGCCAGGGAGACAGCTCAGTCGTGGCTGGCCTCTGGGGGCGGGGAGGGGGAGAGGAACTCCTTCCCGGCCTCTGAAGCCCCAGCCGGGCCAGCCCCCTCCGCCGCTACAGTCCCCGGGCCGAGCTCGACCGCAACGCCGACTACGGTGGGCAGCCCGCCCGGCCGCTGTTGATGCCCCCGTCGCTGCTGCTCCAGACGTCGGGCCTCCCAACGTCATTGCCGCTGCCAGCCCAGCGCCTGCAGGCGGGATCTCCGTCGGCCAGAGGGCTGGGGTAGGAAGCGACCTGGGTCAGGAAAAGCCCTGGTGGGCTCCCCGCCGAGCCAGTGGTGGGAACCACCCACCACTGATAGGGCCCTGGGTTGGGGCCCGGTGGAGAGGGAGGGCCCGGGCCCCCCCTACCTATCCTCCCAGAGCCTGGACTAGGCCTCAGGGCCGAACTGTATGGGGCTGGGCGCTCCACCACAGGCCCTTGTAAGGCCGTTACTTCTGACACCCCTCTCGCTGCTGTGGGGTACTGCCTCCACATCCTGCAGCTTGTCTCTCCATGGGACCCTGAGCAGCCCCCAACTAGAACCCCTCCCCCAGCCAAACCAGTGACCCTGGAACACACGGCCCTGATCCACCTCCCCCCCACACACACAGCCTGGGCCAGTGACCCTTATCCCCCAGGCCCCACCCGCAGCCACCTCCCCCAATGAGCTTGAGCCAGTGAATGAAGCCAGAGCAGGAATGGGGCACATGGGTCCTGCATGGAGTCCATGGGACAGGTCTGAACTCCCCTCTCCCAGACACGCTCCTGGCCCCCCCACATCCATCCCCCACAGTGACACGCAGGCAAAAACAGAAACACCCAGTGATGCATGTAGAGACAGACAGACACACACACACATACGCATGTAGAGACAGACACACACATTGACAGGTTTAGGTTGGACATTAGGAAAAACTTCCTACCTGTCAGGGTGGTTCAACACTGGACTAAGTTGCCGAGGGGGCTTGTGGAATCTCCATCCCTGGGGATATTTAAGAGCAGGTTGGACAGACGCCTGTCAGGGATGGGCTAGAAGTGCTTGGCCCTGCCATGGGGTCCCTTCCAGTTCTAGGATTCGATGATACTGTGATATCCAGTAACAGACACACATGCAGTGAGACACGTGCAGTAGCAGACACACATGTACCCAGCGATTTACACACAGGAAGAGCACAGAGCTACGCTCGCGTGTGTGTAGTTACTGAAAACTGCATTCCATTTGTGGTTGTTGCAGTGTATTTGTGGGTTTTTTCCTGGTCCTGCTGGCCGGCAGGGGGCTCTGCAGGGAAGCCTGGATCTGGCTCTGGTTGAGCAAGCCGCAGCCTTGTGGCTGTGAGGGTGCAGCAGGAGTTTGCGTTGGCGTGTATGAGGGGCTCAGGGCAGGGATGTTGGGAGTTTGATGGGCTCCAGACACAGATTTGTGGTGTGTGGATGGTGCAGGAGTGTTGTGGCAGAAGACTGAGGACGGATGCAGAACAAGGAGCAATGGTCTCAAGTTGCGGTGCGAGAGATCCAGGTTGGATATTAGGAAAAACTATTTCCCTAGGAGGGTGGGGAAGCACTGGGATGGGTTCCCTAGGGAAGTAGTGCAGTCTCCATCCCTAGAGGTTTTTAAGTCTTGGCTTGACAAAGCCCTGGCTCGGTTGATTTAGTTGGGGTTGGTCCTGCCTTGGGCAGGGGGCTGGACTTGATGCCCTTCTAAGGTCTCTTCCAGCTCTATGGTTCTATGATTCTATGTGGGGGTGCAGGAGTTTAGGGATGTGAGAGGCTCAGGTCAGGGGGTTCCACTGTATGATAGGCTCAGGTTTTGGGTCTGGAGTGGGGGGTGGAGGAGTGTTATGATGCTGCAGCCACTTGGGGACTTGGACATAGTTGGCCAGGCTTCATTTCTAAATCAAATATTATGTGAAATGAAAGGTTTCAGCATTGTCTTTGTTTGTGAGAGGGGCGGGGAAGCTGTTTTGAGTCAGGGGGCAGCAGTCACAGAAACATCAGTCAGGGCCACACAAGTGAGATGCAAAAAAAATCCCTCCAACCCCTCCCCCCCCCAAGCCTCACTAATGTGGCCCCAATTGAGACATCTCACTCCCCTGGCACTCCATCCCCAGGCCAGATTAACTCTTCTGGGTTCCAGGGTTAGTGGCATTTGCAGGTCCCTCTATAGTCTGAGGGGGGGACCAAAAATGAGGGATCCCCAAACCTCAGTCCTCCCTGTCCCTTCCCCTCACCCCAGTGGGGCTGGAGCGCAAGAGGAGTGAGGTTGGGGGCCACCTCAGTGAGGCATGGGGGTTTTGGAAGAGGGTTTTTTGTGTTTTGCTTTTCTCATGTGTGGTCCCCAACTGATTTTTCTGGGGGTGAGTGGCCATGGAGGGGAAAAAGATTCCTCATCCCTGACTTAAATAACGAAAACGTAGAAACCTTTTGTGTTAGACAAAAATTAATATTTTACGTTATTTAAAATGAAGTTTGATAAACTTGACCTGGCCTCTGTCATGTGGTGGGGGGTGTCTGTGTTTCTGATGTGACTTGAGGTATCGCCCCTTCCTGACAGCACGTCCCTGCCCGCAGAAGTGGGGAGCTGGAAAAAAAACTGTAAAGAGTCTCCTGGGGAACAGGGTTATGTGAGTGTGGGGAAGACCCCCAGACACCTGGGAACAGAAAGGGCAGCTCCCCTGGGCCCTGACTGGGCTGTCATTGCCCAGCCATCATCACCACTGCCCTACTTCTGTCCTGCTCCTCATCCCCCCGCTGTTCCCATCCCCTGTTCTTCTCCATCTCCTCCCCCTTCTATTCTCCTTCCCCTCCCCATTTCTACCTGCCCTGCCCTCTGCCCATCCCCATCCTCTCCCTCCTCCCTGTCTGTCCCCATCTTATGTGAGGGCTTTGCTGGAAATGTCCCCCCCCTCCCCCCCCCGCAGCGGGAACAATTCAGCACCCCGCGCATTTTGCTCCCCTCCACTCGACATTATTTCCTCCATTCCCCACAGTTGAAAATTGAGCTCCCGCGTCCCCTCAGGTGACATTTGGGCTCCCCCATATGCCCCTAACCCTCCCCCAGGCCAGAATCCTCTCTCGCACCTGTACCCCCTTCGCAAACCCTCTGCTCCCCCTTCACCCAGGTCGCACCTCACTCCCAGACCCTGCACCCCCCAGAGCTCCTCCCTCAGGCCAGACTCCTCTCCTGCACCCATACCCCCTCCTGGACCCTGCACCCCTATCCACTGCCCTCGATCAGACCCCCCCTCCCTGCACCCAGGCTCCTACCCTAAACTCCCTTCTGTACCCAACCACCCCATCCCAGACCCCGAACCCCTCAAAAGAAATGTGGCTCTTGACCACTTGCCAAAATGCCCCCCCCAATTAAAAATTATTGACCAAGCCTGATCCAAATGTTTTTTCAAATGTTATTTAATTAGAATTTAAATACAATTATATACAGTTCGGAGGGTTGGGGGGAGGGGGACGCAGCTGCTGGCTCCTCAGCTCCTGGTGCGCTCACTGGCTGTCTTCCTGCTGCAAGGGAAGCAGAATCCCTCAGAGATTCATCCCTGGGGACTCAGGGGTGCTGGGCCCCCCCAGCATTTCCACCCTCCTCCCCCCTGCGCTGAGACTTGTTCTGCTCTCTGGTCACCCCCCTGTCAGGCCCGTAGGGTGAGCTCCTGACCCCCTCAGGGCTCCTGACACCTCTGCCCCCTCCCCTCTCCCAGGACAAGGCTTGTGTGCGCAGAGCCTCCCCCAACCCCAGGGACGCTCGCTGGGGCAGGAGGGATTCTGCCAGCGGGGACGTGGGGTGGGGGCAGCCTGAGGAAAGGGGCAGGGGGGACTCCCTGAGAGGACGGGAAGGAGACCCTGGCCCTGCCACACTCTCCTGCATCTGCTCCGGCTGCTCACCAGGTAGCCTAGGAGCAGCGCCCTCTCCAAAAAGGAGTTTTCCTGCTCAGGGGAGAAGAGCTGCCCGAAGACCTGAAATCAAGAGGACAGGAGGTTTCAGCTGACGGCCCAGAGCCCGGCCCCAACTCCTGCGATACCCTAACCCTAACCCTTCCCCAAACTCCCTACTAGAGCCTGCACCCGGACACTCTCCTCACCCTGCACCCCAAACCCCTGCCCCAGGTCACACCTTCCTCCTGCCCCCAAGACCCTCCCAGACCTCACCCCCCTCCACAGAACAGAGCAGCCCTAGGCCACTGGCCAACATCTTGGAGCGGCCTCCATCAAAAAGTGTTGCCCCCCCTCCCGCCCTGGTTCCCCTTCTGCGGGAGATCCGGGGCTCCGTGTGGCGCTGCCCCAACGAAGCGCCGCCCCATTAAAACGCCGTGACAGCGTCACAAAGGGGCAGCGCCGCCCTGTCCACGGGTTGAATAGTCGAGGGAAAATGCATCGACCATTCGATCAGTGACTTACTCACCGCTCCCCACCCCGCGTCCTACCCGCACGAGGGCCCCAGCCAGCCTCACCCCCGATCCGTACCCTGCCCTGGCAGCGTGTCCTTACCTCTCCTACCCTCACGGTGTTGCTGTGAGCCAGGACCCATCTCTCCTTAGAGTAGTGCCTGCACCACAGGTCCTCTGCCTGGTGGATGTTGAGGCCTGGAAGAGACACAACAGGGTCATTCTGCTGGCAGGTCTGAGCCCTTCCCCTCCCACGGGTCCCTGCAGGCATCCCTAGGCAAATGGAAGGGCAAAGGGGGCAGAAGGACGGGAACCCAGCGGGACGCATCCCCCCTTGTGCCAGTCTGGGGGAAAAGGGCTGGGTCCCGTCCCCCCGCCGCCGGCACCCTCAGGGTGTCCCTGGGGCCCAGTTCCCGGCTGGGTTCCTTACTGCTGTGGGGTGTAGGAAGAGTTGGTAGAGGCTGTGCACCCCCTCCCGGGCCAGCCGGCTGACGTCCTCGGATGGGTCCGAAATGAAAAGGTTTAGCTGGGCCACGTGGTGACCCATCCTGGGCCAGTCGGCTGAGTTCTGAGGGGAGAGAAGGTGGGGGGGGCGGGTCCCTCAGCATCCTGTCCCATGCAAAGGGCCGCCGAGGCGGTTTGTAGCTCAGGGGATGGACAGAGACACCTCCTGGGGCGGGGGCGGGGACGGTCTTGTGAGGAGAAAACCCTGAGCAATGGCCCCCACTGAAGGGTCACTCCGGGGGTGGAACAAGGGGATCCACTAACGGCCACTCCCCAGTCCCCAGGCCCACGTGCAATCACACCAGAGCTCCCCATGAAAGGCCCAGGGTCGCCCCTCCCCGGGGAAAGGAGAACGCAGATCTGTCCCGGCCCATTCCCGGCTCTGCCTCTGCCTCCCCGGGGGACGCTCCCAGCCCCAGCGCCCTGCAGCACCAGAACCCATGGCTCCGAGCTCACTTAGGTCAAACCCCGGGAGGGTGGTGGCGACTCGCAGCAGGGCCGTGGTGCTGCGAAGGGCCCTGGCTTGCTCCTGGGGCAGGCGGGAATCCAGCCACGAGCTCAGGTGCTGTGGGGGAAAGAGGCAGGTCAGGACCCGTAGGCAGGCGCCGGTTCTGGGCAGAGCCTGGGGCTCCTCTCAGACTGTGTCCCCCCCCAACCCCCCAGACAATGGCGCCCGTCCCTCCCCACGGGGCTCACCTCCATAATGAGCTGGAGCCTGGCAGTGTCTGGGGACTCGGCGAGGAGGCTCGCCAGCAGGGTGTGGAGGATGTCGGGAAGGGCCCGGCTGAGCTCCTGCAAGACAAGGGGGAGGCCTGGGTCAGAGGGAGGGTTGGGGTTGGGGAATCCAGGCCACCAGCTGGCTCTGGGGTCCTTCCCTGAGCAGGGTCTGAGCCACCTTGCAAAGCAGGGAAGAGCCCAGGCTGGGCATGGAAGGGACGGGCCCCCCGGGAGAGCAACGGGAACCCTGGAGGGAAGGATCCAAACCTGCAGCTTCTTCCCTCCCTCTGCACCCCCCACTCCTCTCTGGAGCTCCAGCCCATCCCTGGAGGAGGGCCCAGAGGCTGCTCCTGCTCCTGGCTGGGGGAAGGGGAGGGCGTGAGGGAGGGGACGTACCTGGCTGTGGATGGGCTCCCGCTGCCAGTCCCCAGACACTGTCTCCTTTATGGCAGCCCTGAGCAAGGGGCTCAGGAGCTGGGCCTGCAGGGGAGGCTTCAAGGTACTGGCAGGAGAGAGGGGCAGAGACTTTTAAGTCAGCAGCAGGAGACAGAGACTTTCCTACCCACTTGTCAGGGGATCTGTTCTTGGGGGATAGCAGGGTCGGTGGGGGGGGGATCGGTACCTGAGGCTGCAGGCGGCACTGAGGCAGTTGGCCCAGACCAGCGGCGGTGGGGAGTCCTCCATGATCTCCTGTGAGACCCCAAGGAGACAAAGGGTTGTGTGACACTGGGGCCCCCAGCACGTCCCCAAGAGAGGCTCACACGGCCAGCACCCCCAGACAGCAGGATCCAACCCCACTGCCTCCCGCTGCCCTGTAGCCCCCCTGTCCGGCACAGGGGCCCTCCCAGCACCCCCCCTTCCCAGCTCAATCCTTGTCCCCAGGCTGTCTCCTGCCCCTCACTACCCTGGTGACCAGCCTCTGAATCTCCAGCACCCCCATGGACCGGGGAGACCCCTCCCTGTCCCAAATCCCCCTTCCTGTCCAGCACCCCAGACCTTCCCCATTTCTGTGTCTCTCCCTCCTCCAGCATCCCCACGTCCACCTCCCCCTCCAGCACTCCTGGCCCCCACCCCATCCCATTTCCATCAGCCCCACCCGCAACCATGGCCCAGGCAGATCCCTGTCCACACCACGTATCCCATCCCCTCCTCCCAGCCGCCGCGACTTGCTCACCACGATCCTGGCCACCACAGTGTCCTTCGTGCAGCGCGGCGCCAGGGTGTCGAGGGCGGTGAGGCAGGTGGTGGGGATGGCCAAGAGGAATCGCTGCAGGGCGGCCGGGCTCTGCAACCCCAGAGAGAGTCTGTGAACCTGGGACCTGCCTGCCCCACTCTGGAGAGCTCCCAGCAGTGGAGGTGGGAAACTTCGGTGGTCCAAGCACCCCGCACCCTTCAAACTGCTGCCCCAGGCTTGTGGGGGGCCCAACTGGTGCATGAAAAGAGCCCCCAGCTTGGGGGGCTCAGGTCATGCAGGAGAAGGAGCCCCAGGGGGATCCCCAGGGACAAGCCCCTCGCGGGGGAGGGGGGGACGTGCTGGGAAGAGGCCTGACAATCTTGGGTCCCACCCAGGTGGAGAAAGTTCGTACCGTGTCCCGGGTGCGGAGCTGTTCTTCAATATCATAAAGTAGGACTTCCTCCACCCGGGAGTCCATCCGCTCCCGGCAGCGCTCCGGTGAGGCCCAGGGGGACTCTGTGAGGGAGGGAAGGGAACAGGGTGACTCCAGTGGCCAGCAGGGGTCACGCGCCCCCCCATGTCAGGGACACAGCGCAGGTTGGGCCCCACACGCCCCTCGCAGGGATCCATCCCCCTTCCACCCTCACAAAACCTCCAACGCCCTCAGCAGAGCCCTCCACCAGGAAAAACAGGGAACCAGGTAGCAGCAACCCCCACCCCCATCTGTTGCCCTGGCTGCAGGGCAGCAGTGTGAGGCTGCAGGAGTCAGTGGGGTGGGGTTCGCAGGGCTCAGGCCAGACACTGGGGCTGCCCTCCCCGCCCCCTCCTGGGTACCGGCTGAGCCCCTGGGCCCAGGATGTTCACGGCCCCTCACCTGGACCAGAGAGGTTGCGGGACGTGGCCCAGCTGCAGCTGGAGGCCCAGGCGCTGCTGCTGACCGACCTGGACCCACAGCTGCAGGGGCTGGTGCGGAGAGAGATGGGCTGCGGGCTCCCGGAGACTGGCAGGTCCCCGGGGGCCGGGCAGGGCGATGCCCCCTGGTGGTAATGGGGGCTGGGCTCCTGGGGCAGGTGTTTCTCTCCACAGAGAAGGCCCCAGAGCCACCCTACCCCGCTCCCCCGCTGGGCTGGGTCCCACCTTCCCAGCCGCCCCTGGTGCCAGGTCTGGGGAGGCCTGGCCGGTGGGCGTGTCGCTCCGGGCTGGTGGGATTCAGCTTCCCCGCCCGCAGGGACGGAAGAGCTGGTTCCTGACGGCTCTGGGGCCGCCTGCAGGGCCTTCATCCAAAAGCGCCAGAAGCCTCGGGCCCTTCTGTAAATGAAGGGAAGCAAAGATGAGCTTGGGGTGCAGGCTTGAAGAATGAAATCCAGGGGTTCCGCTTCCCAAAGCTACTGCCCCCCAGCCCCCAAATGGCCCCCTTGCTCACTGGCTCGGTCTTGCACAAGACCTCCAAGAGCCTTAGTCGCCTGCCCATCAACAGCCCCCGCTCAGCCAATCGGGGGAGAGTCTAAGGTGTGGGGGGCAGGGAGCGTTCTCCCCAAAGACACCGGCATAGACCTGTTCCAGACCCACCTCCCCAGTCCCCACAACACAGAAGAGGCAAGAACAGAGGAGAAATGTGGGTGGGATGGAGGAAAAGAGAAACCAAAGAGGAGAAAGCCCCACGGCCCCAGTGGCGCTAAGGACGCCTCCCAGGTGAGGAATCACCTTCTGGCACTTGATCGAGGGCTGGCCCTGCCAGGAACCCAGCCAGTCCCAGGTGGGATCCACACCCCTAGGGTCTCTTACCTTCTTCCGAAAGCTGTCAGGATGTAGATCTCGCAGTGAGCAAAGGAACTGTGAGGAGGAGACGCACCAGAGCTAAAGCAACCGGGGTCTCCAAAGTCCCCTGGGCCCGCGCCCCCTTTTATCAGCCTGAGATCAGGATCTCTCTGTGAGGTCACCACCTCCCCTCCTGCCCTTTGCCTTATATGCTGAGGGCTGCCCAAAGCCACTGTGAGGTCACGGCCCCCCCAGCTCACCCCTGCCAGGGAAATATCCTGCCTCTGGCCACCCCCCGGGAAGTTTGAGCCATTCCTAGGGGCCCCCCCACTCCCTCCCCAACACTGCATCCTGCAGCCAGCAGCTCCAGTAGCACCCCATAGGTTGTTCCCTGCCCTACACTGTCGGCTTCTTGCGCAGGAACTCTTTTACGCGGGAGTTCTTGAGCAAAAGTTCGTATGCAAGACCACCTCCTCCCTGCCATGTGCAAGAGGGCCTCCACCCTGGCACCTGCTTTTGCACAAGAGCGTCCATGGCAGTGTGAACACTCTTTTGCACAAGAAAGCTCTGCTGTGCATTTTAGCCATAAGAGTTTCTTGCTCAAGAAGCCCTTGGTGTCCATCCACGCTGCTTTCTTGCGCAACAGCTTTTGCACAAAGGGGGCTTATTCCTTGTGCGGAGAGGAATAACTCTTGTGCAAGAAGCCCTGTTTTCTGATGCTTTACTGCAAATTTCTTTGCACCAGAAGGCACGTACAGTGTAGATGCTCTGCAAGTTTTTGCACAAGAACAGTTGTTCTTGTGTAAAAAGCCTGCAGCGTAGATGTGACCTTGGTGTCACCAAGCACCGGACTTTCTGGCCAGGAGCAAGAATTAGAGCCTCCCACCCGCCCCGCTGCCTCTCACGGGCTCCCGTCCAGCCCAGGCTCTGGGTTTTACCCCAACGCGTCCCAGCAAGGCCTCTGGCCTGCACTAGACCCATCGACACGCGGAGAATCCACCACTGCCCTGGGTCACCTGTGTCTGTGGGGACTCGGACTCACACCTGAACTTGGGGCCTGATTTCTCACAGGACTTTGGCTCTTTCCTGGCCAGGCCCTGGGGCTGGTCCCACCTTTGTCTGGCAGGGACCGAAACTGTCTCTCCAGGGAGGCCCTGCAGTGCAGGCACCTTCTTTTCCCCCTGGGCTCGCTCAGGAGCTCAGGAAAAGCCAGTTTTCTACAGCTCACAAGGCAGTAGGGGGCTCCTGGTTGCTCCAGCACCAATCCCTCAGTTTCTCTCTCAGCAGGGGTCATGCCTGGATGGTCTAGTCCCCTCTGAGACTCACTGGTGCTGGCTCATGCCCTGTCCTGCTCCTGGCTCTGTTGTCCCCCCTCCCCACAGCCCCCCCAACCTCTAAATGCTCGTCACATCAGTACCCGCTTCTCCGCACCCGTGGCCAGGCCGTGCACGGCTCTGGGGGGCTGCTTTGCTACCCTCAGCCCATCAGTAGCCTGCTCCCCAATTTGCAGTCCCCTCCCATCATGCTTGGGGTTTCATGGTACCGGCGGGAGGACAGGGTTAGACCAGGAGGGTTAATTTGATGTTGCAGCGGCAGGGGAAGGGGGGGGTGGCGCAGAGGAGCTGTTAGTACATTATCCCAATACACCATCCCAGTAGAGGCGTCGCACTCAGCTCTACCTGAAGGGCAGTCTCCATCTGCAGTGAGCAGAAAGGGGGTCTATGACCCACACCAGAGGCCCCAGCACCACTCAGGAGTTTATTGGGTCTGTGAGGGCGGCCATAGGGGGGTGTCGTGTGTGTGCCCCTCGCCTCCCTCTGCGCAGCGGCACCGGTCGGGCTCAGAACTGGACACAGGACAGGACCACGGCACCGTCCATCTCCAGTGTATGGATCTGCTGGAAGCCGTGGCAGACCTGAATTGCAGCACGGCTGCCCACTGCCAAAGACCTTGAAGCGCTGCTTCCTGCAGCCGACAGAGAGGAACCCACTCCTTCTGGGGGGAGGAGCAGCCATGAGAGGGACCCACTCAGACCGGACAGACTGCGCGACGTCGTGGAACCGGCGCTGCCTAGGTGGGGTTCTACCGCCCCCCCAGTCTGCTTCTGTGCCCGAGTTTCCCCCTCTGCCCCATGGGCTAACAACAAAGTGCTTTACAAACACTCTCGGTGTCATCGACATTTTATGAAGGGGGAAACTGAGGCATGGAGCGTCATTTAATTTATACAGCTCAGCCTAGTCCCCGCTCCTCCTGCTCTGCAGGAAAAGAAGCCAAGTGCTCTTGCTACTTGGCCCCACTACCTCTCCATTCCCCTGCTTCCACCTGTTGTCAAATACACTCAGCTGGTACTACTTCTTCCTTCCTGTGCTGAAGCCAAGCAGCTCAGGATGGGGAGGAGACATGAGGGAGCCCCCAGCTTCTTCCTCACTCGCTCTCTCTCTCACACACGCACACACATATATTACTTCGGAAAATGCCAGGCGTGAGCTAGAGGAGACTCCCCATTAACTGTTAGCACTATAGGGCATAGGATACATACATAAACCATTTAGAGTCCATCTAGCAGAGGGCAACAATATACCCCACACACATGTAGTTCGCCCTCCTCTTCCAAATGCCCCAAGTCTTAAACTACTGGAGACTACCCATTAGCTGTTAGTTCTATAGGAACTTTGACACGCACATGCAGTTCTGATGCCATCCAGAACAGGGCAACAGAATGCATAGAAAAACAGTTGTGTATGGAAAAAAAAAGCTGATTGAAGTTTTTCTACAATATTTTCCCAACATTTCTAAAGCAAAAATGGTTTAATTTCAATGAAATCTTTTCCCCCCACACACACTTCAGGTGCAATAATCCTCTTGGGCATTCCACAAAATAGTTTAGCATTGAAAGGCAATCTTTTCTTGTGCTTTGAGGTGACAATTTTGATTTGGGTGTCAAAATCCAAAAATGGCAGGAAAACGTCTGTTGGAAACTAAACCTCACAAAAGCCGTTTGTGTCTCTTAACTGACCGTTTTATCTCATTTCATTTGCAAAATACTCAAAACAAAGGAAAATGTCGAATGGGAGCTCAGGTGGGATGATATGGCTGGTGCCTCCCGCCAGAGCAACCCCCCCACCCAGTGAGTGCAGAGGGAGGCAACATCACTAACCAGCAGGGACAAGCCACATTCAGCATCATAAAAGATACTCCTTGAGAAAAATCTACTAGGAGCAGGTTTTAGTGAATGGCTGCCGGGTTAGCACAGGGGCAGGGAACTCCAGAGGAAACTTGCCCGGCAGAAGGGTTTGGGCTTCCCCCTCTGAAAGAGCCACTTTCCTGCCCTGAAAAGACATTTCCAGGCTCAGCCATGCTGGGCAAATTCCAGGAGAGGGACAGAGAGACCAAGCGCCTCACTGGACAAGCCCGTCCCTCTCTTGGGTCATCATATTTCCTTTGACATCCGCTGCCATGGTGATCACACTCAGACAGGGGGGATCCAGCTCAGGACCCACCTTTCCCCAAATAGAGTCTCCAGAATAGACAAACGCTCCAAGAGGATTTCCCTGGTGAGGGAGACACAGCGGCTGCTGGAGTCACCATCTTGGCCATAAATACACAGAGACCAGAGGAGACACAGGCCTGCCCCAGGCCCGTAAAGCGACTAGGGATCCCTCGTTCTCCATGTCCACTCAAGGCAGAACAAGACATGCGGGAGTTAATCTGCAGCCAAAAAATGTAGCTGACATGTCGTTAAGCTCTGAAGTAACTTCCAGGGAAGGTTCTAGACTTGGGGTTGCCAGGTGTCCAGTTTTGAAACGAACTGTCCAGTATTTGAGCTTTCTGTTCAGGAAAAAAATTGAGAAAATATAATTGAGCAGATAGACCTGTCCAGTATTTTCTCAATCAGATGTAATGTAAATTGTGATGTCATGTCAAGTGTGTCCAGTATTTTTCCTGAAACCATCTGGCAACCCTATCGAAACTCCCCATCTTCAGAGGCTGTTCTAAGCAGGTTGAACAAATCCCTGTCAGGGATGATCCAGGTTTGCTTGGTCCTGCCCCAGAGCTCAGGGCTGGACTTGGTGAGAAATTTAGGCCCCTTCCAGTCTGTGGCTGGGGAATTCTGCGCCAAAAAATTAAACATTCTGCAGGCAATATCTGAAGATTCTCCACATTTGATTTGTCAGCTGAACACAACACAATCCTGCCAGTTACAGCGATTTGGGAACAATATTTCACAATATCTCTCGGCCAGCACGTCTGTAACAACAGAGACTAAATGAATAAAGATTCTGCTGCTTGTTTTGACTAATTGATTCCTTAGGAGACACATTGATACAGAAGTGTGTGGAGTTCATTTCCACGGCACTGAGGCCTGTGTTTCCCGCCCCGGTGGGAAGCCGTGCACAGGCTGGAGGAGCTCAGGGTGAGGGAAGAAGCCGGGGAGTGAACTCAGAGGATGCTGCTTTTGAGGGGAAGGTTTAATTTGAGGGGGGTGTTGTTCAGGTGTTGAGAAGCCACCCCAAGGCTGACCCAAAGCTCTTCCATTGAGTCAGACACCTCGGCTCCTGTCCCCCCACCCTCACCCCCATGGGTCTCTGGAGCCCCTCCCCCACTCCCGGCTCAGTCCTATCACCTGTACCCCTGTGTTAGCACCAGGGCTCAAAATGCTCCCTCAGAGCTGAGCCCACAGCCCAGGGCTGCAGGGGCTTAGGGCGATTCACTCAAGGCTTCCCCCTCCCCCAAACGCTCCCCATCACACCCCTCCCCCCTCCACACTGGGAACAGGCTGGGCCTTGGGGGGGTTGGTCCCTGCTGCGCTCACACAAGGCCAATTTCTGCCCAGGCAGGTGACTCCCCACTGGCCCAGACCACCCAGGGCAGGGGGGTTCCCCATCCCCCGACATGCTCAGAGCCAGGCTGGGGGCCAGACCCTGCAGGACTAGAGAGCGACTGGCTGCTGCTCCAGACAGGGTGACTGGTGCTAGATGGGGGAGGGGCAGAAGGCGGGGGAGGGGGAAGGGGGGAGACGCTCTGGGGAGGCAACCGGGAGTAGCCAGATTTTACAATTAAAATCTGAGATGGTGCCCGATCCCAGGGGCCTCCCCAAGGAGTCTCCCTGTCTGGGAGCAGTGGCCCCTGCTCAGCGACTCTGCACACGCAGTCCGGTTGCTCCCAGGGTTGCCGGGTGTCCGGTTTTGAACCGGACCGTCCACTGTTTGAGCTTTCTGCTCAGGACACAAATTGAGAAAACAGAACTGTGCGGTGTTTGCTAGATAAGATGTGATGTGGAGTGTGATTAACGGCACGTGTGCCCGGTATTTCTGTGGAAACCATCTGGCCACCCTGGTTGCGCCATGCAGCAGAGCAGGGGGTGAACCAGGATCCCACGGCGCCCGCAGCCTCGGCAAGGTCTGCAGAGAGCCCTGTGCAGACACCTCTTCTCCCAGCCGTGAGCTCTCCCTGCCTGAGCCTGAGCTACCCGCCCAGCAGGGTAGGGAGATGGGGGAAGAGAAGGTCCAGAAAGCAGTTCCCTGACATCAAAGGGGTAAGAAGCAGGGCTGGGAGGCACCTGGCTCTAGCCAGAAGGAGCTAGTTTCTGACAGCCAAGCCGCCTACAGAGAGGGGAAAAGGGACAAAGGCCGTTGGGCCCAGGGATTGTAAAAGGCCCGGGGGCTCCGGGCCACCATCACAGTCACTCCTGCTGCAGTGGTGGCAACTGGAGCCCCAGGCCCTGTAGAATCGCAGCGCTGAGCGTTGTGCCTCAGTGTCCTGCGCCACGTGCTCTGGGCAGCTCTGAGCCAGCAGAGGGAGGAAGACCTGGGCCAGCTTTAGTCCTGCTCCTTCCCTCTGAGGTCCTGTCCCTCCCCAGAATATGGAGCTCACTCTGATTATCCCTGCACTGCTGCCCGGGGGGAATCTTCCATCCTGCCCTTTGTCCTACACCAGACACCTGCAGCCTCCTAGGATTTAATGGGCATTTGCCCGACGGGCTTTAAGAGCTTTTCCCTGCAGCCAGGATGCTGTGATCCCCAGTGACACCTGGGAGCAGCCGGGAGCTGCTCTTCTGGGGGCAGACGCAGAGCAGGGCAGGTGTCCCTGGGCCTGGTGAGACACCCACTCTCCAGGCTGTGAGCTGGCCAGACCCCACATCAATGAATAGAGAGATCCCAGGGCTCCCATTGGCTGAGTCTCACAGACGGGCGAGGTCTTGCAGGAGCCTCATTGGATGATTCAGATGCTTCTTCCTCTCACAACCTCCAAACAGCCACTCAGGGCCAAGGAGCCACCGCGGAAGCTTGTCACCAGCAGGGCCGAGGAGCCAGAGGGGACCTGTCACACAAAGGGAACCAGCCCCCTCGGTGTCACTCCTGCTGCTGCCTCCAGCCCCTAACATGGGAACAAGTCGGGGAACAAATCCTGGAATTTCCAGATAACTTTGTTTTCAGAACCCGAAGGGAGGCCAACCAGTGTTCTGGGCTGGAATTTCCTGTCCAAAAGTTTGCAGGAAAAATAAAAGGAAAACCCCTAAGACACTGCCCCCCATTTCTGAAACCCCCCCCACGTCACAGCAGGAGGATGCCTGAGGCAAGACACGCATCTTTCGAGAAATAAAACCCTTTTCAAAAGATCTGTAAACCTCCTTGTATGGGGGATAAGGGATCTTTCGAAAAACGGTTTATTTTTCGAAAGATGCATGTCTAGACTGCCGGGGGTGCGGGGGGCATTCAAAAAAATGGCCGATATGTTTATGCTAATGAAGCATGGGATATTTAAATCCCCACTTCATTAGCAATTTCAAAATAACGAGCTTAGTAGTGTGGATGCTCCGTGTTTTATTTCAGAATAAGGGGGGTGATTTCAAAATAACTCCCTAGTATAGACCAGGGCTTAGACTCATAGACTTTAATGTCAGAAGGGACCATTATGATCATCTAGTCTGACCCCCTGCACAATGCAGGCCACAGAATCTCACCCACCCCCTCCTAGAATAATCCTCTCACCTGTATCTCAGATACTGAAGCCTTCAAAAACTTTGAAGACCCCAAGATGCAGAGAATCCTCCAGCTGTGATCTGTACCCCATGCTACAGAGGAAGGCGAAAAACCTCCAGGGCCTTAGGATTGAAAGGCCCCTTTTCCCAGGATCAGGCCCAGTATTCAATTATGCTGTGTTTGGGAACCTTGTGGTGCACAGTTTCAACACAGTTCCTGAGCTTGCGAACAGGAACAGCTAACAGGGAGTTTGGAGAGGGAGTTCTCCAGGTAAAAGAGGAGTAAAAACGGGACCCTTGTAGGAAGTGGCTGTCTGGAGTGTGTGTTTGTGTGTGGGGGGGTTATTTGCTGTGTGCTGAGCTTGTGTTTGTGTGTTTGGTTGGTTGGTTTGTTTGCAGGAGCTTCTAAAAGGTTTGAAATCTAGAAGCCTCTGTTAATTGGCTGAGCCTCAGTCAGGGGGAGGGGCTATCAGAGCTATATAAGCCTGTGACTCAGCGACCAGGAAGCTTGCGAACAGGAACAGCTAACAGGGAGTTTGGAGAGGGAGGTTAGAGGGCACTAGGGACTTCTGACCTTCTCTAAAACATAACTCTTATAATAATCTATATTCCAGAGGCTTACAAAATCCCAGTTTCTGCTTAAACTTATTCATTAGAAAAATGGAGATAGAAGCCCAGCAGCAGAGTGGGGGCTATCCTGTTTATTGCGTCAAGTGTAACTTGTATGATTACCTGCCCTGTGGGCGGGTGGCATGTGTGCACCCGTTGCAAGGAGCTCCTGACCCTCAGAGACCGGGTTCGGGCTTTGGAGGCCAGGGTGGCTGAACTGGAGGAGCTAAGGGAGGTAGAGAGATATGTTGATGAGACTTTCCGGGACACTGTAGTACTGTCCCACCTCCAGTCTGAGAGCCCCAGCGCTCTAAAGGAAGATGAAAGTCTCAAGGGAACAGAGCATTCAATGGGAGCAGAGGGAAACCATCCCGTAGTTGGGACCCTCCTCCCAGAGGATGTTGCGGTATCCTCTCGCACTGAGGATACCTCTGAGGGGGAGGGAATGCCAGCTAGGAAGAGGCAGGTGTTAGTAGTGGGTGATTCGATTGTTAGAAACATAGATAGTTGGGTTTGTGATGACCGGGAGAACCGTACGGTCACTTGCATGTCTGGTGCGAAGGTTGCGGATCTCTCGAGGCATCTAGATAGACTTACATGTTGTGCTGGGGAGGAGCCGATGGTCGTGGTACATGTAGGTACCAATGACGTAGGGAAGGATAGGAGAGATGTCCTGGAGGCCAAATTTAGGCTGCTAGGAAAGAGACTGAAATCCAGGACCTCTATGGTGGCATTCTCGGAAATGCTTCCAGTTCCACGCACAGGGCCAGGTAGGCAGGCAGAGCTTCAGAGTCTCAATGCGTGGATGAGAGGATGGTGTAGGGAAGAGGGGTTTGGATTTATTAGGAACTGGAGACACTTTTGGGAGAGGGGGAGCCTATACAGGAAGGATGGGCTTCACCTAAACCAGGGTGGAACCAGGCTGCTGGCACTAAACATTAAAAAGGCCCTAGAGCAGTTTTTAAACTAAGAGATGGGGGAAAGCCGATTGGTGCGGAGATGCACGTAAATCGGAGGGAGACTTCTCTTAGAGGAGAATCCATTGATAGAGATTCTCTAAGCTGTAGTCAGAAAGAGAGGAGGGGAGAGGGCAAACCATGGGCCAGAGCAGACAAACAACCGCATACAAAGGAATCCAATGCACCAGGGAAGGGCAGACAAATAAGCAGTGGCAAATTTTTAACGTGCTTCTACACAAATGCTAGGAGTCTGACTAATAAGATGGGTGAACTAGAGTACCTAGTATTAAATGAGGAGATTGACATAATAGGCATCACTGAAACCTGGTGGAATGAGGAAAATCTGTGGGACACAATCATAGCGGGATATAAAATATATCGAAAGGATAGAGCAGGCCGGGTGGGTGGCAGAGTGGCACTGTATGTGAAAGATAATGTAGAATCAAATGAAATAAAAATATTAAGTGAATCAACATGTTCAATAGAATCTCTATGGACAGTAATTCCATGCTCCACTAATTAGAAATTAGCAGTAGGGATATATTACCGACCACCTGACTGGGACAGCGATATTGACATTGAAATGCTGAGGGAGATTAGAGAGGCTACCAAAATAAAGAACTCTATAATAATGGGGGATTTTAATTATCCCCATATTGACTGGGTACGTGTCACCTCAGGAAGAGAAGCAGAGAGAAAATTTCTCAATGGCCTAAATGACTGCTTCTTGGAGCAGCTGGTACAGGAACCCACAAGGGGAGAGGCAATTCTCGATTTAGTCCTGAGTGGAGTGCAGGATCAGGTCCAGGAAATAAGCGTTACAGGACCGCTTGGGAATAGTGACCATAATATAATAACATTCAACATTCCTGTGGTGGGTAGAACACCTCAGCAGTCCAGCGCCCTGGCATTTAATTTCAAAAAGGGGAATTACACAAAAATGAGGAGGCTAGTTAAACACAAATTAAAAGGCACAGTGACTAGAGCCAAATCCCTGCAAGCTGCATGGAAACTTTTTCAAGACACCAAAAGAAAGGCCCAACTTAAATGTATACCCCAAATTAAAAAACATAGCAAGAGACTTAAAAAAGAGTCACCGTGGCTTAACCCCCATGTCAAAGAAGCAGTGAGGGACAAAAAGGCATCTTTTAAAAAGTGGAAGTCCAATCCTAGTGAGATAAATAGAAAGGAACACAAACACTGTCAAGTCAAGTGTAAAAATGTTATAAGAAAAGCAAAAAAAGATTTTGAGGAACAGCTAGCTAAAAATTCAAAAAGAAATAACAAAATGTTTTTTTAAGAACATTAGAAGCAGGAAGCCCGCTAAAAAACCTGTGGGTCCCCGAGACGATCGAACTAGAAAAGGCGCAATCAAGGACGATAAAGCCACTGTGGAGAAACTAAATGATTTCTTTGCTTCAGTCTTCACGGCTGAGGATGTTGGGGAGATTCCCAAATCTGCACCGTCCTTTGTGGGTGAGGAATGTGAGGAACTGTCCCGGATTGAAGTGTCATTAGAGGAGGTTTTGGAATAAATAGAAAAACTTCATGTTAACAAATCTCCGGGACCGGATGGCATTCATCCAAGGGTTCTAAAAGAACTCAAATGGGAAATTGCTGAACTATTATCTGTGGCTTGTAACCTATCCCTTAAATCGGCTTCCGCACCTAATGACCGGAAGGTAGCCAACGTGACACCAATATTTCAAAAGGGCTCTAGAGGCGATCCTAGCAATTACAGACCGGTAAGTCTAACCTCAGTACCGGGCAAATTAGTCGAAACAATAGTAAAGGATAAAATTGTGAAGCATGTAGAAGAACATAATTTGTTGGACAAAATTCAAAATAGTTTCTGTAAAGGGAAATCCTGTCTCACTAATCTATTAGAGTTCTTTGAAGGGGTTAACAAACATGCGGACAAGGGGGATCCAGTAGATAGAGTATACTTCGATTTTCAGAAAGCCTTTGACAAGGTCCCTCACCAAAGGCTCTTGTGTAAATTACATGGCCATGGGATAAGAGGGAAGGTCCTTTCTTGGATTGAGAACTGGTTAAAAGACCGGAAACAAAGGGTAGGAATAAATGGTAAATTTTCAGAATGGAGAGGGGTAACTAGAGGTGTCCCCCAAGGGTCTGTCCTAGGACCAATCCTGTTCAACTTATTCATAAATGATCTGGAGAAAGGGGTAAGCAGTGAGAAAGTGGTAAAGTTTGCAGATGATACCAAACTGTTTAGGATAGTCAAGACAGAAGCAGACTGTGAGGGACTCCAAGAAGATCTCCCCAAACTGAGTGATTGGGCAACAAAATGGCAAATGAAATTTAATGTGGATAAGTGTAAAGTAATGCACATCGGGAAAAATAACCCCAACTATACGTACAGTATGATGGGGGCTAATTTGGCAAAGACAAATCAGGAAAGAGATCTTGGAGTTATCGTGGACAGTTCTCTGAAAACTTCCACGCAGTGTGCAGCGGCGGTCAAAAAGGCAAATAGGATGCTAGGAATTATTAAGAAAGGGATAGAAAATAAGACCCGGAATATCTTCCTGCCCCTGTATAAAACTATGGTACGCCCACATCTTGAATACTGTGTACAGATGTGGTCTCCTCACCTCAAAAAAGATATTTTGTCCTTGGAAAGGGTTCAGAAAAGGGCAACTAAAACGATTAGGGGTTTGGAACGGGTCCCATATGAGGAGAGGTTAAAGCGACTGGGACCTTTCAGTTTAGAAAAGAGGAGACTGAGGGGGGATATGACAGAGGTATATAAAATCATGAGTGGTATGGAGAGGGCCGATAAAGAAAAGTTATTGATTAGTTCCCTAAATAGAAGAACTAGAGGACACCAAATGAAATTAATGGGTAGCAGGTTTAAAACTCATAAAAGAAAGTTCTTCTTCACACAGCGTGTAGTCAGCCTGTGGAGCTCCTTGCCAGAGGAGGCTGTGAAGGCTAGGACTATAATAGAGTTTAAAGAGACGCTAGATAATTTCACGGAGGTTAGGTCCATAAAAGGCTATTAGCCAGGGGATAAAATGGTGTCCTTGGCCTCTCTTTGTCAAAGGCTGGAGGGGGATGGCAGACAAATCGCTTGATCATTGTCTTCGGTCCACCCTCTCCAGGGCACCTGGTGCTGGCCACTGTCGTCAGACAGGATACTGGGCTAGATACTGGGCAATGTACAACTCTGTCTGCTGAATATCTTACAAATCTAAGGAAAGAAGGAGCAAATTGTAGTGACATAAACACCCCCAGAATTTCTCTCCACTTCCAGCTAACTATATGGGAAGCGATCCTTTACCTCCTCCTTTTATCAGTGACAGAAATTCATACGTTATCACATGCCATTTCTCCCTCTTGTTATCTGGTAATTTCTGAAAACCTGCCCCCCACCCTCCTGCATATCTCCTTTAGATTGACATTGTAACTTTTCTTTCCTAGAAGTCTCCTGTCATTTAATACTAGGAATCACCATTCCTTCTCTCCTGGGCCTAGTGGCGGTGAGTTCCCTTTTGGCCAGAAAAGGTAAGACTTGCATTCATCACTGTTCACCACAGCCCAGACAGATGGAGACAACCACTCGTAAAATTACTGTAAGGCCTTGACTCCCTTCAGGACTAAAATCCTGCAAAGGACAACTGCTGGTAGGACAATGCTCAGCCGACCAATAGCAAGCACCAGTGTAGATGTGGGAAATAATGTATCAGTAAGGAATGTAAATGATAGTAATTAACGTAATGCCATGCGGAAAGCTGGTAACGGGGGTGTCGACATAGTGACAGAGCTAGTGCACCCCCGTGTCTTTTCTCTGAAGCTTTTACCATTCAGTTGACTTTCTCAAAGCATCCCACGCATCCACTGGGCAAACACAGCAGCATGGGTGGCGGGTAACGAAGGCAAGGAAAGGCGCTGCCTTCCCAGAATTGCGCATCCTCTAGCTAACTATGTGGCTGCCCAGCCTTATGGCCAACCAGGGGGGCTGAAGCCATGGTGTGGCAGCCGGGTCCTCCAGCTGGCAGGGAAGACTGGGGCTGAGGTGCGGCTGCCCACTCTTAATTTGGGGGGGTTTGTGACGGTGCTAAATGTATTAATAAACTATATTTGTAAACATACAAGAGTTCCTATAATACGAGTGTTGAAACTGTGCACAACAAGGTTCCCAAACGCAGCATAATTGAATACTGGGCCTGATCCTGGGAAAAGGGGCCTTTCAATCCTAAGCCCTGGTCTATACTAGGGAGTTATTTTGAAATAACCCCCCTTATTTTGAAACAAAACGCGGAGCACCCACACTACTAAGCCAGTTATTTTGAAATTGCTAATGAAGTGGGGATTTAAATATCCCGTGCTTCATTAGCATAAACATGGCCGCCACTTTTTTGAACGCCACCCGCCCCTCCCCGGCAGTCTAGACGTGCATCTTTCGAAAAATAAACCGTTTTTCGAAAGATCCCTTATCCTTCATACAAGGAGGTTTACAGATCTTTTGAAAAGGGTTTTATTTCTCGAAAGATGCGTGTCTTGCCTCAGGCATCCTCCTGCTGTGACGGGGGGGGGGGTTCAGAAATGGGGGGCAGTGTCTAAGGGGGTTTTCCTTTTATTTTTCCTGCAAACTTTTGGACAGGAAGTTCCAGCCCAGAACACTGGTTGGCCTCCCTTCGGGTTCTGAAAACAAAGTCATCTGGAAATTGGAGGATTTGTTCCCCGACTTGTTCCCATGTTAGGGGCTGGAGGCAGCAGCAGGAGTGACACCGAGGGGGCTGGTTCCCTTTGTGTGACAGGTCCCCTCTGGCTCCTTGGCCCTGCTGGTGACAAGCTTCCGCGGTGGCTCCTTGGCCCTGAGTGGCTGTTGGGAGGTTGTAAGAGGAAGAAGCATCTGAATCATCCAATGAGGCTCCTGCAAGACCTCGCCCGTCTGTGAGACTCAGCCAACGGGAGCCCTGGGATCTCTCTATTCATTGATGTGGGGTCTGGCCAGCTCACAGCCTGGAGAGCGGGTGTCTCACCAGGCACACGGACTCCTGCCCTGCTCTGCGTCTGCCCCCAGAACAGCAGCTCCCGGCTGCTCCCAGGTGTTACTGGGGATCACAGCATCCTGGCTGCAGGGAAAAGCTCTTAAAGCCCGTCAGGCAAATGCCCATTAAATCCTAGGAGGCTGCAGGTGCCTGGTGTAGGACAAAGGGCAGGATGGAAGATTCCCCCCGGGCAGCAGTGCAGGGATAATCAGAGTGAGCTCCATATTCTGGGGAGGGACAGGACCTCAGAGGGAAGGAGCAGGACTAAAGCTGGCCCAGGTCTTCCTCCCTCTGCTGGCTCAGAGCTGCCCAGAGCACGTGGCGCAGGACTCTGGAGCACAACGCTCAGCGCTGCGATTCTACAGGGCCTGGGGCTCCAGCTGCCACCACTGCAGCAGGAGTGACTGTGATGGTGGCCCGGAGCCCCCGGGCCTTTTACAATCCCTGGGCCCAACGGCCTTTGTCCCTTTTCCCCTCTCTGTAGGCGGCTTGGCTGTCAGAAACTAGCTCCTTCTGGCTAGAGCCAGGTGCCTCCCAGCCCTGCTTCTTACCCCTTTGATGTCAGGGAACTGCTTTCTGGACCTTCTCTTCCCCCATCTCCCTACCCTGCTGGGCGGGTAGCTCAGGCTCAGGCAGGGAGAGCTCACGGCTGGGAGAAGAGGTGTCTGCACAGGGCTCTCTGCAGACCTTGCCGAGGCTCCGGGCGCCGTGGGATCATGGTTCACCCCCTGCTCTGCTGCATGGCGCAACCAGGGTTGCCAGATGGTTTCCACAGAAATACCGGGCACACGTGCCGTTAATCACACTCCACATCACATCTTATCTAGCAAACACCGCACAGTTCTGTTTTCTCAATTTGTGTCCTGAGCAGAAAGCTCAAACAGTGGACGGTCCGGTTCAAAACCGGACACCCGGCAACCCTGGGAGCAACCGGACTGCGTGTGCAGAGTCGCTGAGCAGGGGCCACTGCTCCCAGACAGGGAGACTCCTTGGGGAGGCCCCTGGGATCGGGCACCATCTCAGATTTTAATTGTAAAATCTGGGTACTCCCGGTTGCCTCCCCAGAGCGTCTCCCCTCTTCCCCCTCCCCCGCCTTCTGCCCCTCCCCCGTCTAGCACCAGTCGCCCTGTCTGGAGCAGCAGCCAGTCGCTCTCTAGTCCTGCAGGGTCTGGCCCCCAGCCTGGCTCTGAGCATGTCGGGGGATGGGGAACCCCCCTGCCCTGGGTGGTCTGGGCCAGTGGGGAGTCACCTGCCTGGGCAGAAATTGGCCTTGTGTGAGCGCAGCAGGGACCAAGCCCCCCCAAGGCCCAGCCTGTTCCCAGTGTGGAGGGGGAGGGGTGTGATGGGGAGCGTTTGGGGGAGGGGGAAGCCTTGAGTGAATCGCCCTAAGCCCCTGCAGCCCTGGGCTGTGGGCTCAGCTCTGAGGGAGCATTTTGAGCCCTGGTGCTAACACAGGGGGACAGGTGATAGCTCTGAGCCAGGAGTGGGGGAGGGGCTCCAGAGACCCATGGGGGTGAGGGTGGGGGGACAGGAGCCGAGGTGCCTGACTCAGTGGAAGAGGTTTGGTTCAGCCTTGGGGGAGGCTTCTCAACACCTGAACAACACCCCCCTCAAATTAAACCTTCCCCTCAAAAGCAGCATCCTCTGAGTTCACTCCCCGGCTTCTTCCCTCACCCTGAGCTCCTCCAGCCTGTGCACGGCTTCCCACCGGGGCGGGAAACACAGGCCTCAGTGCCGTGGAAATGAACTCCACACACTTCTGTATCAATGTGTCTCCTAAGGAATCAATTAGTCAAAACAAGCAGCAGAATCTTTATTCATTTAGTCTCTGTTGTTACAGACGTGCTGGCCGAGAGATATTGTGAAATATTGTTCCCAAATCACTGTAACTGGCAGGATTGTGTTGTGTTCAGGTGACAAATCAAATCTGCAGAATCTTCAGATATTGCCTGCAGAATGTTTAATTTTTTGGCACAGAATTCCCCAGCCACAGACTGGAAGGGGCCTAAATTTCTCACCAAGTCCAGCCCTGAGCTCTGGGGCAGGACCAAGCAAACCTGGATCATCCCTGACAGGGATTTGTTCAACCTGCTTAGAACAGCCTCTGAAGATGGGGAGTTTAGATAGGGTTGCCAGATGGTTTCAGGAAAAATACTGGACACACTTGACATGACATCACAATCGACATTACATCTGATTGAGAAAATACTGGACAGGTCTATCTGCTCAATTATATTTTCTCCATTTTTTTCCCGAACACAAAGCTCAAATACTGGACAGTTGGTTTCAAAACTGGACACCTGGCAACCCCAAGTCTAGAACCTTCCCAGGAAGTTACTGCAGAGCTTAACTACATGTCAGCTACATTTTTTGGCTGCAGATCAAGTCCCGCATGTCTTCTTCTGCCTTGAGTGGACATGGAGAACGAGGGATCCCTAGTCTCTTTATGGGCCTGGGGCAGGCCTGTGTCTCCTCTGGTCTCTGTGTATTTATGGCCAAGATGGTGACTCCAGCAGCCGCTGTGTCTCCCTCACCAGGGAAATGCTCCTGGAGTGTTTGTCTATTCTGGAGACTCTATTTGGGGAAAGGTGGGTCCTGAGCTGGATCCCCCCTGTCTGAGTGTGATCACCATGGCAGCGGATGTCAAAGGAAATATGATGACCCAACAGAGGGACGGGCTTGTCCAGTGAGGCGCTTGGTCTCTCTGTCCCTCTCCAGGAATTTGCCCAGCATGGCCGAGCCTGGAAATGTCTTTTCAGGGCAGGAAAGTGGCTCTTTCAGAGGGGGAAGCCCAAACCCTTCTGCCGGGCAAGTTTCCTCTGGAGTTCCCTGCCCCTGTGCTAACCCGGCAGCCAGTCACTAAAACCTGCTCCTAGTAGATTTTTCTCCAGGGCTATCTTTTATGATACTGAATGTGGTTTGTCCCTGCTGGTTAGTGATGTTGCCTCCCTCTGCACTTACTGGGTGGGGGGTTGCTCTGGCGGGAGGCACCAGACATATCATCCCACCTGAGCTCCCATTCGACATTTTCCTTTGTTTTGAGTATTTTGCAAATGAAATGAGACAAAACGGTCAGTTAAGAGACACAAACGGCTTTTGTGAGGTTTAGTTTCCAATAGACGTTTTCCTGCCACTTTTGGATTTTGACACCCAAATCAAAATTGTCACCTCAAAGCACAAGAAAAGATCGCCTTTCAATGCTAAACTATTTTGTGGAATGCCCAAGAAGATTATTGCACCTGAAGTGTGTGTGGGGGAAAAGATTTCATTGAAATTAAACCATTTTTGCTTGAGAAATGTTGGTAAAATATTGTAGAAAAACTTCAATCACCTTTTTTTTTCCACACACAACTGTTTTTCTATGTATTCTGTTGCCCTGTGCTGGATGGCATCAGAACTGCATGTGCGTGTCAAAGTTCCTATGGAACTAACAGCTAATGGGTAGTCTCCAGTAGTTTAAGACTTGGAGCATTTGGAAAAGGAGGGAGAACTACATGTGTGTGGGGTATATTGTTGCCCTCTGCTAGATGGACTCTAAATGGTTTATGTATGTCTCCTATGCCCTATAGTGCTAACAGTTAATGGGGAGTCTCTTCTAGCTCACGCCTGGCATTTTCCGAAGTAATATATGTGTGTGCGCGTGTGTGTGTGTGTGTGAGAGAGAGAGAGAGAGAGAGAGGAAGAACCTGGGGGCTCCCTCATGTCTCCTCCCCATCCTGAGCTGCTTGGCTTTAGCACAGGAAGGAAGAACTAGTACAAGCTGAGTGTATTTGACATCATGTGGAAGCAGGGCAATGGAGAGGTAGTGGGGCCAAGTAGCAAGAGCACTTGGCTGTATAAATTAGATGACACTCCATGCCTCAGTTTCCCCCTTCATAAAATGTCGATGACACCGAGAGTGTTTGTAAAGCACTTTGTTGTTAGCCCATGGGGCAGAGGGGGAAACTCGGGCACAGAAGCAGACTGGGGGGCGGTAGAACCCCACGTAGGCAGCGCTGGTTCCACGACGTCACGCAGTCTGACCTGTCTGAATGGGTCCCTCTCATGGCTGCTCCTTCCCCCAGAAGAAGTGGGTTCCTCTCCATCGGCTGCAGGAAGCAGCGCTTCAAGGTCTTTGGCAGTGGGCAGCCGTTCTGCAATTCAGCTCTGCTACGGCTTCCAGCAGATCCATACACTGGAGATGGACGGTTCCGTGGTCCTGTCCTGTGTCCAGCTCTGAGCCCGACCGGTGCCGCTGCCCAGAGGGAGGCGAGGGGCACACACACGACACCCCCCTACGGCCGCCCTCGCAGACACAATAAACGTCTCCCTTTTGCAGAAGGACTCTGCTCCTGCGTGGTCCTGGGGCCACTGGTGTGGGTCATAGACCCCCTTTCTGCTCACCGCAGATGGAGACTGCCCGGCAGGTAGAGCTGAGTGCGACGCCTCTACTGGGATGTTGTATTGGGATAATGTACTAACAGCTCCTCTGCGCCACCCCCGCTTCCCCTACCGCTGCAACATCAAATTAACCCTCCTTGTCTGACCCTGTCCTCCCGCCGGTACCAGGAAACCCCAAGCATGATGGGAGGGGACTGCAAATTGGGGAGCAGGCTACTGCAGGGCTGAGGGCAGCAAAGCAGCCCCCCAGACCCGTGCACGGCCTGGCCACGGGTGCGGAGAAGGGGGAAGTGACGTGACGAGCATTTAGAGGTTGGGGGGGCTGTGGGGAGGGGGGACAACAGAGCCACGAGCAGGACAGGGAGTGAGCCAGCACCAGTGAATCTCAGAGGGGACTAGACCATCCAGGCCTGACCCCTGCGGAGAGAGAAGCTGAGGGATTGGTGCTGGAGCAACCAGGAGCCCCCTACTGCCTTGTGAGCTGTAGAAAAATGGCTTTTCCTGAGCTCCTCAGCGAACCCAGGGGGAGAAGAAGGTGCCTGCACTGCAGGGCCTTCCTGGAGAGACAGTATCGGTCCCTGCCAGACAAAGGTGGGACCAGCCCCAGGGCCTGGCCAGGAAAGAGCCAAAGTCCTGTGAGAAATCAGGCCCCATGTTCAGGTGTGAGTCCGAGTCCCCACAGACACAGGTGCCCCAGGGCAGTGGCGGATTCTCCGCGTGTCCATGGGTCTAGTGCAGGCCAGAGGCCTTGCTGGGACGCGTTGGGGTAAAACCCAGGGCCTGGGCAGGACGGGAGCCCGTGAGAGGCAGCGGGGCGGGTGGGAGGCTCTAACTCTTGCTCCTGGCCAGAAAGTCCAGTGCTGGGTGAAACCAAGACCACGTCTACGCTGCAGGCTTTTTACAGAAGAACAACTGTTCTTGTGCAAAAACTTGCAGAGCGTCTACACAGTACGTGCCTTCTGGTGCAAGGAAATTTGCAGGAAACCATCAGAAAACAGGCCTTCTTGCACAAGAGTTATTCCTCTCCCCGCGAGGAATAAGCCCCCTTTGTGCAAGAGCTGCTGTGCAGGAAAGCAGCATGGATGGACACCAAGGGCTTCTTGAGCAAGAAACTCTTATGGCTAAACTGGACAGCAGAGCTTTCTTGTGCAAAAGAGTGTTCACGCTGCCATGGATGCTCTTGTGCAAAAGCACATGGCAGGGTGGAGGCCCTCTTGCACATGGCAGGGAGGAGGTGGTCTTGCATACGACCTTTTGCTCAAGAACTCCCGCGTAAAAGAGTTCCTGCGCAAGAAGCCTACAGTGTAGGGCAGGGAACAACCTATGGGGTGCTACTGGAGCTGCTGGCTGCAGGATGCACTGTTGGGGAGGGAGTGGGGGGGACCCCTAGGAATGGCTCAAACTTCCCGGGGGGTGGCCATAGGTAGAACATTTCCCTGGCAGGGGTGAGCTGGGGGGGGCTGTGACCTCACAGTGGCTTTGGGCAGCCGTCAGCATATAAGGCAAAGGGCAGGTGGGGAGGTGGTGACCTCACAGAGAGACCCAGATCTCAGGCTGATAAAAGGGGGCGCGGGCCCAGGGGACTTTGGAGACCCCGGTTGCTTTAGCTCTGGTGCGTCTCCTCCTCACAGTTCCTTTGCGCACTGCGAGATCCAGATCCCCACACCTTTGTGCAGAAGGTAAGAGCCCCCAGGGGTTTGGATCCTGCCCGGGACTGGCTGGGTTCCAGGCAGGGCCAGCCCTCGGTCAAGGGCCAGAAGGTGATTCCTCAGCTGGGCGGCGTCCTTAGTGCCACTGGGGCCGTGGGGCTTTCTCCTGTTTGGTTTCCCTTTTCCTCCATCCCACCCACATTTCTCCTCTGTTCTTTCCTCTTCTGTGTTGTGGGGACTGGGAAGGTGGGTCTGGAACAGGTCTATGCCGGTGTCTTTGGGGAGAACGCTCCATGCCCCCCACACCTTAGACTCTCCCCTGATTGGCTGAGCGGGGGCTGTTGATGGGCAGGCGACTAAGGCTCTTGGAGGTCTTGTGCAAGACCGAGCCAGTGAGCAAGGGGGCCGTTTGGGCGCTGGGGGGCAGTAGCTTTGGGAAGCTGGAACCCCTGGATTTCATTCTTCAAGCCTGCACCCCAAGCTCGTCTTTGCTTCCCTTCATTTACAGAACAGCCCGAGGCTTCCGGCGCTTTTGGATGAAGGCCCTGCAGGCGTCCCCAGGGCCGTCGGGAAGCAGCTCTTCCGTCCCTACAGGCGGGGAATCTGAATCCCACCAGCCCAGAGCGACACGCCCACCAGCAAGGCCCCCCCAGACCTGGCACCAGGGGCGGCTGGGAAGGCGGGACCCAGCCCAGCGGGGGAGCTGGGTAGGGTGGCTCTGGGGCCTCCTCTGTGGAGAGAAACACCTGCCCCAGGAGCCCAGCCCCCATTACCACAAGGGGGCATCGCCCTGACCGACCCCCGGGGACCTGCCAGTCTCCGGGAGCCCGCAGCCCATCGCTCTCCGCACCAGCCCCTGCAGCTGTGGGTCCAGGTCGGTCAGCACCAGCGCCTGGGCCTCCAGCTGCAGCTGGGCCACCTCCCGCAGCCTCTCTGATACAGGTGAGGGGCCGTGAACATCCTGGGCCCAGGGGCTTAGCCGGTACCCAGGAGGGGGGGGGGGCAGCCCCAGTGTCTGGCCTAAGCCTTGCGAACCCCACCCCACTGACTTCTGCAGCCTCACACTGCTGCCCTGCAGCTAGGGCAACAGATGGGGGTGGGGGTTGCTGCTACCTGGTTCCCTGTTTTTCCTGGTGGGGGGCTCTGCTGGGGACATTGGAAAATGTGAGGGTGGAAGGGGGATGGATCCCTGCGAGGGGCGTATGGGGCCCAACCTGCGCTGTGTCCCTGACATGGGGGGGGCGCGTGTCCCCTGCTGGCCACTGGAGTCACCCTGTTCCCTTCCCTCCCTCACAGAGTCCCCCTGGGCCTCACCGGAGCGCTGCCGGGAGCGGATGGACTCCCGGGTGGAGGAAGTCCTACTTTATGATATTGAAGAACAGCTCCGCACCCGGGACACGGTACGAACTTTCTCCACCTGGGTGGGACCCGAGATTGTCCGTCCCCTTCCCAGCACGTCCCCCCCGCCTGCCTGGGGATCCTTCTCCTGCATGACCTGGGCCCCACCGAAGGCTCCCACCTCCACTCCTGGGAGGCCTGAGCCCTGCAGCTGTCCAGGGTGGGGCAGGCGGGTCCCAGGCTCACAGACTCTCTCTGGGGTTGCAGAGCCCGGCCGCCCTGCAGCGATTCCTCTTGGCCATCCCCACCGCCTGCCTCGCCGCCCTCGACACCCTGGCGCCGCGCTGCACCAAGGACACTGTGGTGGCCAGGATCGTGGTGAGCGAGTCGCAGCGGCCGGGAGGAGGGGATGGGATACGTGGGGTGGACAAGGGTCTGCCTGGGCAATGGGTGCGGGTGGGTGTGCTGGAAATGGGATGGGTGGGGCCAGGAGTGCTGGAGGGGGAGGTGTCCATGGGGAGGGTAAGTCGGGATGCTGGAGGAGGGAGAGACAGAGAAATGGGGCAGGTCTGGGGGTGCTGGACAGGAAGGGGGATTTGGGATAGGTAGGGGTCTCCCCGGGCCATGGGGGGGGTGCTGGAAGGCAGCAGAGCGGGCTGCTGGGGATGTGCCTAGGGGAGCAGAGATGAGGAGATTCAGAGGCTGGTCACCAGGGGTAGTGAGGGCCAGGAGACGGCCTGGAGACAAGGACTGAGCTGGTCCCGGTTTGGGAAGGGGGGTGCTGGGAGGGGCCCTGTGCCAGGCAGGGTGGCTACAGGGCAGCCGGAGGCAGTGGGGTTTCATCCTGCTGGCTGGGGGGTGCTGGCCATGTGAGCATCTCTTGGGGACGTGCTGGGGCCCCAGTCTCACACGCCCCTTTGTCTCCTTGGGGTCTCACAGGAGATCATGGAGGACTCCCCACCGCCGCTCGTCTTGGCCAACTGCCTCAGTGCCCCCTGCAGCCTCAGGTATCGATCCCCCCCACCCCTCCAACCCTCCCCCCCCCGCAAAAGCAGATCCCCTGACAAGGGAGTAGGAAAGTCTCTGTCTCCTGCTGCTGACTTAAAAGTCTCTGCCCCTCTCTCCTGCCAGTACCTTGAAGCCTCCCCTGCAGGCCCAGCTCCTGAGCCCCTTGCTCAGGGCTGCCATAAAGGAGACAGTGTCTGGGGACTGGCAGCGGGAGCCCATCCACAGCCAGGTACGTCCCCTCCCTCACGCCCCTCCTCCCCCCAGCCAGGAGCAGGAGCAGCCTCTGTTTGGCTGGAGCTCTGGAGAGGAGTGGGGGGTGCAGAGGGAGGGAAGAAGCTGCAGGTTTGGATCCTTCCCTCCGGGGGTCCCGATGCTCTCCCGGGGGACCCCTCCCTACCATGCCCAGCCTGGGCTCTTCCCTGCTCTGATGTGTGGAAGGCGGCTCAGACCCTGCTCAAGGCAGAACCCCAGAGCCAGCTGGTGGCCTGGATTCCCCAAGCCCAACCCTCCCTCTCACCTAGGGCTCCCCCTTGTCTTGCAGGATCTTAGCCGGGGCCTGCGCGACACGCTAGACATCATGTTGAGGAACATCCTCATTGAGTCCCCAGACACGGCCAGGCTCCAGCTCATTATGGAGGTGAGCCCCGTGGGGAGGTACAGGAGCCATTTTCCCTGCTTCCTCGGGGGGCAGAGAGAGGATCTGTGTCAGTGGCTGGGGGGCGGGGAGGGGGGACTCACAGAACCGGCGCCTGCCTACGGGTCCTGACCTGCCTCTTTCCCCCACAGCACCTGAGCACGTGGCTGGATTCCCGCCTGTCCCAGGAGCGAGCCAGGGCCCTTGGCAGCACCACAGCCCTGCTGCGAGTCGCCACCACCCTCCCCGGGTTTGATGTAAGTGACCTCGGAGCCGTGGGGTCTGGTGCTGCAGGGCGCGGGGCTGGGAGCGTCCCCCGGGGAGGCAGAGGCAGAGCAGGGAATGGGCCGGGACTGATCCGCGTTCTCCTTTCCCGGGGAGGGGCGACCCTGGGCCTTTCAGGGGGAGCTCTGGTGTGACTGCACCTGGGCCTGGGGCCTGGGGAGTGGCCGTTAGTGGATCCCCTTGTTCCACCCCCGGAGTGACCCTTCAGTGGGGGCCATTGCTCAGGGTTGTCTCCTCGCAAGACCGGCCCCAGCCCCGCCCCCGCCCCTGCCCCAGGGGTTGTCTCTGTCCATCCCCCGACCTTAAAACCACCTAGGCGGCCCTTTGCATGGGACAGGATGCTGAGGGACCCCCCCGCTTCTCTCTCCCCTCAGAACTCAGCCGACTGGCCCAGGGTAGGTCACCACATAGCCCAGCTGGGCCTTTTCATTTCGGACCCATCCGAGGACGTCAGCCGGCTGGCCCGGGAGGGGGTGCACAGCCTCTACCAAGTCGTCCTGCACCCCACAGGGGCCCCAGGGACACCCTGAGGGTGCTGGCGGCGGGGGGACGGGACCCAGCCCTTTTCCCCCAGACTGGCCCAAGGGGGGGATGTGTCCCGCTGTGTTCCCGTCCTTCTGCCCCCTTTCCCTTCCCTTTGCCTAGGGATGCCTGCAGGGACCCGTGGGAGGGGAAGGGCTCAGACCTGCCAGCAGAATGACCCTGTTGTGTCTCTTCCAGGCCTCAACATCCACCAGGCAGAGGTCCTGTGGTGCAGGCACTACTATAAGGAGAGATGGGTCCTGGCTCACAGCAACACCGTGAGGGTAGGAGAGGTAAGGACACGCTGCCAGGGCAGGGCACGGCTCAGGGGTGGGGCTGGCTGGGGCCCTCATGCGGGTAGGACGCGGGGTGGGGAGGGGTGAGTAAGTCATTGATCGAACGGTTGATGCATATTCCCTCGAGTATTCGACCCATGGACAGGGCGGCGCTGCCCCTTTGTAATGCTGTCACGGCGTTTCAAAGGGGCGGTGCTTCTTAGGGGCAGCGCCGCACGGAGCCCCGGATCTCCCGTAGAAGGGGAACCAGGGCGGGAGGTGGGGCAACACTTTTTGATGGAGGCCGTTCCAAGATGTTGGCCAGTGGCCTAGGGCTGCTCTGTTCTGTGGAGGGGGGTGAGGTCTGGGAGGGTCTTGGGGCAGGAGGAAGGTGTGACCTGGGGCAGGGGTTTGGGGTGCAGGGTGAGGAGAGCGTCCGGGTGCAGGGTCTGGAAGGGAGTTTGGGGAAGGGTTAGGGTTAGGGTATCGCAGGAGTTGGGGCCGGGCTCTGGGCCGTCAGCTGAAACCTCCTGTCCTCTTGATTTCAGGTCTTTGGGCAGCTCTTCTCCCCGGAGCAGGAAATCTCCTTTTTGGAGAGGGCGCTGCTCTGGCTGGGAGGCGCTTACCTCGGCAGCTGCAATGGGGGAGCCCAACTCTGACGTGAGGGGACAGGGGAAGCTCAATTTTCAACTGTGGGGAATGGAGGAAATAATGTGGAGTGGAGGGGAGCGAGATGGGGGGGGCGGTTGAATTGTTCCCAGAGGGGAGATCTCCCTGGCTGGGGCTGGGGGGACATTTCCAGCAAAGCCCTCACATAAGAGAGGGACAGACGGGGAGGAGGGAGAGAATGGGGATGGGCAGAGGGCAGGGCAGGTAGAAATAGGGAGGGGAAGGAGAATGGAAGGGGAACAGGGGATTGGAACAGCAGGGCGGGGATGAGTAGCAGGACAGAAGTAGGGCAGTAGTGATGATGGCTGGGCGATGAGAGCCCGGTCAGGGCCCAGGGGAGCTGCCCTTTCTGTCCCCAGGTGTCTGGGGGGCTCCCCCACACTCACATAACCCTGCTCCTCAGAGACTCTTTAAAGTTTTTTTTTCAGCTCCCCACTTTTGGGGGCAGGGACGTGCTGTCAGGAAGGGGCGATACCTCAAGTCATATCGGAAACACAGAGACACCCCCCACCACATGACAGAGGCCAGGGCAAGCTTTAGGGAGCCCCACAGCAGAAACCTCTTCCCTCTCCCCCCAACCCAACTTCAGAGGAGGCGACCTCACCTCCCCCTGAGGCTGCAGGGCACATCCCAGAGCAGCGGCTCTCAAGCTTTTTGGCCTGCGAACCACCTGGCTCAAAGTAAACCTTTGCGCAGAGCACCAGTTGCTAATGGAAATGCACCGTTCATGACATCATCACGCCTGAGCCATTTTGCAAGTGCTGGAGCTCGGGTGACTGGTTTAATTTGAATTATCGTATATATAGTAGCCCAGTGTCTGAGAGTCTGTAACGCTGAATTGCTGGCTGTTCCCTCTGGGGGGCGCTGTTGCCTGAATTGCTGGACTCCACAGTCCCCAGAAGGAGAGGGAGAGGGCGCGGGTTCAGGAGAGTAGACTGAAGTGGAGGAGAGACCTGAAAATCCTGTCTTATGATGGGCTAATTGGCTAGTTAAACAGATTAGGCGTTTTAACTTTCGCATGTGAGTTTATCAAACTTCATTTTAAATAACGTAAAATATTAATTTTTGTCTAACACAAAGGAATTCAAAGTTTTCGTTATTTAAGGCAGGGATGAGGAACCTTTTTTTGTCTCCAGGGCCACTGACCCCCAGAAAAATCAGTTGGGGACCACACATGAGGAAAGCAAAATACAAAAACCCCTCTTCCAAAACCCCCATGCCTCACTGAGGTGGCCCCCAACTGAGACACCTCACTCCTGAGCTGTCTCCCTGGCTTTTATACCTGGCCCGCAGTTGGAGCATGCCCAGCACTGCTGCGGGGGCGGGGCCTGCTCAGCCCAGCAGTCCAGTTCGCTCCTCCCTTGGCCAGTGCGGGGCTGGACGGCCCCGTCACAGGATCACACAAAGGTGCCCCAGGCCAGAGGGGACTCTCCACACTCAGCTGTGTCTACAGGGATCGCCTCTCCAGTGCCGTGATGCAGCTGCATCTGGGGTGGGGCAGAGGGGTTGTTTGCCTCAAGTTTTAGTGTCCTTCAGTCTGTGTTTGCAAGGGGATGGCTGGCCCCACGGAGCTCAGAGTCATCAATCCCAAGGCCTGCAGGGACCTCCGAGTCCCTCCTGTCTGGCCCACTCGAGTGCCCAGGCCTGAGAGCCCCACAGTGTGCCCTGGCCCCAGCCCCTCTCTCCTGGCCCCACTAGAGCGGATGGTGTTGTGCAGACTGCCCGAGATGGGAATCCCCCGGTATCCCTAGACCAGCTGTTCTGTGTTCCCCAAACATCTGTCCTTCTTCCCAGCCTGCATCTTTCCGGTGTCAGCTCCAGCCAGCGGGTCCAGCTCTGCCTTTTCCAGGGAGTGCATGGAGCCCCCGACAACGTTCTCTCTCATTTTCCCATCCACGGACATAATCATTTTTGTTCTGTGCACCAAGGCATGTGCGGACGTGCACCACCAGTAACACATGCTGCCTCCTGTGGGTGCTCTGCTGATCAGCTGAGTGGCACCTGAATCTCGCCTGAGTGGCTGCCCATGCACACACACAGCTTCCAGGGCACACTGGCCCCTGACTCTCTGAAATCTGCTCCCAGGTAGGTACAGAATCAGGGCTCCTCTGGGCAGAGACACTGAGTCCACAGAGCTCCTTCAGCCTCCACCTGCCCAGCAGGTTCCTAGCCCCGGCGTGCTTCTTGTACCCCTCTCTGGCCCCTCCCTGCTATGCCCGTGCCGTGGCAGTGCGGACGCCCGAGCTGGGCCACGACTGGGCTCACTCACGCCCCCCACAGAGGTGATTCCCCCTTCCCTGCCGACCCTGCCCATGCTGGGAGTCCCATAACACAGCCTGGCCTCACGAAGGGCAGCAGTGCAGGGGGAGGGCAGGAGTGGGGCACAGGAGGAAATGGGGGTTTCACACCCTCCCCCGCTGGCCAGGAAGTGAAGCAGAGAGCGGGGGGCGGCCAGGCCAGGCTGCTCCCAGCCCGGGTGCGGAAAGGAGAAGAGTCCCGGTCACCACTGACACGACAGCTTCACTTCTGCCTCAGCCCCTGGCACATACTCCGCACAGCACCCCCGCCCCACGGCTCCCCCATGGCGCTCCGGCTCTGGCTGTGGGTGCTCGGTGAGTGTGTACGCCTTCACGGGGCTGGCGAGTGCGTGTGTGTCCGTCCCTGTGTTTGTGTATGTGTTGTGTGTACGCTGTGTGTGCGTGCATCTCCGTGTGTGTGAATGCATGCTTGTGCCCCTGTGTGTGCATTTGTGCACATCCCTGTGTGTCCACATGTCTCTGAGTGTGTTCCTGTGTACATTTGTGTGTCCCTGTGTGTGCTTGTGTGGCCGAGTGTGTGTTTGTGTATGTTGGTGTGTCCCTGTATGTATGTGTACACTGTGTTTGTATTTCTGTGTGTCCTTGCATGTGTGTGTGTGCATGTCCTTGTACGTGCATGTGAATGTGAGTGAACATCCCTGAATCTTTCCGTGTCTCTGCAGGGATGTTTATGTTTGTGTCCCTGCGTGTGTGCTCCACCTGTAGGAGTAGTTAGAGAGAGGGGATTGTTTGGAGACAGGGTTGGGGGGAGGTGGTGGAACCTCCATCCCTAGATGTTTTTAAGTCTCTGCTTGACAAAGCCCTGGCTGGGTTCATGTAGTTTGGATTGGTTGGACTCGATGACTTCTGTGATTCTGTGATAGGAGGTGTAATGGGGATAGATTGATAGACAGACAGAGAGAGAGGCAGAGGGGGTGCACGGGGACAGACAGATAACTAGATAGATATCGGCAGTGTGTTGGCGCCCATTTTGCCCCGGAGGATCAGCAAGATGAGGTGGCTGGGGTCGTGACTCTCACTGGACAGCACCGGCGGGCGGGCGGGCGGGCTGGCGGGCGAGGGAGACGAGCTTTCACAGAGCTCTCCAGCAGGCTGGGAAACGGACGCCCAGCCCCACAGCTAAACCCAGGGCGATGCAGACCGGTTACCTCTGCGTTAGCCCAGATTGCCAGGAACCAGCCAAGGGGACATGGCCTGTTCACAGTCACAGGGCCAAAAGCCATGACGCAAGCACTGCTAGACGCTAGAACTCCTGTGGCCTTCCTACCCCTCCCCACCCCGGGTTTAAGGCTTATTCCTGCAACCTGCAGCCTAGGGGCCCTGCCTTTGTCCTGCCAGCCTTATGGGCCACTTCTCCCACAGAGCCCTTGCAAGCTGGGTTAGCTCCGGCCACACAGTCTGCTGCCCCTGCGGTTAGCCATACGGCCGGGCCCTATCCCAGCTTTGCTCTCTCCCTGCACAAACTGGGCCAATACGAGATCCCCCGGCCCTGTCCCTGAGAGGTGTAATGGCTCGGCTGGCTCCGCGGCCGTGGGTAGGGTTGCCAGTGTCTGGTACTGAACAGGGCAGTCCGTTAGTTGGACTTTGTGTCTGGTAAAGAAATAGAGAAAATACTGGGATGTATTAATGTCTGGTATTTTGCAATTAAGGGAGTTTTTCTGCTTTTCTCTGCGCCCGACAGAAAAGGTATATGGAACAGGTAAATAAACCTGACAACCAGTTTAGAACAGGTGCCTGCATTTAGCTAGCTCAGGTGGGCTGGGGTTTGATTGGAGCGATATCTGGTAGCTCCACCTCTCTGGTTTCCATTCCAGGCTCTGCCACAGGCTTGCTGCCTGACCTTGCTTTAAAAATGGTTGAGAATTTGCAAGTGGAAGGCAGCTACAGGCCACCTACCCAGGTGGAAGAAGTGGATGAGGCTTTAAAAATGGTGGTAAATATTGTAGAAAAACTTCAGTAAGATTTTTTTTTCATACACAACTTTTTCTATGCAGTGTGTTGCCCTCTGCTGGATGGCATCAGAACTGCATGTGTGTTTCATAGTTCCTATACAACTAGGAGCTAATAGGTAGTGTCCAGTAGTTTAAAACTTGGGGCATTTGGAAAAGGAGGGGGAGCGATGTGTGTGGGGGGTGAATTGTTGCCCTCTGCTGGATGAACTCTACATGAGCAAAGCAGACAGGAGCTGCAGACAGGGGAGTTTGAGAGGGAGGTTGCCAGAGGGAGGCCTACGATGGTCAGGAAGACCCGCAACACCTGTGCCAGCACTGCTTCTGTCTCCTCCACCTGCGCCTGAAGCCAGACAGAGCACCTGCGCATGGATGCCCTGCAAGCCATTGTCCGTGTACGGCAGAGGCCAGCTCAGCAGAGCAGCGGCGGCTGGGGATCCAGCTGCGGATGAAGGAATTGGAAGTAGAGGACCGAGAAAAGGAGGGCCAAGATCGAGAAAGGGACCGCCAGGACCGAGAGAGGCAGCGACAGTATGAGTTGGTCATGGCAGAGCGGAGAAGCGGTAGGGCCCCGGCTCCGCTGAATGGGGAGGGGCCCAAGGGTTCGGGGTGCCAGACACTTGGAGAAGCTCGTGGTGGCCCAAATGAAGGACATGGGCATCATAGACGGGTTCCTCAGCTCCTTTGAGAGGGCCTGTGGACTGCGACGGGTCCCGTCAGCTGACTGCCTACAGGAGCTCATCCCCACCCTGAACCAGGAGGTTTCCGGGGTGCTCAATCAGCTGGAGGGCCGACAGCCAGGGGATTACAACCGAGTCAAGGAGGCCCTGACGCAGAAGTTTGCGCTGACCCCCGAGATATACAGGAAGAAGTTCCAGGGGGTGCAGAAGGGGCCACAAGGGACCTTTGTGGATCTGGCCTCCCGCCTGGCGCAATACAGTCGCAAGTGGATGTCCGGGGTCGGAGCCCAGACCGCAGAGGACCTGCTCAAGTTGATCATGATGGAGCAGTTCTATGAAGCATGCACATCCACCCTGAGGCTGTGGCTCAAGGACCGAAGACCAGAGAACCCCCAGGAGGTTGGGAGGCTGGCGGAAGAGTTCACAGAGAGCCGGTCTGGGGGTGAACGGGAGTCCCGGAGAGAAAGGGAATTGCGCAGAGACCGTATCTCGGCTGAGCGATGGAAAGAGTCACCTACAAGGCGAGCCCAAGAGACAAGGACCAGTCATCTGCACCCCAGAAAACCAGCCAGGGCCAGGGCAGAGCCGGCCCGAAAGGGTCCGCAGGACCTAACTTGCCAATGCTGCAGGCAAAAAGGCCACAAGAGGGCTCAGTGCAACAGGCACCAAGACGTGGGATTTCCCAGTGTTAACTGGCTGGGGTTGGGGCCAGCAGGCAAACCTCAGCACAGAGTGTGGGGAAGGATGCTCAGTGCACCTCCCCTGGGGAGTCCCACCCTCGGGAGGCGGATTTCTCCGTGTACTGGGTGGGCGCAACGCAGCCCCTGCGGAGCGCGTGCCTCGTACCTCTGCAGGTGGATGGCAGGGAGGTGACGGTCTACAGGGACACAAGGGGCGGAGGTGACGCTGGCCCGGCCCGAGGTAGTAGACGGCCCAAGGTCAGACCACATGGTACCTAACACTCAGCTGACCCTCAGGGGCATAGACGGGACCCCATTTATGGTGCCCATAGCCCAGGTGCATCTGAAATGAGGGGCCAAGGAGAGCCCCAAGGAAGTGGGGTTGCACCGGCACTTGCCCACAGAGGAGCTGATGGGGGGTAACCTAGAGGAGTGGCCAGACGGACCCCACAGGACCCTGGTCACCACCCGTAGCCAGAGCCAGCGAGGGGCAGACCCCTCTTTGCAGAGGCTGAGGGACCAGGCTGGCCTCCGTGCAGCTCTGCCCCTGGGGGGAGGTGGCCAGGAGAGAATCCTGTGGGAGCGGGGATTCCTGTTCCAGGAATGGCTTCCCCCCAGGAAGGGGAGGGCATGGAGGGTCCAGCGGCAGCTGGTAGTCCCCAAAAAGTATCACCTCAAGCTGCTGTATTTGGCCCACGACGTCCCCTTTGCAGGCCACCGGGGGATCCGGCGCACACGGCTGAGGCTGCTCCAACACTTCTACTGGCCGGGGATATTTGCGGCCGTGCAGCGATATTGCCGGTCCTGCGACTCCTGCCAGAGGGGCGGCAAGGCCCAAGATGGGAGGAAAGCTGCTTGGGGGCCCCTACCCCATATAGAGGAGCTGTTCTGCAAGGCAGCATTAGAGATAGAGGGGCCTGTCGGCCAGGCGACCCGGATGGGGAAGAAATACATCCTGGTAGGTGTGGATATGGCTACCAACTGCCCCGAGGCCGTGGCTCTGCCCTCTAGCGAGGCAGACACGGTGGCAGACACACTGCTGGCCCTTTTCAGCAGGGTGGGGCTCCCCAAGGAGGTCCTCACGGACCAGGGATCCCACTTCATGTCGGCCCTGCTCCGGTGCTTATGGGAGAAACACGGGGCCCGGCTCACCTGGACCCCAACGTATGGCGCCCGGCTCAGCGGGATGGTAGGGAGGTTCATGGGGACCCTGAAGCAGATGCTGGAGGCCTTTATGCTCCGGCACCCGCAGGACTGGGACAAGTACCTGCCCCATCTGCTGTCTGCATGGGGAGGCACCCCGAGGGTCTGCCAGGCTCTCCCGGACCGAGCCGGGGTGCCGAAGGGGGAAGGACCCCCTGGGCTTGCTGAGAGAGTTATAGGACGGGAAGACCTCCCCGGATGGAGCGTCGGGGGTGGCAGACGTCCTGGCTTTCCGGGAAAGGCTCGCTGAGATCGTGAGCCCATCCAGAGAGACCCTGGCCAGAGATCAAGGGCAGTGGAAGGGCTGGTACAGCCACCGAAGGCAGGCCCCTGCCGGTCCCCCCGGAGCTGTGCAGCAACCGGAGAGAGGGGAGCCGGCTCCTGCAGGGCATCACCGCAGCCGGTCCAAGTCAAGGGGAGCGCCAATGTCACCGCTGCGGCTTTCCCGGGAAGGGGACCCGAACTTCCCTAAGTCACAAGCCCAATTCCCCTACTCAGTTCGCTCTCGGAGTGGGGACAGCTGTGACGTAGTGGGGGTGTTGTCTGTTCTGTGATCTGGGGTTCCCCTGTGCTGTGATGGGAGATTCTAACTGACTCTCCCAAATGTGTATTAACCCAGAAACCCAGGCTCAGCCTCCCAGGGAGGGGGACAAAGGAAGGAAGACGGAGACCAACCCCTGGCTGGGGGGCAGGGATGGAGGAGATGCAGTTTTCTGTCTGCTATCATGCAGAAAGCAGATGAAGCAAGGGGCTGGGATAGTAGGGCCCAGCCACCCCCCATCTCAAGGGGGGTGGCCTCTTAGCCCCAGTTCCTGTCACCAGATTGCATCTGTGCTGTGCTGTATCTTGGAGAAGCAATAAACTCCCTCAATGCTTCTGGCAGGCGGAGTCTCTTCATGCCACTACCGAGGTACAGGAGATGGGGGAACCCCAACGCGCCACCAGATGGGGAAGTGGTGGTTGAAGACTCTCTTCTGAGGGGGATGGAGGAGACAATATGTCGCCCTGACATTTCATCTCGGGAGGTATGCTGTCTGCCGGGGACCCGTATCCCACATGTTACGGAGGCATTGTCGAGGATATTCCGGCCCTCTGACTACTACCCCATGCTACTCATCCGTGTGGGAACGAATGATACTGCGAGGTGTGACACTGAGTGGATCAAGAGTGACTCCAGGGCTCTGGGAGTACGGGTGAAGGAGTTTGGAGCGCAGGTGGTGTTCTCTTCGATCCTTCCTGTCGAAGGTAGGGGCCCGGGAAGAGACAGGTGCATCCTGGAGGTGAATGCCTGGCTGGGAAGATGGTGTCGCCAGGAGGGCTTTGGCTTCCTCCACCATGGCATGCTATTCCAGGAAGGACAGCTAAGCAGGGATGGCGTACACCTTTGGAGGAGAGGAAAGACCCTATTTGGACACAGAATGGCTCACCTAGTGAGGCGGGCTTTAAACTATGTTTGAGGGGGACAGGTGAGCAAAGCCCACAAGTAAGTGGAGAACATGGAGACCTGGGAGATGGGTCGGAAATGGGAGGGAGCGTGGCAGAAAGAATGGCAGAAAGAAAGGAGGGTCAGGGCCAAACTGGGAGGCAAGGTCAATTCAGGATCTTAGATGCCTATATACAAATGTGAGAAGTGTGGGAAATAAGCAGGAAGAACTGGAAGTGCTATTAAATACGTACATTTATGACATTGTTGGCATCACAGAAACTTGGTGGGATAATACACATGATTGGAATGTTTGTATGGAAGGGTACAGCTTGCTCAGGAAGGATAGCCAGGGAAAAAAGGGAGGAGGTGTTGCTTTATACATTCAAAATGAACACACTTGCAGTGAGGTGGAGATGGACATAGGAGACGGAAGTGTTGAGAGTTTCTGGGTTAGGCTAAAAGGGATTAAAAACAAATGTGATGTCATGCTAGGCGTCTACTACAGGCCACCTACTCAGGTGGAAAAAGTGGATGAGGCTTTTTTTAAACAACTAACAAAATCATCCCAAGGGTAGAAGGTAGAACAGCAAAAGAGACATGGATTTCAGGAAGGCTGATTTTGGTAAGCTCAGAGAGCTGATAAGTAAGGTACCATGGGAATCGAGACTAAGGGGAAAAAGAACTGAGGAGAGTTGGCAGTTTTTCAAAGGGACATTTTTAAGGGCCCAAAAGCAAGCTATTCCCAAGTGTCGGAAAGATAGAAAATATGGCAAAAGACCACCTTGGCTTAACCACGAGATCTTGCATGATCTAACACTAAAAAAGGAGTCATATAAAAAATGGAAGGTAGGACAAATTACAAAGGATGGATATAGGCAAACAGCACAGGAATGCAGAGGCAAGATTAGAAAGGCAAAGGCACAGAATGAGCTCAAACTAGCTATGGGAATAAAGGGAAACAAGAAGACTTTTTAGAAATACGTTAGAAGCAAAAGGAGGACCAAGGAGAGGGTACGCCCACTGGTCAGTGAGGAGGGAGAAACAGTAACAGGAAACTTGGAAATGGCAGAGATGCTCAATGACTTCTTTGTTTCGGTCTTCACCGAGAAGTCTGTAGGAATGCCTAACATAGTGAATGCTAGTGGGAATGGGGTAGTTTTAGAAGGTAAAATAAAAACAGAACAAGTTAAAAATCACCTAGAAAAGTTAAATGCCTGCAAGTCACCAGGGCGTGACAAAATGCATCATAGAATACTCAAGGAGCTGATAGAGGAGGTATTTGAGCCTCTAGCTATCATATTTGGAAAATCATGGGAGACAGGAGAGATTCCAGAGGACTGGAAAAGGGCAAATAAGAACAGACCAGGAAACTACAGACCAGTTAGTTTAACTTCTGTGCCAGGGAAGATAATGGAGCAAGTAATGAAGGAAATCATCTGTAAACACTTGGAAAGTGGAAGGTGATAGGCAAGAGCCAGCATGGATTTGGAAAGAACAAATCATGTCAAACCAATCAGATAGCTTTCTTCAGTAGGATAACGAGTCTTGTGGATAAGGGGGAAGCGGTGGTTGTGGTATACCTAGACTTTAGTAAGACGTTTGATACGGTCTCGCATGATATTCTTATCAATAAACTAGGTAACTACAACTTAGATGGGGTACAATAAGGTGGGCGCATAACTGGCTGGATACCCATACTCAGAGAGTAGTTATTAATGGTTCACAATCCTGCTGGAAAGGCAGAACAAGTGGGGTTCCGCAGGGGTCTGTTTTGGGACCAGCTCTGTTCAATATCTTCATCAACAATTTTGATATTAGTATCGAAAGTACGCTTATTAAGTCTGCAGATGATACCAAGCTGGGAGGGGTTGCGACTAATCTGGAGGACAGGGTCATAATTCAAAATGACCTGGACAAATAGGAGAAATGGTCTGAGGTAAATAGGATGAAGTTTAATAAAGAGAAAGGCAAAGTTCTCCACATAGGAAGGAACAATCAGTTTCAAACATACAGAATGGGAAGCGACTGTCTGGGAAGGAGTACGGCAGAAAGGGATCTAGGGGTTATAGTGGACCACAAGTTGAATATGAGTCAGCAGTGTGATGCTGTTGCAAAGAAAGCAAACACGATTCTGGGATGCATGTGTTGTGAGCAAGACATGAGAAGTCATTTGTCTGCTCTACTCTGCCCTGGTTAGGCCTCAATTGGAGTATTGTGTTCAGTTCTGGGCAGAGCATTTTAAGAAAGATGTGGAGAAATTGGAGAAGGTCCAGAGAAGAGCAACGAGAATGATTAAAGGTCGAGAGACCATAACCTATGAAGGAAGGCTGCAGGAAATGGGTTTGTTTAGTTTAGAAAAAAGAAGATTGAGGGGGGACATGATAGCAGTTTTCAGATATCTAAAAGGGTATCATAAGGAGGAGAGAGAAAACTTGTTCATCTTGGCCTCTGAGGATAGAACAAGAAGCAATGGGCTTAAACTGCAGCAAGGGAGGTTTAGGTTGGACATTAGGGAAATGTTCCTATCTGTCAGGGTAGTCAAACACTGGAATAAATTGCCCAGGGAGGTTGTGGAATCTCCACGGTGAGTCATGTCCAACCTTCCCCTTCCTCAGCCAAGCAGTGTTGTAGTGCCCAGGGAAACTGAGGCACACACACACAGAGTTATCACAGAACAGCACAGGACAGGAGAATCACATACAGCACCACAAGGCAAACAGAGTGAACACAGACCCCGCAATGTCACAACTTCCCTGCAGGCATCACAGCTGGACATGGCAAGAATCTGCACTGAGCCCAAGACTGGGAACCACGTTTCCTGGAGAGAGGGGGGATCTAGAGAGTTCTCAGGGGTGCAGGTGGGGGAAACAGGCCTACACTGTGACATGTTCGAATGGGCTAAATCATCCTTCATTGGGAGGGGCAGGGACAGGGGCATCCAGAGGTCCCCAAACTGTGGACACAAACCTTCACCCCTGGTCCCTGTCCTGCTGTGGCTCAGACCAACTGCAGCCACGGCACCTCTCCCTGACCTGAACCTAGCCCAGGACTAGACCTGCCAGGGCTGGGGCTCCCCTATCCACTTTGAACCCATCCACGGACAGTATTGCCAGACCTACCACGTTGCCCCCCTGTCACTGAGGTACCCCCCTCCCCAGTCCACAACCAGATCTGCTGCAGCACCCTTTCCCTGGCCTGTACCCGGCTCCTGCCCAGAGCTGCTGGGACGGGGGCAGGGCTAGCCTGTGGCCACAGTAAGCCAGCCCTTGTGGCCATCCACTCCCACTGGCAGTTCACACTTATTCGTGGTGAGGGTTTCCACAGCCACACGAGAATTTGCACGGAGACAAGAGATGGGAACAAACCCCCTTGAGTTCCTTCAGTGACACTGTGTGGGCAGAGGAGCCTCGGCTTGGCTGTGTCTCCACGCGTTTCTAACCACCTGCCTGGGACCAGCTGGGCTGCACAGGCGCCCTGGATTAAGGTCACAGGCAGCTGGTGATGAGGCCTGGAAATGGCAGCAGCCCCTCAGTCAGCAAGAACCCATGAGCGGCAGGGCGTTTTCACGGGCAGGCCAGCTTTGGGACTTTGCAGCCCAAGGGCCCAGCCCCACCCTTTCAACACACCCAGCTCAGCGCTGGAGGGAACATTTTTTGGTTTAAACTTTGTGAAACTTCGGAGACAGAAGGGAAAGAAACAACCTGACCCATCCCTCCCCCGCCCATTCCAGCAGCCCGAGGGTGCATCTACATGGCAGGGTTTTTCTAGAAAAACGACACTTACGTCCGCACTGTAATTGCATTCTTGGTACAGGAAGGGGAAAGAACGGAGGGGTTTTTCCGATAGCAGTTAATCTCATTCTACAAGGGAGATGCCTTTTTCAGAAAAAGATGAGTGTGGACAAGGAAGAGGGAGTTTTTTCGAAAGAAGAGGCCTCCAGGAAAAAGCACAGGTGCCCTGGTGGCCACCCCATCCACAGTAATCACAACGGAAATGCTACAGAGTGTCCAATCCGTGTGGACACTTTCTGTCAAAAAAGCAGCTGGCTGTTTGGATGCGCTTTGGCCGTGTGGATGCGCTCTTTTGGAAGAACAGATTTGCTGCCATAGGTCTAGATCAGTATTTCTTAAACTTCTGAAGACTGAGGAACACCAAACAATTTTTTTTTCTGAGGAACACTAAGGATTCTTTGTGGAGGGGAAAAGAAAGGTTGGGGGGTAACTTATTGAGAACAAAAATGTCACCTGCCCCTTTAAGGGTGGCCATTTTGAATTCTGTTACTCTCCCTGGCACACAGGTATGCCATGGAACACAGTTTAAGAAACTGCCCTAGTGCAAGAAAATATCGGCAGAAAATATGCAAATGAGATTGTGGCTCATGCAAATGAATCCCTCGTTAGCATATTTTTTGCAGAAAAAACTCATAGTGCAGATGTAACCAGATACTCGCTGCTTCTCTACTGTGTTCTCAATACTCAGCGGGTATGGCCTTCTCCCCTGGAAAAGACCCCGTGTGCTTCTTCTAAGCAGAACAAGTTTCATCAGCTGACACCCCCGCTCCCTCTGTGCTGTTGGTTTGTATTGTGGGAACAGGTCAATCCCACTTCTCTCGCCTCGTGTTTCTGCACCTTTCGTCCTTTGTTAGATGTCCCTCAGATCCCTTGATAGGTGCCTCATCTCTAAGCTGAGTAGCCTGATGCTTTTAGTTGTTCCTCATATGGACCCATGGCCAGGTCTTTGTCATCGCTGGCTCTGAGTGTTTTCCAGTTCCTCCAGGGCCCTTTACTCTAAGTCACCAGCCTCTAGAGCCTGAAGAACCTGTACTCAGAGGATCACGAATTTGCCCTTACTGATTGAGGGGTGCATGTCCAGACCTGGCTTGGGAATAAGGAGACCTGGGTCTACCACTCTCCAATGGGGTGACTTTGGACAAGACAACACCCCGTTCCGTGCCTCGGTTTCCCCATCTGCAGAATGGGGATAAGGAACCTTCTTTCCTGTGTAAAGTAGGTTCAGTGCTTCTGATGAGACAAACTAGAGGCACTTTGCCAATGCATCAACTGTCATTAAAGTGGGAGAAGGAAAAAACTACCGGGGAGTCGGTCCTACCCATGCGAAAGAGATTCAAGCAGGAGCTGATTCCAGCTCAGGACCTACATTACAGTCTAGGAAGAGAAAGGTGCTTTATAGTGTCTATGCGAGGCCTTAGACCACTCCCGTTAACAATTCCCGCCCCCCCACACACACCTTGTTACAGCGGCCTAATGTCTCAGGTGTTGGGGGAGGGGCAACTTTTATTAATCCACCAATGGGCTTGTCTGGCCTTACACTCTGCTACGGACTGACAAGCTGGGTGGGGACGAGGGAGCAGCCCCTGGGGCGTTACTGCCCAGCCCGCTTGGCCCCAGACCCAGCTGCCATTCAGTGGGGCTCCAGGGGAACCCCTCAAACATGCAGAGGGGCCGGCCAGGGCCAGGACACCAGCCTTGCAGGGGAGGGGTGGGTGTAGCAGTGACATCACAAAGGCCTGTGGCAGGACCTCAGCCTATTGGGGGACAGGGATCACCTGACAGAGAGACCCTGACGACAGCCAATCAGGACAGAGGCACAGGGCCGGGGCAAGCTGGGAGATTCCCGCGCTTTGGCAGCAGGGCGGCCCCTTCCCAGGGTCTCTGCGGGGACCAGATGGAGAATTGGGACCGAGGGGCCAGGGCAAGAGGAGCCTCGTCAGCGTTTTCTCCTTCCCTGCGGCCAGTGGTGTCGGACCCGGTGAGACGGTCGGAGCCTCCGAGAGGTATGGAGCCTGCTCAGTTTGGTTCCCCTTTGCCCCCTCCCCTCCCTCTGTCTCGCCTTCTTCTGCGTCTTCCCCCCTTTCCCTGCCCCACCAAGCAGGGTGGGTGTGTGTTGGGCTGGGGCGGTCGGAGGCCTCACTCAGAGCTGGGCTGGCAGAGCGCTCGGAGCCGTTTGCAACCTGGCCCGTCCTTTTGAACATCTGTTGAGCCCGCTCCCTGCCCCCCACTGCCTCGGAGCTCCCAGTATCGCTGCGGATTGGTGGAGTGGGTGGTTACTGACAGGGGAGACTCGCAGCTTTTTGTTCTCTTTAAACCTCTTCTCGGTGAGTCGTTATTAATGGTTCCCAGCCGTGCTGGAAGGGCCTAACACGTGGGGCTCTGCAGGGGTCTGTTCTGGGACGGTTCTGTTCCATATTCATCAGTGATTTAGATATTGGCATAGAGAGGGCGCTTATTAAGTTTGCAGATGATACGAAGCTGGGAGGGGTGGCAAGTGCTTTGGAGGAAGGGTCAGAATTCAAAGTGATCTGGACAAACTGGAAAAATGGTCTGAGGTAAATTGGATGAAGTTTAATAAAGACAAATGCAAAGTGTTCCATTTCGGAAGGGAGAATCCACTTCACACGCACGGAATGGGAAGCGACTCTCTTGGAAGGAGTCCTGCAGAAAGGGATCTTGGAGTCAGAGTGGACCACAAGCTAAATAGTAGTCCAAAGTGTGACACTTGCAAAAAAAAGCAACCATGATTGTGGGAGGCACTAACAGGAGTGTGGTGAGCAAGACACGAGAAGTCATTCTTCCACTCTCCTCTGCGCTGCTTAGGCCTCACTTGGCGTCTTGTCTCCAGTTCTGGGCACCATGTTTCAGGAATGAACTGGAGAAATTGGAGAAGGCCTGGAGAAGAGCAAGGAAAATGTGGAACAGTTTAGAAAAGATGAGAATGAAAGAACTGGGCTTGTTTAGTCTGGAAAGGAGAAGACTGAGAGCGGTTTTCAAGTACCTAAAAGGGTGTCACAAGGAGGAGGGAGACAAACTGTTTTCCTTGGCCTCTGAAGAGAGGACAAGTAGCCAAGGGCTTAAACTGCAGCAAGGGAGGTTTAGGTTGGACATTAGGAAAATGTTTCTGGCTGTCAGAAAAACTCCTGTCAGGGTGGTGAAACACTGGAAGAAATTGCCTGGGGAGGATGCGGAATCTCCATCACTGGAGATATTTCAGAGCAGGTTGCACAGACACCTGTCAGGGATTATCTAGACCAGTGGTCCCCAAACTTTTGGGGCTGCGCGTGTGCCAGGCGCCTTGGGGCGGAGCCCTGCATCCGGGGGCGGGGCCATGCATATGCCGCACGTCTTGGGGTGGGGACACGCATGCGTTGCAAGCAAGGCCATCTCTAGGTTTTTTACCATCCCAAGCAAAAAAATTTTTGTCCACACACTGCCCCCCCGCACCACCTTGCACAATACTGCAGGACAGGCACTGAGGAGGAAAGCACCCATTCACCTTGCAGTTCTCTGACTCCAAACATGCCCTCCAGCCAAATCCAGCCTACGTCTTGTCTCCCCTCTACACCCATCCCTGTCCAAACACTTCCCGACCCCCCCCACCCCCACCCACTCACAAAACTCAGTTTTCACCTCCTCTCCCTTCCCCCCACTGACCGAACTCCGTCTCCTTTTCTGCTCCCCGCCAAACGCTCATGTCCCCTCCTCTCAGCAGGTGCAGAAACATCGGAGCACCCTGAGGAAGGGTTGAAAGTGGCACAGGTCCCCCTGGGGATGCGCGTGGACACAGCTGGGAAAGATAAAGGGCAAGGCCAGGGACACCTCTTCCCCCCTCCCCCAAATCTCTGAGCTGGGGCAGGCGAGGCCCCTTCCAGCAGTTCCTCACCGCCAGACCAAGCAGATCAGGCTGCTGCGCCCTGCTGCACGTGGGGCTGAGCTTGCTGGTGCCAGTCAGAGGAGCGCAAACTATCCCCAGGCGCCGGAGTCTGCTTCATGGAGGGGAGGCTCCTTTGGGTATTTCCTGCTCGGCTGCTGGTGGGTGCTGGGCAGCGGAAGCAACGCCAGGAAGGCGACTGGAGCGGCGAGTGGCCAGCGCTCCTGCCGGGGCCGCCCCGCCATGACGCCCTCTCGTGCTAACTAAAGGGCGCACTTTTCTCCCTGGTGCCGGAGGAAGGCAGCCCCGGAACCATGATGTCATGGCGCCTCAGCCAATCAGGGCAGGGCTGCAAGTGCGACCTGCCCCACGCACCCAGCCTGCCAAGGGTGGCTCACTGCTGGCCCATCGCTTGCTCCGCTGCCCCGCCCGTTGCCTTGTGCGGGCACAGGGAGGCCCGCGTCAGGCGCTATGGGTTAGGAATTCAGGAGTTCTCCGGCCAGTGTCTCTGAGGGGCGGCCGGAATGCTGCCCCTGGCAATGTGCCACACCAAGCATGTGCTCGGCTTGCTGGCGCCTAGAGCCGGCACCTGGCAGGCGCACATAAATGCCCCGTTGGGGAAGACTGATCTAGATGGTGCCGGGTCCTGCTGCGAGGGCAGGGAACTGGACTCGCTTTCTTCCCGAAGTCCCTTCCCATTCTACTGTTCTGTGATTCACAGACCAGACGGATCAGTCCCAGACCAGAAGGGCTGGCGGGGGAGAGGGGGGTGGTCAAGCTTTTTCTCTAATGTACCTATCTCTGGGCAGTTCCTGAGTGTCTCTAAGGGGCAGGGCTGCTCACACACTTGCTGGTGGTGCCCGTGAGCAGTGGTTGGGCTCTGGCTGGTTGTACAGCTGTGGGCTGTGATTGTGCAAGTGTCCCAAGGTGCTGGCTGCGGTCAGGACACCAGCCGTGCGGAGGGAGGGGACGGTGATGCCACAAAGGCCTGTGTGGGGAAGCAGCTGGGGGGCGGGTGGATGAGCTCATGGAGATTCCCTGACATCAGCTGCAAGGCAAGGTAGGTTCAGAAACAGCTCCCAGCCATTTCTGGCTGTGTGGGGAGCCCCCCAAAGAGGCAGGGCTGGAATCCCTCTGAGACCAAATCCTCGGGGGTGACCTGGGCCAGCCCTTGGGAGGTCCCCTGAGACCTCTCGGCCACCCCCGCCTCCCAGTCTCACTGCTGATTGGCTGAGAAGGGGGCTAAAGAGAGGGAGGAGGTTTCCTGGTTTCCCAGCGGTGACTCCAGCTACTCATCCTTTGCAGGCTCCGCACAGGCAGGGTCTGGCCTCGGGCCGGCCCTGCGGGGAGACCTGCGGGCAGAGCTCCACACCGGCACTAAGACAGCAGGGAGGTGAGAATGGGCGAGTAGGGGGAGGCTGTTTTCCTTCAGCGCTGCCGGTGGGGTTGGGAAAGGGGAGACTGGGGACCCTTGGGCAGGGCTGTTTTGGGCCCTTCCTCCTTCAGGGACAGGGTTGGGAGATGGAAGGTGAAATCAGGGCCTGGCTGGCTCTGGGAACAAGAACCTCAAATCTCACCCCCCACCCCCATAACTTCCCTCTCCCTCACCATGGGATCCATCCACATTGTCCTAGTCTGGAGAGACAAGGCCCTTCCTAAGAGCCGTGCCCAATGGATCCGACTCACTCCCCTGAGCACCGGGGCCCAGCCCCGGGGATGGGGATGAGGGCTCGTTGGCACAGGCTGGGTACGGATCTATTGACCTGCCCCACCTCTCTCCCCCGCAGCGTGTCAGCTCCTGCATCGCGCCCAGAGTGTCCCAAGGGAGAGCTAAGTCCCCAGGGAGCAGCAGAGCCCGGTTGTAATTGCCCCCCCGCACCCGGCATTGGAGGTGAGTGTCCTCTGAGCTGGCCCCCTGACCCCGGGGTGAGCAGGCGGCTCCCACAGGCCGCAGGGCCGGCAGCAGCAGGGCTGCGGGCTGGGAGTGACCCCTGGGGAGGACAGAGTCAGACCCGGGCCTGAGCCAGACTTGGGCCCAGTTCATCTTCTCCCGGCTCAGGGGAGACCCGGGAATGATAAGGAGCCATGTTCTGGCCCGGGCTCCAGCCAGGTTCCTTTCTGGCCCTGGGCCCCTCCTTGTCCCCCTGGAAGGGTTACCAGATAGGTTTGAAAAACATCCCAGACACACGTGATCTCAGAACGGGAAGCGGGGGACCGGCTGGGAGGGGAATGCGGCTGGCTGGGATGCGGATGGGGGGAACGCAGCTGGCGCAGGGAGATCGGGGGTGGGGGATACCGGCCAGCGGGAAGCAGGGCTGGCTCGGAGGAGGTCAGAAGGAGCAGGGCTGACAGGGGGAGAACTGGGAGCGGGGAGGGGAGGGAAGGAAGCAGCCGGCGGGAAGCAGGGGGCTAGAAGTCCAAAACCTTGCAAAACGAGCTGGGGGTGCAAGTCCCCATAGAGGGCCCTGCCCACCGCCCTTTGCCCCAGGAGCTGGGGGTCTCGTTAGCTCCTCTCCCCAGTGGCTCCAGAAGAGGGACGTGGGGAGGGAGGCGCCTGGCCCAGGGGCGTTGGGAGCTGGGAGCAGGACACTGATGGGGCCGTGTCTCCTCCCTTCCATCCCAGCTCAGCACAGCCCCCGCTCGGGAGCTTGGGGCCCAGCTAGCACTGTCCCTCGGGTGCTCAGCCAAGGACACCGGCCGGCCGGCCGGCCAGGGAGGGGCCTGACCCCTCTGTCCACTGCTGCTGTGCCGGAGGTGAGGCAGCCCGCTGGGCAACGGGCCTCTAGAGCAGAGACAGCGGCAGATGCCAGGCCAGGGGCCCTCCAGAAATGACCCCACCCAGGCTCCCACCTGGCAATGGGAGTAGGGTTACCAGGTGAGTTAAAAGAAAATATCGGACACACTTGATCTCAGATGAGGGTGGGGGGACGGGTCGGGAGGGAGTCAGGGCTGGCCAGGAGGCGGGGGGGCGTGGGGCAGTGCGGCCAGTGGGAAGCAGGCCTGACGGGGGTGGGCGGGCAGGTCGGGTACAACGGGGATGGCCGGGGGAGATGGGGTAGGGGAACCAGCTGGCGGGATGAAGGGCTGGGGGGCTGGTTAGGTGCAGCAGGGCTGGCTGGGGGAGATCGGGGAGAGGAGGGGAGAACTAGCCACCGGAAGCAAGGCTGGGGGGGCAGCGGGGCTGGCCAGGAAAGATCAGGAGGAGACGTGGGGGAGAACCGGCTGGCCGGGAGGGGGTTGGGGGGAGCGAATTGGCCAGCGGGGAGTGGGACTTAGCCGGGCATGTGCAGATCCCAGGGCGCTGCCTGTTCCGCGCACGGTCCTGGCGAAGCGCGAGTGAGTTCTGCTGCGGCTCCACAAGGCGCTTGCCCAGCGCTCAGGAGCACAGACAGGGCTTCCCCCCCTCCCCAAGGCGTCACACGCAACGAGAGGCTCCCAGGGCCGATCACGCCCCCCTCCCATCCACTCTCCCTCCCCCCGCCAGAAAACCAGAAAATACCAAACATTGCTCATGTCCGGTATATTCTGACTGTTCGTACCGGGCAGAGGGCCCAAAAACCGGCCCGTCCAGTAGAATACTGGACACCTGGCAACCCTAAATGGGAGCCCGGTCGCAACACGCCAAAGCCTCTGGGCCCGGCCCCGCGGGAGGGTGAGTCTGCCTCTCCCCTCCCCCGCCCCGCTCCATATAGGACCAGCCCCTCCCCAGGCACCAAGGCACCCGCTCTTCTCTGGGGCAGGGATTCGCCCACTGGGACCCAGCCCCAGCCAGGGCCCTGGGGCAGCCGGATGCTGTGGGGGAACAGCTGGCATGGGGCGACGGGGAGGGAGGCAATAGCAGCTCCTGCAATGATAGGCCAGAGGGGTCTGGCCCTGGGGGGCCCTAGAGAGGCGTCGCCCAGGGCCAAGCTCCCACTGACCCCCCTGGTTCCCGGGGCCCCACGTCTGACAGGCCCTTGCTCTCTTGGGACAGGAGGAGCCCGGCCACGGGGATGCACCACCTCCCCTCCCCCGCCGAGCCTGGCTCCAGGTGCCCGCAGCTCGGCAGGGGCTGCTCCAGGGCAGGTGACGCCTGCGGGGAGGGAGCCGCCAGCCGCAGTCAGAGCGTTGGTCGGAGCTTTTCCTGCTCACGCCGGGACTGGAGCCACGGACACGACCCGGACCTGGGCCGGGAGCCAGGGGAGAAGAAGGAGCTGCCCCTCCCCCGCCGGCGGGGCCTGGAACTACCCCTCCCCCATCTCCTGTCCCTGGACAGAGACCTGCACAGCCCAGTGAGTCAGGGCCAGCTTAGGGACAGTAGCCATTGGGCTGCACTGCCCTGGTTAAAGGGGCAAGGTACTGACTATGGCCATTGGGCCATACTGCCTATAGCAAAGGGGAAAGGTACCGACACTGGCCATTGGGCCACACTGCTCGGACTAAAGGGGCAACGTACAAACTATGGCCATTGGACCACACTGCCCAGAGAAAAGGGGCAATGTACTGACACTGGCCATTGGGCTACACTGCCCATAAAAAAGGGGGCAATGTACTGACACTGGCCAGTGGGCCATATTGCCCTTAGAAAGGGTCACGGTATTGACACAGGCCGTTGGGCCACATTGCCCTTAGAAAGGGTAAAGGTACTGACACTGGCCATTGGGCTACACTGCCAATAGAAAACAGGCAAGGTACTGACATTGGCCATTGGGCCATACTGCCCTTAGAAAGGGTCATGGTACTCACACTGGCCATTGGGCCATACTGCCCGTACAAAGGGTCACGGTACGGACACTGGCCATTGGGCCACACTACCCTTAGAAAAGGGGCAATGTACTGAAACTGGCCATTGGGCCACACTGCCCTTAGAAAAGGGGCAAGGTACTGACAGTGGCCATTGGGCCATACTGCCCTTCGAAAAGGGGCAAAGTGGTGAAACTGGCCATTGGGTCACACTGCCCTGAGAAATTGGTCAAGGTACTGACACTAGCTATTGGGCCATACTACTATTAGAAAAGGGGCAACGTACTGACACTGGCCATTGCGCCATACTGCCCTTGGAAAAGGGGCAAGGTACTGACAGTGGCCATTGGGCCAAACTGCCCTGCGAAAAGGGGCCAGTTACAGAGTCCAGCCACTAGGCCGCCCTGCCGGAAGACAAACTCTTCCAGAGGGAAGCTGGGAGCCCACAGGCTTTGTGGGGGGAGAAGCTGCCGTCACCTCGGAACCAGGGGTGGCCTGGACCCAGTGACCCGACAGAGACGCTTCCAGCCCAGAGACGGGGCGTGTCACAGCACAGACTGAAGACTGAACAACCGGCCCAGCAGCCAAGACCAGGCGAGATCACGCACGGGACCAGGGCAGCAAAGGAGGAAACCGGCCGGCCAGGGCAGAGAGTCCAGAAGAAAACTGCACCTCGGGGGCCTGCTGAAGCTGGAAGAGACCGAGGGGCCTCCCTGTCGCGCCGCTTCCCCCAGACCTGAGCTCAGGCTGCCGGTTCCCTTCAGCCAGGAAGCTGGGCAGAGAAGTCACAGAAAGCAGGGCGCCTCGCAGCCCTGCCCTGGGCTCTCGTGGCCTAGCCAGGCCCTTCCCAGAGAGACTCCCATCCAGTGCAGATCCCTACGGCAGGGGTGGGGAACCTCAGGCACGGGGACCGGTTTGCGGGGATCCGGCCCCTGAAGGTCGGGGCTCCCCCCTGCATTGGGGGCCCATGCTGGGGAGTGGAGGGGGGCTGTTTCTCACTTGTGTGCAGCCCCCTATGGATTTCTCTGTGGGTCAGTAGCCCCGACCAAGCAAAGGTTCCCCACCCCTGCTCTGTGGGGGGGAAAGGTCCCCGGGAACCTTACTAGGGCCCCACCCATTTCACAGCCAGGAGACGTGCAACGGAGAAGGGGGGAGTCTGTGCTCCCCACGTGGTGAGGGGCCTGGGGAACCAGCTGCTCGTCTGGCCCTCCCGGGATGGGACAAGAGTTTTCCTGCCCCAACACGGGCACTCTCGGAGGGGGCAGATCAGAGCCACCCTGAGGGGCACGGAGAAGTGAGGGTGGAACGGCTCTAGCCCTGCCCCACAGGCTGCTGGAAAGTGAAATTGGCACTCTTGGGATGCCCCCCACCCCCAGCGCACAGAATCCTAGTTTGGGCCAGGACCCGCCCGGGCAGAGAGCCGGGAAATTTCCCACGGAAACCCCTGGGAGCGTGCCAGGGAGCAGCGTGGAAAGGCTCTGGCTGTGAAATGGGCGAGGTTGCAGGGGGGCGCGATGGGGCCCTAGTTGCGGCGTATTCCCTGGAAGTTGTGGGAAAGGGTCTGCCAGAAACTCCTGGCCCTGCTGGTCCTCAGGGTCATTGGGGAATCCCCTAGTGCAGCCTTTCTCCAGCTGGGGCTCCCAACCCAAAAGGGGGTGCCAGGGCCGGGGTAGGGGGCTCTCGAGCAGGGTCACTGGCCGCCTGGGTTTTCCCAGCCATGACCTCGTCTTTGGCCCTCAAATCTTCCTCTGGGCAGATGTTTGGAAATATTAAAAACTGTCGGATTTCTCCCAGCTTTCCCAGCTGAGTGGCTGGAGAGGAGCGGCTGCTGTCTGGCCATCCAGTTAGGGGGCAGCCCCATTGACAGCAGCAGCACAGGAGGAAGGGAGGCCTGGTCCGGTATTGCCACCCTTCCTTCTGCACTGCTGCTGGCGGTGGGGCTGCCTTTCGATCTGGGTGGCTGCAGAGCAGTGGCCCCTGGCAGGTCACCCAGCTCTAAAGTCAGTGCCACCACCAGCCACAGAACAGAGGGAAGGGGGCAGAGCTGCTGGGTGTGGGGCTGCCCTCTGAGCTGGGTGGCTGGAGAGCAGTGGCTGCTGACCAGGGGTCCAGCTTAGACGACGGCGTTCCTGCCAGCAGCAGCACAGAAGCAGGGTGGCTCTGTGTGGTGTGTCACTCCTACTTCTGCACCACTGCTGGCGGTGGCCCTGTCTTCCGACCTGGGCGCCCCAGGAGCGTCCACAACTCTCTGGTCACCGGCTCAGCAGTCAGTGCTGCTCCCAAGAGCGGTGCAGGAGGAAGTGCAGGAGGGGCGGGATTGCAGCACTTCCTTCGGCCCCGCGGCGGGTGTCAGCCCTGCCTCCCGAACTGGGTGACCAGAGAGTGGGTGCCACTGGCCAGGGGCTACTTCAGAGGGCAGCGCCAATAGCAGCAGCAGCACAAACTAGGGATGTCAACGTGTGTAGTCGGCTACACGATTAACCGATACGTCTGGGCTTACAGGTTAATCCTGTCGACGCCACACACCCCTCCCCCAGATGCCTCAGGAACAGAGGCAGCAAAGAGGGTGGGGGGGAAGGTGGGAGCTGGTGTCTGTGGGGATCCAGCTTTTAAGCTGCCTCCCCATGAGCACCAGATCCCGTGGAGCTACCTGGTCCCCACCACGTACTGCAGCCTCTCCTAGAGACGCAGCAACATGGAGGGGAGGGGGCAGGTGGGAGCTGGTGCACACGGAAGCAGCTTTTAAGACAGCTCCCCACGGGTATCAGCTCCTATGGAACCACGTCTCACCCATCCCCCTCCACTGCTGCCTCTCTATCAGCGTGGGCGCAGGGCAGAGATGAGATGAGATGTACGGGGAACTATCTTCTAAGCCGGCTCTCCGCACATGCCAGCTCCATGGAGCCCCCTTTCCTCCCTTGCTGTCTCACATAGAGGCAGTGGGTGGGGGTTGCTCGATGGGAGCTGACTTAAAATCTAGTTCTCCGTGAGCACCAGTTCTGCGAAGCTGCCTGCTCCTGCCTCTCACACTCCAGAGGAAGCTGCTGCAGAGCAACCTCTGTCCGGGGCTGTCACAAGCTCTCGTCACACAGAGGCTGCTGTGTGGGATGCCGGTACAGCCTCTGTCTGCTGTGTGGGATGCCGGTGCAGCCCCGCATTGCTGACTCACGCCCCAGGGACTATCGAATCATCGTGGAATTGCTACAGTTTGATGCAGTGACATGTTTGTTCGATGATTCCCTGTCTGACATCCCTAGCAAAAAGGGAGGGCGGCCCTGGACGGTGCTGCCCTCGTCCTTGTCTGCCGTCGCTGGCGACGGCGCCGCCTCTCACTCCGGGCAACTGGACAATCCGTGCTGTCTCCGGTAACAGTGCAGAAGGCAGGTGGGCTGCTGCAGCTTTGCCTCCCTGCCTTCTGCGCCGCTGCTGCTGGGTAAGGATGTTAAATAACGATTCATGGAGGAGTCGAGTAGTCGATAGAATTTCCATTGGCTACTCGACTAGTCGATGGGCACTTTCTGCACTTTGAAATGTACAAGGGCCCCAGCAGGGCTTCCTGTACACTTCAAAATCAGAACTCCGTGTGCAGCCCGGGGACAGCAGGAATTCCCACTGACTCCAGGCTTTACGAGCGTCCTTCCGCTTTTAAAGGCACAGGATCCTGAGGGCTCTTGTGCATTTCTGAGTGGAAGCACCTGCATGGAGCCTGGAGTCAGCAGGGGACTCAGACCCCTGGTAACCCCGAGCTCCATGCGGCGCTGCTCCTTCAGAGGACCCCCTTTTCAACCCTTTTCCCATGAGTAGGCAGCGCCAGCACCGCCAGCAGCGAAGAAGGGAGGGTGGCCTGGTATGGCGGTGCGTCCCTTCCCTCTGCACTACTGCTGGTAGTGGCACTGCCTACTAACGGGGAGGCGGGGGCAGTTATAAGGGGTCAGGTGCCCAACCTGGATGGCAACCCCACCGCCAGCAGCAGCGCAGGAGGGAGGGGAGCTGGTCTGGTACCGCCACCCTCCCTGCTGTGCCGCTGCTGGCCGTGCCTCTCACTTCTCAGCTGGACAGCTAGAGAGCGCAGGCACCATGTGCACAAGGCTGCCTGCCCCCAGCCGAGGCACAGAAGGTCTGCGACTGCCGCCCTCCCTTCCTTGCCACTGCCGGGGGCAGCGCTGCCTGCCACACTGAGGGTACGTCTAGACTACAGGCTTTTGTCGACAGAAGTTTTGTCAATAGATACTGTCAACAAAGCTTCTGTCGACAAAGAGCGTCTAGACTACATCCAGATCTGTAGACAAAGCAAGCCGCTTTGTCGACATGACAGTGTAGAGGCAAAGGACAGTGTAGATGCAATAGCCAATTCTGTCGACAGAACTATCTGGACAAAAGCGTTATTCCTCGTAGAATGAGGTTTATAGCCCTCAACAAAACTGCTGAATTCTGTCGACGTTGTGTCGACAGAATTCAGCGGCAGTGTAGACGAAGGTCTAGTTTTGTGAACTTTCTATAGTATAGTGGATTTTTGTGGACAAAACCCTGTAGTCTCGATACACCCTGAGTGGCCTGAGAGTGGCCCATTTTGGCAGGACGCCCAGCTGCAAAGTCAGCACCACCGCCAGCAGCAGCTGAGGAGGAAGGGAGGCCTGGTCTGGTATGTCAGCCCTTCCTTCTGTGCCGCTGCAGGTGGTGGCACTGCCTTTGGACCTGGGCAGCAGCAGAGCAGTGGCTGCTGTTGTGGGACCCAGTTTGGAGGGTGCCCAATGAGCAGCGAGTGAGGGGTGGTCTCTGACGGGTCACCCAGCTCAGAAGTCAACACGCCCCCAGCAGCAGCGCAGAAGGCAGGGTTGCCTGGCATGTTGTTGCCACCTTTCCTTCTGCACTGCTGCTGGCAGGGCTGCCTTCTCCGCTGGGGGACCACAGAGCAGTGGCCACAGGGGAGGTGCCCAGCTCGGAGGGCAGCTCCGCTCCCAGAAGCAGCGCAGAAGGAAGGGGGTGTGGCCTGCCATTGCCATCCTTCCCTCTGCACCGCTGCTGGTGGCATGGCTACCTTCCAAGCTGGGTGGCCAGAGCGAGCGGGATCCCAGCTGTGAAGTCAGTGCCAGCAGCAGCAGCAGCGCAGGAGGAAGTGGAGGCAGCAATGTTGTTGCCACCCTTCCGTCTGCTGGCCAGGTTGGGCGGCAGAGAGCCGCTGCCTCTCCAGCCGCCCAGCTTGGGAGGCCAGGAGAGATTAGGGACATTTCTTCTTATTTCCAAACTCCGGCAGGATGGGGACCTGGGGACTGAACACGAGGCCACGGCTGGGAAAGCCCAAACATCCGGTGCCCCTGTGAGCGACCCTCCTGCCCTCGCCTTGCCGTCCCCTTCTGGGCAGGAACCCCCAGCTGGAGAAATGCTACACTAAGGGATTCCTCTACGACCCCGAGGGCCACCACGGCCAGGAGTTCCTGGCAGCCCCTTTCCCACCACTTCCACGGAGGAGGCGGTAGGTTCTCAGGGGAGGTTTCCCCAACTCAGAGATCTGCCTGGATGGAGTGGAGGAGCAAAGGGAGGCCCTGGCCAGGAACGCCCAGGGCCAGGGCAGGGCTCCCACGGCAGCCCCGCCCCCAGCAGGGAGTGGCCAGAGACTCCTGGGAACAGAGGGGTGTGGAAAGAAACCTGCTGCTCAGCCAGGCCCATAACTCTGTGTCTGCGGGCCACTGGGGCCAGCCCAGATGTATCCAGCCTCCCGCTGACTCTGGAGTCCCTGCTGCCTCATCCTGCATTGCCTGGAAGAGCAGAAGTGATTCGTGGTGTCCCAGAGATGCTACCTCCATGCCAAAATCTCCACCCACCTCAGGTGGAGCAACAGCAGGAGCCAAGGAAAACGATTGTGCGACTGGTTTAAGATAAAGAGAGTGAAGAGAAATAAACCAACCATTGATTTGATGAGCTTTGCTTTCTGGGCCTTAAGCGCACGCTCGGGTCGGTCTCAGCCATTCCCTGCAAACCTGAGGACTTGATCCACTTTTCCCATGACAGCTGAGGGGGAGGCTGCACTCCAGGGCCTGTGGGGACAGAGCGGTGCCAGCAGAGCCCCCTCGCTGGGATGGAGCCCACAGGCACAGAAGGAGTGTTTCTGTTGCCATGACATCAGCCCCTCCCCAGGCAAAGCCCTCCCAGACTCCTGGCCGGAGCAGTCATGCCTAGCAGTCAGAGCAGGCGCTGTCGGTCAGAGCTAGGGTCAGGAGTCCCAGAGCAGCCCAAAGGCCGGTCTCATGGGCTCAGACTTGAAGGTCCAAAGGAAGCATCTGGTCATCTGGGCTGAGCTCCTGCACCGTAAGGCCCCAGAATCTCCCCCACCCCTCCGGCCCCAGCCCCACTCGCCCTGGCTGTGTTACTGACGCCCTCACATCACGGCTCAGCGATGTCAAGGGATGGAGAATCCGCCATTGCACGACTTGAAGCCAGTCCGGGACTCTGCAAAGGGGGGCAGCCGCATCCACCCAACCCCCACGGGCTCCTCACATCTGACCCCTTGACAAGCCCTTCCCACCCCCAGACACGGGGTCAGTCAGAGCAGGAGTGTTCTGGCCAGCGCCCCCAGCCACACGGTGGGGAAAGAATTGTCTGGAGCAGCTCAGCACTGCGGAGCCCACGTTTCCCTCTGCTGAGCGCGGGGCAGCTGGTCCGATTGCTCCAACACGCGTGAGTCCAAGGGCCGCCGATGGGAGCTGGGCAGCACAAACGCTCCCCTTCACATCCAGTCGCCTGAGCCCCTGAGTCCCTGTGCCCTAGCCCTGGGCCCTGTTGTTCGAGGAACAGGGACTCCGACTGCCACACGCTGAGCAGGCCCAGCAGGACTGGGGGGCTGATTCTCAGGGCAGGGTTGATACACCCTCCAGCCCCCGGTCATCTGAAGCAGTGGGCTTTGCCCACGAAAGCTCATGATCCCATCTGCAGGTTTTATTAGTCTTTCAAGTGCTACCAGGCTATTTGTTGTTTGACCATAGCGAGGGCTGAGGAGGGAGGTCCAGCCTGCGGCTCACAGCCAGTTGTGCCGGGGGTGGGGTAAGGCAGAGGATGCAGGCAAGGCAGAGGGCCTAAGAGGGTCTCTCCATGGCCAGAGAGGGGATCCCAAGGAGCGACGGTCTCGAGTGGCAGTTGGGGAGCTGTGTGGTGGCTAAGAGGGGAAACGATGTCACTGAGGCTGGGGAAACACTGGAACGGGAGGCCTGGGGAAGTGGGGGAATCTCTGTCCTGAGAGGATTTGAAGGCCAGACTGGACAAAGGCCTGGCTGGGATAACTGAATTGGGCTGAGTCCTGCTCTGAACAGGACCAGGACTAGCTGACTCTTCAGGTCCCTTCCAGCCCAGTGATTCAAGGACTCTGAACAGGGGCAGAGAGTGGGGTCCCAGGAGAGGTTCCCAGTAGCACAAGGCCTAGAGGCTAAAAGAGGGATGTGAGGGGTGCACTGGGGCACTGGAACTAGGACGTGGTTTCTCCTGGGCATGTGTGTTGCACAAACTCAGCTGAACTGAAACATTTCCATCATCACCATCATCATCATCATCAGACTAGGGAATACAACAGCCCCGACCTGCTCCCGGAGGGGATGCTCAAAGGAAGCACCAGAAACCACATCGGCTGGTCCAGCTGCCAGGTGTGAAGATTTTCTACCCCTTAACTCTGCATCCTGTATCATCAGTGCACACATAGCCCACCACTGCCTGTGTCACCCCCGTCCAAACCCCACTGCCCATCTCCCGCATCCTAGAAACTTCCCCACCCAGACACCCACACGAGACCAGCTAGTCTCCTATTATCAGTCATCAACCTCCCCATGCACCTGAAACACTGCCAGTCTGTGCCCCACAGACAGAGCCCCCTCTGCCAGCCCCTCCCCATGGAACAGACTAACTGCCAGTTTCTGCCCCACAGAGCCCCCCTCTGTCATCCCCTCCCGCATTTCCTTGACTTAGTGCCAGTCTGTCCCCACAAACAGCCCCTCTCTGCCAGCCTCTGCCCTACGTCCCTGACTAACTGCCCGTCATTTCCCACAGAGAAACATCCCTCCCCGATGAACCTGACTAACGGCCAGTCTGTGCTCCACGGACAGACCCTCCCTCTGCCAGACTCGGGTGGAACAGGGTGTATGGGGCTCATGGTCAATTTTCCCTCCCCCCTGGCTTCTCTCCATGGCTGGTGAGGGGCTACCTCTGCACCCTCCCACATCGGGCCCAGCTCCTAGGGCCAGGCTGCGATGGGAGACGGGGTCACCGCTCCCTGCTGTATCCTGTCCAGCCGCAGGCCGATAGGGAGCGCGCACCCGGCTGGAGTCCTCCCACCCTGAGCCGGAGCTGAGCCGGGGTGTCAGACGCTCCCTGCAGCACCCAGCGCCCAGGAGAACATGGATGGTAAGTGGTGTCGGGGGCCAAGGTTGTGGGGAGCTGCCGCACTCAGGGGAGCTGGGGAATTCCCGGTACCTCGGCCCCAAGTGAAATCTCCCCCGACATTCCCAAGAGGAGCAGGCAGGGAGAAATCTCTGCTGTCCTGCTTATGGGCATGGAAACCTCAGCCCTGCGCCCCCCCCCCCCCACACACACAAACAGTGGGAACCCAGAAATCATCTCTTCTTCCCCTCTCAATCTTCAGTCCCTTCTCCCGCCCAGCCTGAGTTCCTGTCTCCCCTGCTCTGCCAGGCTGTTTGCTGCCTCTTTTTGTCTCTGCAAAATATACTGTGAGGCAGAGACTTTTTGTGGGGTTTTCCTTGACCCACTCAGACCGGGCAGGCAGCATGACGTAGTGGAACCAGCGCTGCCTAGGTGGGGTTCTACCACCCCCCAGTCTGCTTCTGGGCTCGAGTTTCTCCATCTGCCCCATAGCCTAACAACAAGGCACTTTACAAACACTCTCCGTGTCATCGGCATTGTATGAAGGGGGAAACTGAGGCATGGAGCGGCAACAGATTTATACAGCTCAACCCAGTCCCTGCCCCACTGTCTGCAGGAAAAGCAGCCAGGTGCTCTTGCTACTTGATCTCACTCCCTCTCAATTCCCCTGCTTCCAACTGATGTCAACTACTCTCAGCGTGCACAACTTCCTTCCTGCGCTGAAGCCAAGCAGATCAGGATGGGGAGGAGACATGAGGGAGATCCCAGGCTCTTGCTCTCTCTCTCTCACACATGCACCCACGTATTACTTTAGAAAATGGCAGGCGTGAGCTCGAGGAGAATCCCCCTTAACAGTTTAAGCCCATTGCTTCTTGTTCTATCCTCAAAGGCCAAGATGAACAAGTTTTCTCCCTCCTCCTTATGATACCCTTTTAGATATCTGAAAACTGCTATCATGCCCCCCCTCAATCTTCTCTTTTCTAAATTAAACAAACTCAATTCCTTCAGCCTTCCCTCACAGGTCATGTTCTCTAGACCTTTAATCATTCTCGGTGCGCTTCTCTGGACCCTATCCAATTTCTCCACATCTTTCTTCAAATGCGGCGCCCAGAACTGAACACAATACTCCAATTGAGGCCTAACCAGCGCAGAGTAGAGCGGACGAATGACTTCTCATGTCTTGCTCACAACACACCTGTTAATGCATCCCAGAATCATGTTTGCTTTCTTTGCAACAGCATCACACTGCTGACTCATATTCAACTTGCGGTCCACTAAAACCCCTAGATCCCTTTCTGCCGGACTCCTTCCCAGACCGTCGCTTCCTATTGTGTATGTATGAAACTGATTGTTCCTTCCTACGTGCAGCACTTTTCATTTGTCTTTATTAAACTTCATCCTATTGACCTCAGACCATTTCTCTAATTTGTCCAGGTCATTTTGAATTATGACCCTATCCTCCAGATTAGTCGCAACCCCTCCCAGCTTGGTATCCTCTGCAGACTTAATAAGCGTATTTTCTATACTAATATCTAAATCGTTGATGAAGATATTGAACAGAGCCGGTCCCAAAACAGACCCCTGCGGAACCCCACTTGTTATGCCTTTCCAGCAGGATTGTGAACCATTAATAATTATTCTTTGAGTATGGGTATCCAGCCAGTTATGCACCCACCTTATAGGAGCCCCATCTAAGTTGTAGTTACCTCGTTTATTGATAAGAATATCATGCGAGACCGTATCAAACACCTTACTAAAGTCTAGGAATACCACATCCACCGCTTCGCCCTTATCCACAAGACTCATTATCCTATTAAAGAAAGCTATCAGATTGGTCTGACATGATTTGTTCTTTACAAATCCATGCAGGCTGTTACCTATCACCTTGCCACTTTCCAAGTGTTTACAGATGATTTCCTTAATTACTTGCTCCATTTTCTTCCCTGGCACAGAAGTTCAACTAACTGGTCGATAGTTTCCTGGGCTGTTCTTATTTCCCTTTTTATAGATGGCTACTAGATTTGCCCTTTTCCACTCCTCTGGAATCTCTCCTGTCTCCCATGATTTTCCAGAGATGATAGCTAGAGGCTCAAATACCTCCTCTATCAGCTCCTTGAGTATTCTATGATGCATTTTGTCAGGCCCTGGTGACTTGCAGGCATTTAACTTTTCTAGGTGATTTTTCACTTGTTCTTTTTTTAGTTTACCTTCTAAAATACCCCCTTCCCACTAGCATTCACTATGTTAGGCATTCCTACGGAGTTCTCGGTGAAGACCGAAACAAAGAAGTCATTGAGCATCTCTGCCATTTCCAGGTTTCCTTTTACTGTTTCTCCCGCCTCACTGACCAGTGGGCCTACACTCTCCTTTGTCTTCCTTTTGCTTCTAATGTATTTCTAAAAAGTCTTCTAGTTTCCCTTTATTCCTGTAGCTAGTTTGAGCTCATTCTGTGCCTTTGCCTTTCTAATCTTGCCCCTTCATTCCTGCGCTGTTTGCCTATATCCATCCTTTGTATTTTCTCCTACTTTCCATTTTTTATATGACTCCTTTTTTCATTTTAGATCATGCAAGATCTCGTGGTTAAGCCAAGGCGGTCTTTTGCCATATTTTCTATCTTTCTGACACATGGGAATAGCTTGCTTTTGGGCCCTTAACAGTGTCCCTTTGAAAAACTGCCAACTCTCCTCAGTTGTTTTTCCCCTCAGTCTCGATTCCCATGGCACCTTACCTATCAGCTCTCTGAGCTTACCAAAATCTGCTTTCCTGAAATCCATTGCCTCTATTTTGCTGTTCTCCCTTCTACCCTTCCTTAGAATTGTGACCTCTATTATTTCATGATCACTTTCACCCAAGCTGCCTTCCACTTTCAAATTCTTAACCAGTTCCTCCCTATTTTTTAGGATCCAAGCTAGAACAGCTTCCCCCCGGTATCTTTTTCAACCTATGGGGGAGCCATGGGGCGGGGGATGCTGTGCGGAGTGTATACCAGGGGCTGAGGCAGAAGTGAAGCTGTCGTGTCAGTGGTGACCGGGACTCTTCTCCTTTCCGCACCCGGGGTGGGAGCAGCCTGGCCTGGTCTCCCCCGCTCTCTGCTTCCCGCCCTGGCCAGTGGGGGAGGGTCTGAAACCCCCAGTTCCTCCTGTGCCCCACTCCTGCCCTCCCCCTGCACTGCTGCCCTCTGTCAGGCCAGGTAGCGTTCTGGGATTCCCAGCATGGGCAGGGTCGGCAGGGAAGGGGGAATCACCTCTGTGGGGGGCGTGAGTGAGCCCAGTCGTGGCCCAGCTTGGGCGTCCGCACTGCCACGGCACGGGTATTGCAGGGCGGGGCCAGAGAGGGGTAGAAGAAGCACTCCGGGGCTAGGAACCTGCTGGGTAGGAGGAGGCTGAAGGAGCTCTGTGGACTCAGTGTCTCTGCCCAGAGGAGCCCTGACTGGGTACCTACCCGGGAGCAGATTTCAGAGAGTCAGGAGCCAGTGTGCCCTGCAAGCTGTGTGTGTGCCTCCAGGCCTTGGGATTGATGACTCTGAGCTCCATAGGGCCAGCCATCCCCTTGCAAACACAGATTGAAGGACACTGAAACTTGAGGCAAACAACCCCTCTGCCCCACCCCAGATGCAGCTGCATCACGGCACTGGAGAGGCAATCCCTGTAGACACAGCTGAGTGTGGAGAGTCCCCTCTGGCCTGGGGCACCTTTGTGTGACCCTGTGACGGGGCCCCGCACTGGCCAAGGGAGGAGCGAACTGGATTGCTGGCAGTTGGCGGCCACCTCAGTGAGGCATGGGGGTTTTGGAAGAGGGTTTTTTGTGTTTTGCTTTTCTCATGTGTGGTCCCCAATTGATTTTTCTGGGGGTGAGTGGCCCTGGAGGCGAAAAAGGTTCCTCATCCCTGCCTTAAATAACGAAAACTTTGAAACCTTTTGTGTTAGACAAAAATTAATATTTTATGTTATTTAAAATGAAGTTTGATAAGCTTGACCTGGCCTCTGTCATGTGGTGGGGGGTGTCTGTGTTTCTGATGTGACTTGAGGTATCGCCCCTTCCTGACAAGCACGTCCCTGCCCCCAGAAGTGGGGAGCTGGAAAAAAAACTTTAAAGAGTCTACTGGGGAACAGGGTTATGTGAGTGTGGGGAAGACCCCCCAGACACCTGGGGACAGAAAGGGCAGCTCCCCTGTGCCCTGACTGGGCTGTCATTGCCCAGCCATCATCACCACTGCCCTACTTCTGTCCTGATCCTCACCCCCCTGCTGTTCCCATCCCCTGTTCTTCTCCATCTCCTCCCCCTTCTATTCTCCTTCCCCTCCCCATTTCTACCTGCCCTGCCCTCTGCCCATCCCCATCCTCTCCCTCCTCCCTGTCTGTCCCCATCTTATGTGAGGGCTTTGCTGGAAATGTCCCCCCCCCTCGCAGCGGGAACAATTCAGCACCCCCCGCATCTTGCTCCCCTCCACTCGACATTATTTCCTCCATTCCCCACACTTGAAAATTGAGCTCCCGCGTCCCCTCAGGTGACATTTGGGCTCCCCCATACGCCCCTAACCCTCCCCCAGGCCAGAATCCTCTCTGGCACCCGTACCCCCTTCCAAAACCCTCTGCTCCCCCTTCACCCAGGTCACACCTCCCTCCCAGACCCTGCACCCACCAGAGCTCCTCCCTCAGGCCAGACTCCTCTCCTGCACCCATGCCCCCTCCTGGACCCTGCACCCCTATCCACTGCCCTAGATCAGACCCCCCCTTCTTGCACCCAGGCTCCTACCCTAAACTCCCTTCTGCACCCAACCACCCCGTCCCAGACCCCGAACCCCTCAAAAGAAATGTGGCTCTTGACCACTTACCAAAATGCCCCCCCGCAAATAAAAAATTATTGACCAAGCCTGATCCAAATGTTTTTTCAAATGTTATTTAATTAGAATTTAAATACAATTATATACAATTCGGAGGTTTGCAGGGAGGGGGACGCAGCTGCTGGTGCGCTCACTGGCTGTCTTCCTGCTGCAAGGGAAGCAGAATCCGTCAGAGATTCATCCCTGGCGACTCAGGGGTACTGGGCCCCCCCAGCATTTCCACCCTCCTCCCCCCTGCGCTGAGACTTGTTCTGCTCTCTGGTCACCCCCCTGTCAGGCCCGTAGGGTGAGCTCCTGACCCCCCCAGGGCTCCTGACACCTCTGCCCCCTCCCACCTCCCAGGACAAGGCTTGTGTGCGCAGAACCTCCCCCAACGCCAGGGACGCTCGCAGGGGCAGGAGGGATTCTGTCAGCAGGGACGTGGGGTGGGGGCAGCCTGAGGAAAGGGGCGGTGGGGACTCCCTGAGGGGATGGGAAGGAGACCCTGGCCCTGCCACACTCTCCTGCATCTGCTCCGGCTCCTCACCATGTAGCCTAGGAGCTGCTGGGCCTACCCCAGCAGGGCGTGGGCCAGGACCAGCCCGGCCCAGCTGGGGTGCCGCAGGGGGGAGTGATCGGCGAGCAGCGCCCTCACCAAAAAGGAGATTTCCTGCTCTGGGGAGAAGAGCTGCCCAAAGACCTGAAATCAAGAGGACAGGAGGTTTCAGCTGACGGCCCAGAGCCCAGCCCCAACTCCTGGGATATCCTAACCCTGACCCTTCCCCAAACTCCCTTCCAGACCCTGCACCCGGACGCTGTCCTCACCCTGCTCCCCAAACCCCTGCCCCAGGTCACACCTTCCTCCTGCCCCAAGACCCTCCCAGACCTCACCCCCCTCCACAGAACAGAGCAGCCCCAGGCCACTTGCAAAAATCTTGGAGCGGCCTCCATCAAAAAGTGTTGCCCCCCCTCCCGCCCTGGTTCCCCTTCTACAGGAGATCCGGGGCTCCGTGCGGCGCTGCCTCTACGAAGCGCCGCCCCTTTGAAACGCCCTGACAGCGTCACAAAGGGGCAGCGCTGCCCTGTCCACTGGTCGCATAGTCGAGGGAAAATGCATCGACCAGTCGATCAGTGACTTACTCACCGCTCCCCACCCCGCGTCCTACCCGCACGAGGGCCTCAGCCAGCCCCACGCCCGAGCCGTGTCCTGCCCTGGCAGTGTGTCCTTACCTCTCCTACCCTCACGGTGTTGCTGTGAGCCAGGACCCATCTCTCCTTAGAGTAGTGCCTGCACCACAGGTCCTCTGCCTGGTGGATGTTGAGGCCTGGAAGAGACACAACAGGGTCATTCTGCTGACAGGTCTGAGCCCTTCCCCTCCCACGGGTCCCACCAGGCATCCCTAGGCAAATGGAAGTGCAAAGGGGGCAGAAGGACGGGAACCCAGCGGGACGCATCCCCCCTTGGGCCAGTCTGGGGGAAAAGGGCTGGGTCCCATCCCCCCGCCGCCGGCACCCTCAGGGTGTCCCTGGGGCCCAGTTCCCGGCTGGGTTCCTTACCCCTGTGGTGCAGGACGAGTTGGTAGAGGCTGTGCACCCCCTCCCGGGCCAGCCTGCTGACGTCCTCGGATGGGTCCGAAATGAAAAGGCCCAGCTGGGCCACGTGGTGACCCACCCTGGGCCAGTCGGCTGAGTTCTGAGGGGAGAGAAGGGGGGGGGGGGTCCCTCAGCATCCTGTCCCATGCAAAGGGCCGCCGAGGCGGTTTTAAGCTCGGGGGATGGACAGAGACACCCCCTGGGGCGAGGGCGGGGCCGGTCTTGCGAGGAGACGACCCTGAGCAATGGCCCCGACTGAACGGTCACTCCGGGGGTGGAACAAGGGGATCCACTAACGGCCACTCCCCAGGCCCCAGGCCCAGGTGCAGTCACACAAGAGCTCCCCCTGAAAGGCCCAGGGTCGCCCCTCCCCGGGGAAAGGAGAACGCGGATCAGTCCCGGCCCATTCCCGGCTCTGCCTCTGCCTCCCCGGGGGACGCTCCCAGCCCCGCGCCCTGCAGCACCAGACCCCACGGCTCCGAGCTCACTTTGGTCAAACCCCGGGAGGGTGGTGGCGACTCGCAGCAGGGCCGTGGTGCTGCCAAGGGCCCTGGCTCGCTCCTGGGGCAGGCGGGAATCCAGCCACGTTCTCAGGTGCTGTGGGGGAAAGAGGCAGGTCACGACCCGTAGGCAGGCGCCGGTTCTGGGCAGAGCCTGGGGCTCCTCTCCGACTGTGTCCCCCCCCCAAGCCCCAGACAATGGCCCTCGTCCCTTTCCACGGGGCTCACCTCAAGAATTAGCTGGAGCCTGGCGGTGTCTGGGGACTCGGCGAGGAGGCTCGCCAGCAGGGTGTGGAGGATGTTGGGAAGGGCCCGGCTGAGCTCCTGCAAGACAAGGGGGAGGCCTGGGTCAGAGGGAGGGTTGGGGAATCCAGGCCACCAGCTGGCTCTGGGGTCCTTCCCTGAGCAGGGTCTGAGCCGCCTTGCAGAGCAGGGAAGAGCCCAGGCTGGGCATGGAAGGGACGGGACCCCCGGGAGAGTAACGGGAACCCTGGAGGGAAGGATCCAAACCTGCAGCTTCTTCCCTCCCTCTGAACCCCTCACTCCTCTCTGAAGCTCCATCCCATCCCTGGAGGAGGGCCCAGAGGCTGCTCCTGCTCCTGGCTAGGGGAAGGGGGGGGCGTGAGGGAGGGGACGTACCTGCTTGTGGGTGGGTTCCTGCTGCCAGTCCCCAGACACTGAGTATCTTATTGCAACCCCCAGCAAGGGGCTCAGGAGCTGAGCCTGCAGGGGAGGCTTCAACGTACTGGCAGGAGAGAGGGGCAGAGACTTTTAAGTCAGCAGCAGGAGACAGAGACTTTCCAATCCACTTCTCAGGGGATCTGCTCTTGGGGCACAGCAGGGTCGGCGCGGGGGGGGGGGGGGCGGGGATCGGTACCTGAGGCTGCAGGCAGCACTGAGGCAATTGGCCAAGACCAGCGGCGGTGGGGAGTCCTCCATGATCTCCTGTGAGACCCCAAGGAGACAAAGGGGCGTGTGAGACTGGGGCCCCCGGCACGTCCCCTAGAGATGCTCACAGGCCCAGCACCCCCCAGCCAGCAGGATCCAACCCCACGGCCTCCGGCTGCCCTGTAGCCCCCCTGCCCGGCACAGAGGCCCTCCCAGCACCCCCCTTCCCAAAGCGGGACCAGCTCAATCCTTGTCCCCAGGCTGTCTCCTGCCCCTCACTACCCTGGTGACCAGCCTCTGAATCTCCAGCACCCCTATACCCCGGAGAGACCCCTCCCTGTCCCAAATCCCCCTTCCTGTCCAGCACCCCCAGACCTGCCCCATTTCTCTGTCCCTCCTTCCTCCAGCATCCCCACGTCCACCTCCCCCTCCAGCACTCCTGGCCCCCGCCCCATCCCATTTCCAGCACCCCCACCCGCAACCATGGCTCAGGCAGACTCCTGTCCACCCCACGTATCCCATCCCCTCCTCCCGGCCGCCGCGACTTGCTCACCACGATCCTGGCCACCACAGTGTCCTTCGTGCAGCGCGGCGCCAGGGTGCCCTCGCCCCTTTGGAGGGCGGCGAGGCAGGCGGTGGGGATGGCCAAGAGGAATCGCTGCAGGGCGGCCGGGCTCTGCAACCCCAGAGAGAGTCTGTGAGCCTGGGACCTGCCTGCCCCACTCTGGAGAGCTGCAGGGCTCAGGCCTCCCAGGAGTGGAGGTGGGAGCCTTCGGTGGTCCAAGCACCCCGCGCCCCTCAAACTGCTGCCCCAGGCTTGTGGGGGGCCCAACTGGTGCATGACAAGAGCCCCCAGCTTGGGGGGCCCAGGTCATGCAGGAGAAGGAGCCCCAGGGGGATCCCCAGGGACAAGCCCCTCACGGGGAGGGACGTGCTGGGAAGGGGCCGGACAATCTCGGGTCCTACCCAGGTGGAGAAAGTTCGTACTGTATCCCGGGTGCGGAGCTGTTCTTCAATATCATAAAGTAGGACTTCCTCCACCCGGGAGTCCATCCGCTCCCGGCAGCGCTCCGGTGAGGCCCAGGGGGACTCTGTGAGGGAGGGAAGGGAACAGGGTGACTCCAGTGGCCAGCAGGGGTCATGCGCCCCCCCATGTGAGGGACACAGCGCAGGTCAGGCCCCACACGCCCCTCGCAGGGATCCATGCCCCTTCCACCCTCACATCTTCCAACGCCCTCAGCACAGCCCCCCACCAGGAAAAACAGGGAACCAGGTAGCAGCAACCCCCACCCCCATCTGTTGCCCTGGCTGCAGGGCAGTAGTGTGAGGCTGCAGGAGTCGTGGGGTGGGGTTCGCAGCCCTCAGGCCAGACACTGGGGCTGCCCTCCCCGCCCCCTCCTGGGTACCGGCTGAGCCCCTGGGCCCAGGATGTTCACGGCCCCTCACCTGGATCAGAGAGGCTGCGGGAGGTGGCCCAGCTGCAGCTGGAGGCCCAGGCGCGGCTGCTGACCGACCTGGACCCACAGCTGCAGGGGCTGGTGCGGAGAGCGATGGGCTGCGGGCTCCCGGAGACTGGCAGGTCCCCGGGGTCCGGGCAGGGCGATGCCCCCTGGTGGTAATGGGGGCTGGGTTGCTGGGGCAGGTGTTTCTCTCCACAGAGGAGGCCCCAGAGCCAACCTACCCGGCTCTCCCGCTGGGCTGGGTCCCGCCTTCCCAGCCGCCCCTGGTGCCAGGTCTGGGGGGGGCCTGGCCGGTGGGCGTGTCGCTCCGGGCTGGTGGGAATCAGCTTCCCCGCCCGCAGGGACGGAAGAGCTCCTTCCCGACGGCCCTGGGGCCGCCTACAGGGCCTTCATCCAAAAGCGTCGGAAGCCTCGGGCCATTCTGTAAATGAAGGGAAGCAAAGATGAGCTTGGGGTGCAGGCTTGAAGAATGAAATCCAGGGGTTCCAGGTTCCCAAAGCTACTGCCCCCCCAGCCCCGAAATGGCCCCCTTGATCACTGGCTCGGTCTTGCACAAGACCTCCAAGGGCCTGAGTCGCCTGCCCATCAACAGCCCCCGCTCAGCCAATCAGGGGAGAGTCTAAGGTGTGGGGGGCATGGAGCGTTCTCCCCAAAGACACCGGCATAGACCTGTTCCAGACCCACCTCCCCAGTCCCCACAACACAGAAGAGGCAAGAACAGAGGAGAAATGTGGGTGGGATGGAGGAAAAGGAAAACCAAACAGGAGAAAGCCAGGAACCCAGCCAGTCCCGGGCGGGATCCAAACCCCTGGGGGCTCTTACCTTCTGCACAAAGGTGTGGGGATCTGGATCTCGCAGTGCGCAAAGGAACTGTGAGGAGGAGACGCACCAGAGCTAAAGCAACCGGGGTCTCCAAAGTCCCCTGGGCCCGCGCCCCCTTTTATCAGCCTGAGATCTGGGTCTCTCTGTGAGGTCACCACCTCGCCTCTTGCCCTTTGCCTTATATGCTGAGGGCTGCCCAAAGCTGCCGTGATGTCACTCTCCCCTTCCCCCCTCCACCCCTTTGCCTTATCTGCTGAAGGCTGCCCAAAGCCACTGTGAGGTCACGGTCCCCCCAGCACACCCCTGCCAGGGAAAGGTCCTGCCTCTGGCCACCCCCAGGGAAGTTTGAGCCATTCCTAGGGGCCCCCCCACTCCCTCCCCAACAGTGCATCCTGCAGCCAGCAGCTCCAGTAGCACCCCCTAGGTTGTTCCCTGCCCTCCACTGTAGGCTTCTTGCGCAGGAACTCTTTTACACGGGAGTTCTTGAGCAAAAGGTCGTATGCAAGACCACCTCCTCCCTGCCATGTGCAAGAGGGCCTCCACCCTGCCACGTGCTTTTGCACAAGAGCATCCATGGCAGTGTGGACACTCTTTTGGACAAGAAAGTCCAGTTTAGCCATAAGAGTTTCTTGCTCAAGAAGCCCTTGGTGTCCATTCACGCTGCTTTCTTGCACAACAGCTATTGCACAAAGGGGGCTTATTCCTTGCGGGGAGAGGAATAAATCTTGTGCAAGAAGCCCTGTTTTCTGATGCTTTACTGCAAATTTCCTTGCACCAGAAGGCACGTACAGCGTAGACGCTCTGCAAGTTTTTGCACAAGTTTTTGCACAAGCTCCCGTCCGGCCCAGGCCCTGGGTTTTACCCCAAGGCGTCCCAGCAAGGCCTCTGGCCTGCACTAGACCCATCGACACGCGGAGAATCCACCACTGCCCTGGGGCACCTGTGTCTGTGGGGACTCGGACTCACACCTGAACATGGGGCCTGATTTCTCACAGGACTTTGGCTCTTTCCTGGCCAGGCCCTGGGGCTGGTCCCACCTTTGTCTGGCAGGGACAGATACCGTCTCTCCAGGGAGGCCCTGCAGTGCAGGCACCTTCTTTTCCCCCTGGGCTCACTCAGGAGCTCAGGAAAAGCCATTTTTCGACAGCTCACAAGGCAGTTGGGGGCTCCTGGTTGCTCCAGCACGAATCCCTCAGCTTCTCTCTCAGCAGGGGTCAGGCCTGGATGGTCTAATCCCCTCTGAGACTCACTGGTGCTGGCTCACCCCCTGTCCTGCTCGTGGCTCTGTTGTCCCCCCTCCCCACAGCCCCCCCAACCTCTAAATGCTCGTCACATCAGTTCCCGCTTCTCCGCACCCGTTGCCAGGCCGTGCACGGCTCTGGGGGGCTGCTTTGCTGCTCTCAGCCCATCAGTAGCCTGCTCCCCAAATTGCAGTCACCTCCCATCATGTTTGGGGTTTCATGGTACCGGCGGGAGGACAAGGTCAGACCAGGAGGGATAATTTGATGTTGCAGCGGCAGGGGAAGGAGGGGTGGTGCAGAGGCAGCGGGGCGGGTGGGAGGCTCTAACTCTTGCTCCTGGCCAGAAAGTCCAGTGCTGGGTGACACCAAGGCCACGTCTACACTGCAGGCTTTTTACACAAGAGCAACTGTTCTTGTGCAAAAACTTGCAGAGCGTCTACACTGTACGTGCCTTCTGGTGCAAGGAAATTTGCAGTAAAGCATCAGAAAACAGGGCTTCTTGCACAAGAGTTATTCCTCTCCCAGAAAGGAATAAGCCCCCTTTGTGCAAGAGCTGTTGTGCAAGAAAGCAGCGTGGATGGACACCAAGGGCTTCTTGAGCAAGAAACTCTTATGGCTAAAATGGACAGCAGAACGTTCTTGTGCAAAAGAGTGTTCATGCTGCCATGGATGCTCTTGTGCAAAAGCACATGGCAGGGAGGAGGTGGTCTTGCATACGACCTTTTGCTCAAGAACTCCCGCATAAAACAGTTCCAGCGCAGGAAGCCTATACTGTAGGGCAGGGAACAACCTATGGGGCTGCTGGCTGCAGGATGCACTGTTGGGGAGGGAGTGGGGGGGACCCCTAGGAATGGTTCAAACTTCTTAGCGGGGTGACCAGAGGCAGGACATTTCCCTGGCAGGGGTGAGCTGGGGGGTCCGTGACCTCACAGTGGCTTTGGGCAGCCCTCAGCATATAAGGCAAAGGGCAAGAGGCGAGGTGGTGACCTCACAGAGAGACCCAGATCTCAGGCTGATAAAAGGGGGCGCGGGCCCAGGGGACTTTGGAGACCCCGGTTGCTTTAGCTCTGGTGCGTCTCCTCCTCACAGTTCCTTTGCGCACTGCGAGATCCAGATCCCCACACCTTTGTGCAGAAGGTAAGAGCCCCCAGGGGTTTGGATCCTGCCCGGGACTGGCTGGGTTCCTGGCAGGGCCGGACCTCGGTCCAGGGCCAGAAGGTGATTCCTCACCTGGGCGGCGTCCTTAGCGCCATTGGGGCCGTGGGGCTTTCTCCTGTTTGGTTTTCCTTTTCCTCCATCCCACCCACATTTCTCCTCTGTTCTTGCCTCTTCTGTGTTGTGGGGACTGGGGAGGTGGGTCTGGAACAGGTCTATGCCGGTGTCTTTGGGGAGAACGCTCCATGCCCCCCACACCTTAGACTCTCCCCTGATTGGCTGAGCGGGGGCTGTTGATGGGCAGGCGACTCAGGCCCTTGGAGGTCTTGTGCAAGACCGAGCCAGTGATCAAGGGGGCCATTTGGGGGCTGGGGGGCAGTAGCTCTGGGAAGCTGGAACCCCTGGATTTCATTCTTCAAGCCTGCACCCCAAGCTCATCTTTGCTTCCCTTCATTTACAGAATGGCCCGAGGCTTCCGGCGCTTTTGGATGAAGGCCCTGCAGGCGGCCCCAGGGCCGTCGGGAAACAGCTCTTCCGTCCCTGCGGGCGGGGAAGCTGACTCCCACCAGCCCGGAGCGACACGCCCACCGGCCAGGCCCCCCCAGACCTGGCACCAGGGGCGCCTGGGAAGGCGGGACCCAGCCCAGCCGGGGAGCCGGGTAGGGTCGCTCTGCGGCCTCCTCTGTGGAGAGAAACACCTGCCCCAGGAGCCCAGCCCCCATTACCACCAGGGGGCATCGCCCTGCCCGGCCCCCGGGGACCTGCCAGTCTCCGGGAGCCCACAGCCCATCGCTCTCCGCACCAGCCCCTGCAGCTGTGGGTCCAGGTCGGTCAGCAGCAGCGCCTGGGCCTCCAGCTGCAGCTGGGCCTCCTCCCGCAGCCTCTCTGATCCAGGTGAGGGGCCGTGAACATCTTGGGCCCAGGGGCTCAGCCGGTACCCAGGAGGGGGCGGGGAGGGCAGCCCCAGTGTCTGGCCTGAGGGCTGCGAACCCCACCCCACTGACTCCTGCAGCCTCACACTGCTGCCCTGCAGCCAGGGCAACAGATGGGGATGGGGGTTGCTGCTACCTGGTTCCCTGTTTTTCCTGGTGGGGGGCTCTACTGAGGGCATTGGAAGATATAAAGGTGGAAGGGGGATGGATCCCTGGGAGGGGCGTGTGGGGCCCAACCTGCACTGGATCCCTGACATGGGGGGGCGCGTGACCCCTGCTGGCCACTGGAGTCACCCTGTTCCCTTCCCTCCCTCACAGAGTCCCCCTGGGCCTCACCGGAGCGCTGCCGGGAGCGGATGGACTCCCGGGTGGAGGAAGTCCTACTTTATGATATTGAAGAACAGCTCCGCACCCGGGACACGGTACGAACTTTCTCCACCTGGGTAGGACCCGAGATTGTCAGGCCCCTTCGCAGCACGTCCCCCCCCGTGAGGGGCTTGTCCCTGGGGATCCCCCTGGGGCTCCTTCTCCAGCATGACCTGGGCCCCCCAAGCTGGGGGCTCTTGTCATGCACCAGTTGGGCCCCCACAAGCCTGGGGCAGCAGTTTGAGGGGTGCGGGGTGCTTGGACCACCGAAGGCTCCCACCTCCACTCCTGGGAGGCCTGAGCCCTGCAGCTCTCCAGAGTGGGGCAGGCAGGTCCCAGGCTCACAGACTCTCTCTGGGGTTGCAGAGCCCGGCCGCCCTGCAGCGATTCCTCTTGGCC